>CAEMYA010000205.1:2408522-2483244 GCA_903131615.1 Diplodus sargus
CTGGTCTTTGTGTTGCTTCTGCTGAAGCAGAAACATTATTGTTGGTAAGGTCAAAAAGAACAGACTGTGCATCTGGAGCATATTCCTAAACAATGCAAACAGTCCGACATCTCATTCACACCCCTCTCATCTTTCTCTTTAAACTATGGGACAATTTTTGTTTCTCACGACCTTTCGAATGTCAAGTGATTCAGCCTCCCATAAATGTTTGATAACAGTCTTTACTTTGCTATGGATGTTGACCATGCTTTCACTTTTGGAGGGGGGGATTATTCCCTTGCTTTCTGTTGGCGTCACTGCGCCCAGTGGGTATTGTAGGGTCTTCCCAAATGACATCCTGAAGCTGTACCAAAGCTTCAACAAAGCCCTGGGAAGGGACGTTGCTCACTATCATTTTCATTTTCTCGCTGATTTCAGACAGGAGAATCAGAAACTTAAGGAGTTGGTCACAGGAGGAGCTACAGCAGCAGGATCGTCTGCAGCGCCATCTGACACCGAAGCAACAGAGGCCAAAGAGGAGCCCGTGAAGGAGGAATCAGCCGCTGTCAGGCCAAAGATGGAGGCCACCACACCGCAGAAGGTAGTTAAAATCAAATCACCTCTCAAATTTGCATTATTTTTTATTTATTTTACAACCTTGCTTCAATTAAATAAATCTGTCCCATTGAAACACCAAATTTGTTTATTTTGAACTTTTTTCTCTTTCAGAAATACAAGAAATAAAACGTTTCACAGAAATGTGTGACTTAAAACTTCCCTACTGGTAAACCCTCACGATGTGGGGTTAGAGTAATGGAAGAATGTTGTGGATTAAGGAATGTTTTGTGTGCCCCACAGAGTGGAAAAGCTGCAGAGAAAACCCCGACCAAACCTTGTGATGTTGAGGTGTATGAAAAGAAGATCAAGCTTTTGGAGAAGCAGAGAAAGGATGTGAGTCTTTTTTGCTCTTACTGCTCATCCTCTTTTGCCATAGGGGAAAGTCTCTGTGTATTTTAGTTTCCTATATATATGTTCAAGTGTCATTTGTTTCACTTTCTGGCGCTGCTTACAGGTACTGGAGGTGAACAAGCAGTGGGACATTCAGTGGAACTCCATGAAGTCACAGTTTGAACAGAAGGTACAGTAATGACTTTACAGCTGTTGTGGAGGGTGTGGGAAGGCCCTGCTGTGTCTCCACTGATGCAGAGCTGTTGAAGGAGAACTAAAACCTCATTCTCTATGAATTCTTTTTTTATTTTTGTCATTTCAAAACTCACATGTAAAAGGTTTAACACGAACCCACGAATGAAGGTTTTCGTTCTTGACCGCACGTCAGCACAAACTCGCCCACCAAATGTTCTCGTTTCATTTTTATGTTTATTTTCACTTCGGCCTGTGTCAAAGTCCACATGCCAGGTTTTTCTTAGCTTTATATAAGAACACACACCTTGTAAATTTTACAAGGATTGAAGTACATAAGGTATTTTCGCTGCATTTTTCATAAACTTCCCTTATTTAAGGTAAATAATGTGCAGACAATTTTTTGTGTCTCTTGCCACCCTCAAAATTGACCTTTTCACTGTGTCCTCCACTGTTTATTTCATGAATTACTATTGCTACTGTTACCAGTAGTAACACATTTTGACAAAAATAGTTGAATTTAGTTTCAAGTTCCCCAAACAAGGGTAAACTGGGCTTTACAATGTCTGAGCATTACTCAACTCTATAGTCAGAAGACGCGAAATTAAACATTATCTTGTCAGCAGACTTTCAAGTTAAGTAGTTGCAGCTTTGTGATACCAGTGATCACGTTTGGCATTATGTCAGTAGAATATTCAGAATTATTGACATTTTTTGAATAAGTAAAATGACAAATACAAAAGGATTTTGTATCGGTGACAGCAGCTCCTTTAAGAAGTCTTAAAATGCCATAAAAGTCAGTATCCTTCCTTTTGGAAGGTCTTAATTGGAACAAACATTTTGTCTTATTTATTTTCTCCATCATTTAAATTCTTTTTGTAAAAATTGAGTCAATGCGTTCCAATTTCTAATGTTACACATCTTTAAACCTGCGACGCAATACTGTTTTCCTTACATACTTATCTGTCGGCCAAATACATCCATACCTGTATGGACCACATACTGCAAACTCGCTTGCCTGCAATGTTTGAAAGGTGATTTGTAAAAATAAGTTTTAAATTTGGTTAATTATCTAAAAACAATTTTAAAAAAGCATCAGATTAAAGTGTCTGATACCTGTAGACACCTGACTTAATTTGGAAATATCTATAAAGAATACAGGACTTTGATGTTATTTGCATCAATTGGCTGTGTGTGTGTGTGTGTGTATGTGTGTCTTTGTCTGTGTTTTTTGATATGCTTGTCCAGTGGAAAAGGTGCAATCTTGCAATAGCTTCACTATCTGAGAGCATACATACCACAAGGCCTGTCACACCTCAGTAAGAATTCCCCTCACCTCTTTGGTACCCGCTGACTTCCTGTGTGGTGCAGTCAGAGGGCAGCAGAGACACTCACATCTGTACACATTCGCACAATCTCACACACACACCTACGCTTTAGCACACCCACAGTCATGAACAAACCTACATTCACACTTTGTTGAGACAGGGACACCATGCAACCTTGGGTTTAAACCACAGAAGCCTAGATATATCCATTTGCGTCACTCAGTTCGTTCATATTTTAAACAAAACAGAAATGCGTGTGTTTGCAGATGTGTGCTTGTTGCTGTGGCTTTTAAAAAAAAAATTTTTTTTTTGAGTTTGATAACACAAACGTCTTACTTGTTTGTAAGGCTGCGATCTAATGCATGCAACTGCTGATGTTTGTCTTAACCAGAGAGGGGTTATCACTGAATCACAAGGTTTTTTTTGTTTGTTTAATTTTTGCCTGTACATCTGTGATGAAACTACGTAATTCACATTGTCTTTCAGATCACAGACCTTAGACAACGGCTGGCTGAGTCCCAGAAAACTGTGCTTGAGCTGGAGGCAGAGAGAGAGCAGAGGCAGCGCGACTACGACAAGAAGCTGCTGCTGGCCAAGTCCAAGATTGAAAATGTACAGGTGAGAGTGCAAGAACAAAAAAGCACAGGTGATATCAGGCTATTAAAACATGGACACAGAAAACAAATGTTTTAGGATACTTTAAAGAAAGATTAATGTGTTTATGTTTCAGGGGGAGAAGGAGTGTCTCAACTCTGAGACCACTGAGCTGAAGCAGAAGATTCGCTACCTGCAGGATCAGCTGCTGCCTCTGAGCAAACAGAGGGAGTACCAGGAGAAGGAGATCCAACGCCTCAACAGGGTGAGTGAGGAGCAGATGAGAGGTTTAATACCTTAACTTTGTCTTACTTTTCTTTCTTACTTTAGGGTTTGTACAAAGTTTTCGTACAAAGTTTAAAACACATGCTTAATTTTGACCGTTATAGTTTCAAGATAGGAATATCCTTAGATTTGAATAAACTCCTCAAAGAATGTTAGATTTTCAACATAATCTGGTGTTTCATCACACAGTCACTCGTCCTCTCACACAATCTCACAATTGATTCAAACAACTGGTAAAATAAAGTGATAATATACCTTGATTAATGTGGATTAGTGCTGCCACAATCCATTTTTATAAATGACAATCTATTATTTTCTTGATTAAGTGAATACTTGTTTGGTCTATAAAATGTCAGCAAATGTTGAAAAATGCTGATCAGTGTTTCCCGAAGACTAGGATGAGGTCATCAGAGGTCTGGTTTTGCTGACTTGCCACTGTTTGTGCCAGTTGCCACCAACCGTCTGATCTTAATGGCTTTAGGAAGTTGGGAGATGCGGTATGAAGAGCGTCAAGTCTGTTTCATAAAGTGAGGAAGTGATTGTGGTAGCATGGATCAACAACTGGGCCTTTACCTTAGAAACAGAGGTTCTCGACTCACCTGAAACCCAAATGTGGCTTTGAAATACCGCACTTGCGTATAAGTTGACATCATTGCTGCTTTCATATTTAAAGAATATGATTTTTTAAAATTTCATTGTAGTTGTTTGTTTATTCTCCGTTTTACCTGTATTAGTGTTATCTTTATTGTCTTCCATGCTTATTAAATAGGCTAATCAAGTTTGAGGTGATTCTGTTACTTAGATCCAAAATGAAGGTGCAAAACCTTTTGAAAGCTAGCTTTTTTGGACAAAAGATTCATGAGAAAGTGATAAAATTAGAATCAATCACTATTTTAACCCAAACAGAGCATGATCTTTTCCTTAACCTATTGCTAACTTAACCCTAACCCTGCTGATACATTCATACTACAACAGAAATCTGGAATAAATAATAATAAAACCCAAATATAACAAATCAACTCAGTCTAAAGATAATAAATTAACATAAATGTAAAACATCATCACCTCTAAATGGGACACAAACGCTCATCTCATGCATGAAAGCCCTGCTTTTGACCCATTCTATCATGCCTTGAATACTGCCTTGATCAATATGCTATCACCTGGATTTTTGTTTGTGGCAATTTTATTTATAGTAACAATTAAGATATGATGATACAGGCTTTAAGAGTCTGCATATTTGTTTTAGGTACCTTGAAAGTGGTTGAAAAGTGGTTGAATTTCCCTCTTGAAAAACTGCATGAGCCCTGTTTCTTACCTTTTTTTTTTCTTTTTTTTTCACTTCAGGCTCTAGAGGAAGCCTTAAACCTGCATACCCCTTCAGCCTCCCAACAACCACCTGCCCAGGGTAACTTTGCTGATGCCGCCAATAACCTGAAGAAGCAGGAACTGCTCACTCAAATCGCTGTACTAAAGGAACAGGTCAGACAAACGGGAAAATATACACACAAATACACATAGGTCTTCTGGAATTACACATCCATTTTCCTGATTTCGTGGTTTTGTACTTCAGGTGAAAATCTTTGAAGAAGACTTCAGGAAAGAGAGGAGTGACAGGGAGCGGATGAATGAGGAAAAGGAGGACTTGAGGCGGCAAGTTGAGAGACTCCAGGGTCAGATTACTAATTTGACCAATCAGGTAAGCCATGTGTTAACAGTATATTCTCCAGTATGTAGTCTTAGCTTGGTTGAATAACAATTCTAACTGAGCCGCTCTCTAATGTTTGCTTTTGTGTGTTTGTGATTCAGCTTCATCAGGCACAGAATGAGTGTCAGAGAGAACGAACAGAGAGATGTAAGCTGGAGAGACTGCAGATGCAGCATCACAAACAGGTACTGGCTGCAGCCGAGGTCTGAGCCCTGTAGTGTTGCAGACATGTTGACGTTTGAAATGAAACAGTGGCGTCAGACTGGATAGGTGACATGTTTGGTCATTTTGACCATGTGTATATATATATATTTAGGGCCAAGGTAAAAAGCTGACAGTTTCTCTTCAGGTTAGGAGCTGTGGTGAACCTTGCAGACTAGTGCCCCCTTGTGGCAGAGTGCAGCCACATGTAGATGCTACTTAAACGAATTCAAACTGGGCAAATCAAAACTCCAGGACAAGAGCCTCACTCCAGTTAGGTTGTTTATCAGTGCATTCGGGATCAGCAGGTGGAATATTTACACTCCTCTGTTGGAGGCAGCTGCAGCAGGGTGGAAGGTCAGCAGCGGCCCATGCCATGACAGGGCCGCTGCGCTCGCTGAGAGTAGCAGCCATGCACTGATTGGGGATCACGTTTGTACTTGTGATCCCTCATAGGGGCAGCAGCAGGAAAGACGTACCTCAGACCCTACGTCAGGCTCAGTGAACGGCCCGCTGAGCCCTCCCTACTGTGGTCCCTTTGTGCAGGTGGGACCGCAGGGCCTTGAGGGCTGGCCCATACACTTCCCTCCCCGGATGCCCAATGCAGCAGGCGCCACGGCCGCAGCCGCCGCAGCACCGCCCCCTGTACGAGACTTCCAGCCTGTTACCCCGGTAAGGGTCCTCAAAGGCCCCTCTGTCTCTGTCTCTGGAGTGACTATGGTTCACTGAGCAAACGCGGCTCTTCTTTCTCTTCCTTCTACTCCCCTTATCTTTTGGGAGGAACAAGCTGATATAATTAGGTCTAACTGTAGCTCAACTAGCCAGGCTTGCATTCAGTTACAACTGTAAGGTTACGTCAAAAACTAGAGGGCTGCAGGTTGTGATGAACAAGTGTGTTTGGTGATATGAGAAATAATGTTGCTGTGTCTTCGGACAGGGTTTTCCTTGGCAATCGTCATTCCCGCAGCCCAGAGGGTCCAGAGCAGTAGGAGAGAGTTCAAGACCACCACCAGAAAATGCAGGTATGACACAGCCAGCCCAGTGCAGTGGTTTGTTGTAATTCACAGTTTGTTTACACTGCTTTGATTTCTCTAAGGATAAAGCTGGTGACTGTGTATTTGTCTTTATTGTTAACAAAATGGCAACAGAAGGCCAAAACCATCACTGCATTTGTAGTAGTTGTAATGTCAGTATTTCTCCACCCTGTCTGTCACAAGGCTTTAATAATGGGTCACAAATGTACACTGACATTTTTGAAAAGAGGTTAAATCATTTCATAGCTGGACACTGTAGTTTTTAATCAACCTTATTCATTCATTTCAGTTATGGATTATTATTTACAAGTCTGTATTTATGACATTGGGACTGAATTAAAATAAACTCTGTTCACAGTAATGAAGGATTGTAACCTGATACAGATCTGGTACTGTTCAGTGACTACGTTTACATAAATATTCAAATTTTGACCTTATCCCGAAAAACAAAATATTCCTACTACGATCTTTACACGGCTAATGAAAATGAATATTCCACAAACTTGCAGCCATGCTAAATGTCCACATTGCCATCCAAAAAATCAGATCAATGGAGCTCCAAGTCTTTCGTAATGTTCACATGTAGTTGTTTCTCCATTCAACCAGAAATGTAAGGCAACACTCAAAACTAGCCGTAAACAGGCAAGAGACTGTGTCGCCAACTGTGGTTAAAAACCCCAGCTGAGAGGCTTGTTCTAAATTTGCTGTTTGGATGTCAAAAGAAAGGTCCTGAAACCAGAATGACATCAGCACGTCCCACATTCATTCAGAATAAGGTCTAATTCGGAACATCCAAACAGACTATGCTGTTTACATGGCTTGCATTGTATTATTATGAATCAAAGTGGAATATTTGTGGCACAAAAGAATAGCTACATCAAGCTTTGGCTAAACAAACAATACTTATGAGAAAGATCGAATCATTGTTGATTTTGTTTTTTTTCATCAAGATCTGATGGAAAAAAACATCTGAACATCCCGTCAACCCCAGGATTTATGTGTTTTTTCTGACACCACACAAGTGCTCAATGTTTTCTGTATTAATTTTTTCTTTTTTAAAAGTGTGAAGCAGAAAGTTTGTGTCTGTGAAGATAATGCAGTCTCGTTCCTGTGCCGGCCTTTAGATCAGCCAGCAGCAGCAGCAGCAGCAGCAGGACCAGGAGGACCAGGATTTGGAAAAAGGGAGCGACAGAACATTGACCCTGGAAAGCACTAAAGCATCACCGTACCCACCTGATGGAGTCTGGGTAGTAGCATGAAATCAGTTTGTTTTTGAGTTGACAAGGTGTGATTTGATCTATAATTTTCCTACTGAACTGTAGATATCCTATTGTAATGTTGTTTATACTTGCGTTTTATAAGGCTATTTGTGAAACACTTCGCTATTCTGAATATACATGAAATATTATTTAGATTTTTTTATCAGGAGCTGAAGTCATTTGTTAAATAGGTTGGAATAATTAACATCGTTCCTTTTTTTTTTTTTTTTTTTTTTCCTCCAGAAAATATACCTATGTGATTGTCTCTCTGCAAATATGTAACAATTTGACACTTAGTTTGTTACTTGTAGAGTTACAGGAAGCCATTCCCCAATATGACTAAGACTACATATGCTCATTCCAACAATGAATGATTATATAGGTACATTGAATCATAGGATTTACAATGTGAATGTTAATTGATTTATGAAGACTTCTTCAGTACCATCGATGTTATAGAACTGTCCCATATGTGTAACTGTTCAAAAGTGGTTGTTGAAATACAATAATTTTGGGAAATGAATTTTGATGGTATCATACCAAAAACATGATTGTGATTATTAATAATTTATTTATAACCTGCTGTTTTTGATAGTTGCATTGACTAAGTGTAAATCATTGTCTTTAGTAATGCTGTTCTTTCTATGTTGTTAGTGTAATCCCAATATATTGTAGCTATTGACATTGTATGTTTGTATCAGACACAATACACAATGCACAGTACATACACAGCCTTTTTTTCCCCATGATGATGGACCTAATCTCATTAAACACAACACTTCTACTTGACCACAATTGATTTGATGATTTGACCACTCATTCTGATATTCATACTCATCTTACTGCATCCTGTACTATTGCCCACAGTTTAGCCCCTGACATACAGTATCTAGAAGTTACAGCACCAAAACCAGACGAGTCTTCTGCATCTGGTAATTTCACGTTCAACATTCAAATTCTGCAATACAAAGAGGAAGATTTTCATCAGTATGTGGAGGCTCTAGATCCAGTGTTACAGCAGTACAGCCACTCCTCAGAAGGAGAAAATAAAACCCTCTGTGAGGATGTCTGGCTTTGCTCTCTGTCCACTTCAACAACCAGCAATCCATGCTGTACCGACTGATCTGTGAGCTGCTGAACACAGGATCCACACCTCGAGATGGTGTGTCACCATTTTATAGACCGATCCAATCTCAAATCAAGCTACTGTATTAACTGAATACCCATTCAAATTTCCTTTAGTATAGCATATATCAGGTAGTCAGATGAAGGGCTTCAAAATGAGTGCAGATGAATCTGAAAAAGGCTCCATTTTATCGAACAAGTTGTTACTGGAAACAAATTCCTGATGGGTGAGAGCTGAAACGAGAATTTGCACTTTGAAGGGTACGCTGTAATTACTGGCAGTTGTATTTTCTTGGTTTGTAGCCCTTTTTCCCCCCCTTTTTTGCTGTAGGCAAAAGCACATGTGAGACTTTTTGTATTTGACTGGCTTAATAAATCTATTCTAAATGTCTATTAGCATCTCACCCTGCTTATTCACATTTTGTCCACTTTTATTACAGGATAGAAATGTCACAGTGCCACCAATACGTTACGTCATGTTCACCTTTATATGACACGCTTCTCAAAGAAAAAAAAGGTCTGCACATCAATGTGTTTTTCTCCATGATTTATTAGATGTAATTAACATTAAGGCTGTAATGGCCAACAGGTCCTGACAGATGAGAAGATGACATGATGCTGTGAGGTTGCAGGGCAGCCTGAATGCACTGAAGAGCCACCCTGAACCTCAGACTCCAAAGAGGCACCACAGAGTTCCTGTTTTCAAGCCTCCTCTTCATTTAACATGCAATCTTCATGGATCAGGAACTGTTAACATTACTTTCTATGTTTAATTCTACCTTAGCATCTCATTACAGGTCTCATTAGAAGGACAATAGCATATGATGAATCACAGATCTAATTTAAAATATCCTGTGTGTATAATTTGAGCAGGTATCTGCGGATGTCAGCTCGGATCTCAGAAATGTTGACACTTGGGTGCCACCTCATGGTCGGCTTCCCGTCGGGTCCCACCAGAAACTTTTCAAAGTTCCACTTGATGTCGCTGAGCTTCATAGGCTGCCAGAACAGTCTGTCTTTGGGGTCGCCGAAGCTGTCTCCAACAGGAGGGCAAGAGTTCTGGATGGCAGAAAGCACAAGATTATAATGTCATGTGAACAATCCCCTTCTTACAGATGTCTGCAGTAGAAGACCAACTTCTGATGTACTACACATCTCTTCAAAAAGCAAACTAAATCATACAAATACAAATGAATACAATCAATACAAATGCAGCAGAGTCATAAAATGAGGTGGACAACAAAATAAAAGTACATATAGCTCAGAGGAAAACATACTTATTTACGTTCCACCACTTCCTGGAGATGATGTTTTTAAGTAGCTCCGAAATCAAAACAAAGCTATAAATAGCCTTTTAAATATTTTGGAAAACACCTTTTGCTGGGTTTGGCTGTGGGTGTGATAACATTTATGCACCATTAAGTAAACAAGGGAGTGTCAAAGTAATGAGTTTGAGAGCCCAGCGTCAGTTATACATGTTGTGAATCAATCCCCCTACTGACCTACATTGTAGAGGAAAATCCCACACTTTCCTAGCAGACCATAAAACATACCTTAAGGAAAGTGTAAACCTCTTGCTCCTCTTTTCCATTCACGTCGCCTTTCTCAAACAGCAGGAAGTTTGGAACGAATCCATTTCCTGGTCGGACATGCCTGGAATCCAGAGAGAGGGCAGTTTATCAGCGGACGTGCCTCTGAGCACTCTGAGGCCTGGCAGCGGCACTAGATTCACAACAAGCTAAGTGAAACTACACAGTCTGTTGACATGTCTTTGCTATCTATGCTATGTTAAGTCCACTGATGGAACGTGAGACATAAATCCTGTGCATGTTCGAGAGGCCACAGGCAGAAACTGATCTCACTGCCAAAGGATGCTTTCCCTCATTAAATGAAACTTTGTTGACTGACAGAGGATTTACCACTATTGCAAATTCCTCTCTATAATGCAGCTTTGAAGGTTCTTATGTTAATATATATGGTCTTATGAGAAGCTTGTGGCTCAAGTTTCCCAATCTTCTACAGGCTGAAATAAAATTCCAAACCCTTTCTTTTCCCAATGGGGATTAACAAAGTCATCTCCCTCCCTTTCTCTCAGGTTTCCAAAAAAGAAGCTTTTTTTTTTTTCCTATTTTCAATGACACGTGGCCCTTTGAGCTGATTTCTTTTTAAATTGGCTATGTAGGTAGTGTGCCCTGACATTGACTTGCATCGGAAGAGAAACACTTCTCACTTTAAAGCTGGCAGAATTTCATGGTTTTGCCCTGGTTCCTGTTTTCCAAACTGGTTGCAGGGAAAGCCGAGGACGGTGAGTCCGAGGTGTTTCATCTCCTCGTGTAGTGCATTCAGTTCTAATGGCCGAAAAGAAAAACAAGCAGTTGAATGTCTTGCAGAGAGGTTTGTTAATTTCTACTGTGACACGATGTTTGTTGTGCAGTTTCTTACCCACATACTGATAGGTGAGTCCTCAGTAAGTGGCCACATTGACGAAGAGGACAGTCTTGCCTGTGTAGTCACTGAAGTTTACAGTGCAGCTCCCGTTCAGAGTCTTTGCCTTGTATTTGTAAATGGTGCCATCCGTGGACGAGTCACACTGCTGTAGGTACACACACGGATCAAAGCAGGTTACTAGTTTCCGCTGGCCAGCAGCCAACATCAATATTTTTTGTCGTGTAATATTTCCGCTTGTAAGATTTTTGCCTCCTGGATATAGTATACTGTATGTATGTAAAACAGCAAAGCCTTCCATAGACTCTTATCCTGCAGGGTGTGATGTGTTCACTGTTTGCTTGGAGATTTGCATTTTATCCAAAACACCCATCTTCGAGCCAATCGTGTGTATTGACCTGTCTCACTTCATACAAATGTTTGACCAAGGTTAGTGTCCCACTGTCCCCAGTGAGTCATTTTCTTGGAAATGTTTCATAAAAACAAAACACTGTTGCCTAAACATATGAAGCCAAACTTGCTTGTCAGATGTGTTGCTACATTTCGATGTGATATTAAGCAAACCGTTCACAACATAAGACTGCTGATTCATAGTCCTGTGGCGAGTTCTTCATTTTACACGAAATGCGACAAAAATTGATTTTAGGTATCGATAACGGAAGATGATGAAACTGAACGACAATGAGATGTTAAACACTTAATAGATATTATTTTTCCAAGCAGAATTGCCAGTCCCTGCGTCTCAACCGTGAGGCTTTGCTGCTCGTCTTTGTCTTACATTATAATAAACTACGTACCATTACGTTTTTAACACTGGCTCGACAAAACAAGACATTTGAACGTCTCACTTTTTTTGAGCTCTGGTGAATTGTGGTGGGCATTTTATAAAAACCAACCAAGAAAACAAATCAAATCCGTCATGTGGGCTGAACTGTTAATGCCCAGTGTGGACAGAGGAGGAGAAGACATGTGTAGCTGCTGGGAAAAGTTTTAAAATCATCCACTAAAGTGCATTTACCACAAGTAACAAGCAAACACGGGGGCACAAAGTGTTTGAGTAACATCTGTTTGCATAACTTGGTCAACACATGAGTGTGTGTGTGTGTGTGTGTGTGTGTGTGTGTGTGTGTGAGCTCTGAGAGGGGTTTGGTAGCGAACATCGATTAATAAAAATGAGCAGGGGTCATTAGTGTCCTCACTTTCAGGCGCAAATACACCTCCAGACTTGACCTGGCATGAGGAAAAACATTCATCACTGACCTCAAGCCCAACCATCAGGGCTTATGAGACGTGACGCACACTGCTAAATACCCGTGTGGCAGTGATGCTGGTGGTGTTGTTGTTGTTGATTTTTTTTCTTTCTTTTTTTAAACATAATTTCCCTCTATTACATAATAATAATACAAATAAATACATAACATAAAACTTGAGCTACCAGTGCTCATTTTGGAGGGCCGTCTTCACTCTTCCGCGTGCTGCAGCTTCATTAACGTTAACCCTCTGCAGGTGTGAACTGCGAGCGCAATGATGTCGTCCTCTGCCGGACTGTCACGTCCGCCTCTCGCCCCTCACCTATCTGCACTCATGAATATTAAGGTGCTCTGTGTGTGTGTGTGTGTGTGTGTGTGGTGTATCAACAGGTACCTGTCTGAGCAAGGCTCCCGCGGCGGGTCGCAGCAGAGCGAGCAGCAGCAGCAGCGGTGCGAGGCGCCACATCGTGCCGCCGTCCCTCCACGACATGGTGACTGACGTCCGTCTGCTTCTCCCTCGGGATGTTTTCTCTGCTCTGCCTGGGGGGGCGGAGGGGTTCGCACAGCTGGCTCGGATGACGCCCTTGTGTGACGTAACGACGCACACATACGAACGGATGGATGAATGAGTGAGGACGTGAATCATTGACTGAGTGGTGGAAATTGTGTCCACATACTTTCATTAAAGGGAAAATACTCCAAATGCAAGAATCAATTGTGCAGTCGAGTGTTTTACAATGATGTCTGATTTTCTTTTATTAATATTACTCCTGCATTAAGTAATGTGCTGCATTTTCTGTTGTGGATGTTAAAAAAATTCAGCTTATTAGAACTCAACTCAACTCAACTCAACTCAACTTTATTTATAAAGCGCTTTAAGCAGCCGTAGCTGTGCTGTACATTAAAAGGAATAGAACATGAAACATAAAACATAGGAAACAAAGAATAAAAAATTAAAAAACAATAAAAATGTTAAAACAATTCTATACACTGTTGGGAAGTTTGATCGAGAGCATCATCATCCCATGTTTGTCTTTCCTGCGAGATCCATTTCTCCAGCGAAGCCAAGAAGGTTTTAAAATCGATATATTTTTAAAACTATTTACCTTGAGATGAAGGAGAAGCGTCTCAACCCACAAATTAGAACGACGTCCTTCAATTTATCGGTTACAATTCAAAATCAACAGATCTTGACCCCAGATGGTTTTCACTGGACCAGGAGTGTGTGGTGACATGTAGATACAAGTCACTAAAGCTGTCAAACAAATGTAGTGGAGTGAAAAGTACAATATCTGCCTCTGAGATGTAAGTACTGAGATGTACTGAGTACAAGTAGGCTATGAGGTTGCATAAAATGGAAACATTCAATTTAAGTACCAATATCTCAAAAGATTCTCGTTCAGTGATTGATATTTTGTTGTAAGTAAAGTAAGGCCTGCTCTCCCTCCATGTTCACTTTCCCTTATTCAGACAGATCCACCAAGAAATAAGAAAACCTCGGCCGACTGCGTCTCTGTGTGTGTCTGTCACTCTGAGCATGCCTGGTGCCAAACCTACTGTGAACATTCATCAACAGGTTTCAGGGCGACTGTGGAGAAACATTATATAAGAAACCGGTTGGATAACAGTCTGCTGGAGTGACAAGTTGAATTTGTCTCAATCTTAATGAACACCAATGTGATGACCATTACGTGTCCTCCAAAGCGGAGAAAACGCTGTTTGTTGGTTTGATTTTTATTCATGGATCATTTCTCCTCTCCGGGATCAGCTGTTGCCATGGTGAGCTGGTACTCGGCCATATGCCCTGTGGGTGGCTGACGGGCTCTTTCCAGGCCTGTTAGAGCTCCTCATTGATGGTGATTTTACACAGTGTTTACTTCAGGTCTTTGTTTTTGAAATGTGAAATGTGTTATTGCTGTACTGGTCAGTTTAAATGTGTGAATTTGTTCAGTCTGCAGTGACTACCGGAGCTTCTTCTCGGGGTGCTATAACAGAATGGAACAACTGTAACAACAACTTTCACAATTACATTTTTATTTACCAGGATTGGCATAAATTATGATGGGAGTTTCGAAGACGTTGCAGAGTTTTCATGCTAAATAAGTTTAGTGTTGGCATGGATGGATTATAAAACAATGGGCCCCCTTGGCAAAGACACAGAAGAGATCTCATCATGTATTACACCTGTGGCACTTATGGGCATTTTGTGTCTACTTGATGTCCTTCAGAGACATTTCTGATGTTAAGTGCTGCCGTTAGGAGGAAAACACACTGCAACTTTGATGCTTGTTTTATACTAGATATGAATATAGGTTGTCTCAGTACTTTCTGGAGCTCCTTGCCACAACATAACCATATGTACACCCATATCAACAAACAGCAGACAAACAATCCAGAAGGTGCTTGTTGTAAAGATAATCTTTAATATTGTGTATTATTGCAATATCCGGTTTGTCATTTGCAAATGGATCTTCAAATCGTTATGCAGCGAGATGAAGAAAAAAGATTCATCTATCATATCATATTGTCCTCAGAGACTTACAATTAACCTTTAATTAATACAGTTTATGTATGCCCATAAAAGTATGTAGCTCATATATATCTGTCTCACACAAGCGTCTTCTGTTTCATTCAACTTCTATAACAACAAGCAATTCAAAAGTCACCACAAGAGGACAATGTGTCATGAAACATAAAGAATATAGATCACTAAGATAGACATTTCTCTATTTGTATACATGATAGAAAGCTGTAGTAAACTTGTGATTCATATTGTATTGTCTTAAAGCCCTTAAGGGGCTTTGGAGGCCCCCTGACCCTTTAGTCCCCCAAACATATGCCCAGTAAGCCTATTCAGTAATCCCGTTTTGGGTGTGGGGCATGCAGTTCCGCATGTTGACCACAAGAGGTCGACATTGAGCGCGCTGTGTTTCCTCAGAGGCCGGACAACTAGCGGTGACATCCAGGCTAGCAGTGCAGTCAGTGAGCCCACGGACTCGGCTGCTGCTCCGGTTAGAGATGGCGTCCCTTCTGCAGCCAGATAGAGTCGTCTATCTGGTTCGTGGAGAGAAAAGGATCAGAGCACCTTTATCTCAGCTGTATTTCTGCCGCTACTGTAGTGAGCTACGATCTCTGGAATGTGTGTCTCACGAGGTACGTGAACGTATTATCCTCCGGTTTTGACAAGCTAGCTGTTAGCGTTGTCAGCGGCTACTTTGTTGTTAGCCTGCTTGCTAGTAGCTTTGACACGTAGGCGGGATTAGTTGAAGCACCTCGCGCTCTGTATGGCTCAGCTGCTTGTCAATCAAGGTTCTTTCCTACAGTCTCCTCATCTCATTGGCTGCGAATGATGTTTAACTTCCGTTGGAGTTGGCGTTATTTGCTAGCTCAGCGCTGATGGGCTAACAAGCTAGCAAGCTCTTGCGTCAAAATATTCAATTTGCTCATATGTCAAGAATATGAGCAGCATGTCTAACAAGAAAAATATTTCTGTTTCAACATTAGTCCACCACATTGTCTATCCCTGTCTAAATGCAGCTTGTTAACGTCGCTAACAGTTAAAGACACCACACCCAGACTGATTTAGCTAGGTGGTTCATCTATTGCAACCTCGTATCACCAGTCACTGATTTTTCTTTGCAAATACGTGATTACTGACAGTTCATACGATTCACCATCTATCTTGCATCATAAATGCAGAATTTGTACCTCACTTGGTCATTGTACCACACTGCCTAAATAAATGCTAACGATAATCAATGGAGATGGCTGTTATCTATGTAGCAGTTAGCAAAACACTGTGATTATCCAATAATTGGGAAGCCAGGGTTTCAAAATAGACACACTGACCCCTCTCTTGTACCCCAGGTGGACTCCCACTATTGTCCAAGCTGTCTGGAGAACATGCCATCTGCAGAGGCAAAGCTTAAAAAGAACAGGTGAGACTGAGCTGTAGAGAAAGTTGGATATTTACAGTAAAGAGTTCTCCTGCAGGTCACTGTTGTATTTGTGGTCTCCTTACTTCAACTTATTTACGTCACTATTGTCCATTATTTCATTCTTGACTATTTGTGTCTTTACCACAGGTGTGCGAATTGTTTCGACTGCCCGTGTTGCATGCACACGCTGTCCACTCGGGCCACCAACATCCCGGCTCCTCTGCCTGATGACCCCACGAAGACGGCCATGAAGAAGGCCTACTACCTGGCCTGTGGCTTCTGTCGCTGGACCTCCAGGGATGTGGGAATGGCTGACAAATCAGTCGGTGGGTGGTTATGTGATGCGGCCATATTTACAGCACTTACAAAAGTTTAACTCTAAAAAGGAGTAAGAAGCATAAACCGTATAAAAACACTAATTTGTATTTGTTGCATTTGTTTCTTCTGCCGGTCTTAATCTCATGTTTTGGGGAATTTTGTGCACTGCAGCCAGCGGTGGATGGCAAGAGCCAGAGAACCCTCACACTCAGAGGGTAAGTTTTTTTTTCCCCCTGTGGTCATTTCAATTCTCATGAGTTGCTCACATGGTTCCTGATGAGGCATAACTTGTTTCTGAGTAGATGTTTTCTGAATAAGTGTCACCCACAAATAGCCGGCCACAGGCAAAAGACAACTGCATGCATAGTTGCTGAGGCCACCGAATCATAAGTGCTTCTTTTTCATTTCATCACAATATATTAGTAGTTAAGTTAAGTAATTGTACTTTTGTGCACCTTAACACCTTCTAACTTGACTTAAGAAATTGACAAATTAACTTAAGAAATGCAGTTTACCACATTTCTTAAGCTAATTTGAATACTGTTTACATGTTGTTTTGAGGGAATACAACAGTTTTTAACCTGTAAAGCCTCCCTCGATCACATTCATAGATGTAAAATCAGTGTGTACTGTGCTGTGGGTGAGGGTTTGGATTACGCTGGTTCAAATATTTGATTCTCTTGTTTTAAAAAAATACAGAAAGCATAGATGATCAGTCCCTGGATGGTTTTCTTTTCTTTTGTTCTACCTTACAGATCAACAAGCTGATCGAGTATTACCAGCAGCTGGCCCACAGAGAGAAGCAGGAGAGAGACCGGAAGAAGTTGGCCAGGAGACGACAGTGCATGCCTTTGGCATTCTCGGTACTCTGCTCCCTCTGAGTCCAGTTCAGCCTTTTCAAGAATGTCATCGTACCGTCTTCTTTAACCTTTTTAAATGCCAAGCAGCTGTTGTCTCACTGTAGATCGTTACAGAATGTACAGGTCCTGTTTGAAACGGCAGTGATATGAATTTTAGATTTTAGCACACCTTTAATCGATGCAGGAAGGAATAATTTGCTATATCAGTAGCTGAAGTGTTTGGTTGCAGTGCAAGATTGAAACCATGTCTATACGTAGGAAAATGAATATGAAAGCTTCATAAGTTTTCTTTGAAAATGTTCTCCATCCACATTTGAAAGCGACAGAAAAACACCAGTTTATTCTGGCTGAAAACAGAATATAATCTACATTTGCATATTCAGTTCCCCTGGTGTGGACATGGTCTTCATGCTTCTAGAGCTTCTTGGCGTATAGTTTACACTTCCTGCATTCTGCTTTTACAAAAATTAACATCCAATGATGCAAACCAATCTTTCCTGTTGTGTATTGGAGCCATTTTTAAACACTGGAGCACTGAGACTTCCCGCCGTTGTTTTCCATCACTGATGCATTTCTGTTGCTGTTGCTGCATGTCAACCAAATGCCACTAATGTTTGCTAAATCGCTTGGGTTTCACCTGGTTCTTTGTTCTCTCTTTTTTTCCTTTGCTTATGCACTCTGAAATTTTTGGTTTTTACCCCCCCAGCAACACACTATTCATGTGGTGGTGAGTTGTATTTTTCACAACTTGGGTAGTCTCATCTTTACAGTAGTGCTGTCTTCTCGTTATCTCTGTCCCTGTCTAATCTGTTACTGAGTGACCTCACAGATCACATGAATGTCTCCTTGGATAAATGAGACTGAGAGCCACACAATGGGAGCCTTTATGTTGATTAGCGGGATAGAAGAAGTACACAACTTTGTGTAACCAGATCAAAATAGGTTTCATACCAAGTCCTCAACTTTCAGCTGATACTCTCCCTCTACCCTGGGCAGAAAGGCTTGTGTTGGTGGTTCTTACCAGATGAAATAGTTCTTTGCTTATTTTTTTTTTTTTTTATTGAAATGTCGAGTACCGTTTGTTTCCATTTTTGTCTTTTTAAAAGTTGTCATAGCTGCTGAGATAAAAGTAGCCGTGTAGAAAAATGGTTTTAGATTTGATCATTTCATAAATTCTCTTGAATCCTCCCTAATTTTCCCAGACAGAAACTGATCTTGTTTTTTTTGTCCAATAAATTCACTCAGGAAAAATATGGCCTTGGAACCAGACTGCAGAGGCAGAGGTCTGGAGCTCCCATATCAAGCCTGGCAGGCCTTTCGTGAGTTGTCTTTTGTCATATACTGCAAATTGCTCCCGCTTTGCACTTGTAAAACTAGGTATAGGACCACGGTTTTCCATGTTCCATCCAGTATACATGCATATTATTGGTGACTTAGATAAATGGATTTCTTACCTTCCAGCAGCCACTGTTTCATTAATTCCAGTGTGTCGTGGAAATGAATTAGCAGAGCCTTGAAACTTGGCTTGAGACACGTATATAATTCATCACAGTGAACAGTTAGTCACCCTTATTTATTTATTTTCAAAGTGACATCATCACTTTGTAGTAATGCAGTTTTGAGCGAAGACCATTTTTAACTTTGACCAGCGTGATGCATTCAAGGACCCTGCCTCAGAGCTGAAAATTAATAACTGGTTGACAAAAGGTGGTGTTCTGACAAAGTATGCTGCCAGATGCAGGAGACAAATGTAAAGCAGGTCAGGACATCATGAAAATGATTATGTAAATGTGTTTAAGAAAGGTAGCTGTACAGTAGTTAAGTGTTGCATGTCAAAGTTCCTTGAAGGCACCAACACCGACTTCTCCAACGTCTCCTTTCAAAGTCTAAAGCTGCACACCTATGTGTGGCTGAGCATTCAATAATCTGATTTATAACCTAAAATGTGGAAACAACATTTTAAGCACATATGTCCATATAAGTCTCATGCTTACATTTATAGATGTGATGTAAGTCACCATATATCATCGTCCTCAGCAAACTGCATCCAGAAGAAGTCATAACTTTTAAAAAGTTCTTATAGCATTCTGAATTAAACACGTCATCTTTTTCCGGAGCTTCCTTCGCATCCCTGTTGAGTTGTACCAATACCAAACAAGGCAGGATGTGCGCACCGTGTATCTTTCACAGTTCAACATTTTCTCCCATGAAGAAGAGAAGTTTGGCTGGCTTTTCAAAACATCTGGCTATTGACAGACACAAATAGACCAGCGCTCTCCTGAGAATGTGTGTCTGTCGAACCTGAAATGTTAAATTGTGAACGAAAACTGGCTTATGGAGGCTGCTGAAAATGCCCAGCCCATCTACCTTTCCTGGCCATGTCTGAAGCCTTACTTTATGCTTGCTGGCAATGTGAGATATCTGTAGGTTTTTTTTACGGTTAATGTGCCAAATCTCCCCAAAGCAGCTGCACTGTAAGTAGCTTTGTTGTAATGCGTATGAGGCGTAGGAAATCTCACTATACCTGTGCAGCCAGCATTCAGTTCACATAATGACATTTATATAGGAGACAGGACAGATTGTTGATGGCAGCATTTGTGTCTTCACAGCCTTAAAGAGGGTGAAGACCAGAAGGAGATCAGCATTGAACCGGCCCAGGCCCTTGATGAAGTGGAACCCCTGCCTGAGGATTGTTATACCCGGCCCATCAGCTTACCAGAGGGTAAGGTTGCCTGGAGCCCGCTTGTCAATGCTGTTGTTTTAACTAATAATTCAGGTGGAACTGAATCCAAGTTTCATTGTGTCCTCCCAGTGACCACGCTGCGTCAGAGGCTTCTGCAGCCCGACTTCCAGCCTGCAGGAGCGTCTCAGCTCCACCCCAGACACAAACACCTCCTGATGAAGCGCTCACTTCGCTGCAGGGTCCGTACCGCTGCAGGGGGGTTTTACTCTCCCGTTTCAATTAACGGCTGTTGTCTTCATGTAGATGCACATTAAGATAATAATTCCTCCTTTTTTTTTTTTAAAATGTCTCCTCCAGAAATGTGAGCACAACCTCAGCAAGCCAGAGTTTAATCCCACTTCAATCAAGTTTAAAATTCAGCTGGTGGCAGTGTGAGTATCAGTAATCGGATTCTGTCCTAAACATGTGTTTTCACGATGATGTTGACCTTATTTTAATTAATGAAAAACACGAAGAGGCGCCTGAAGCTCGATGTAGTTTAATTAGATTAAGATCCCCCAAAGTTTAATTTTAGCCTAGTGCAATCATGAGCACATGTTCAGGAAATTATTCATGTGAAAGTAGCTAAATCTTGAACAGATTTGTCACATTTTTAAATGGAAAAGATTACACATCCTCTAAAGCAGTGTCCTAGAAAATAAACTCTGTTGCACCTTTTAGCTGTTTGGGGATAATCTGTTGTATACAAATAATGTGAGGATGTTTTTTTTAATATATTGGGTTTTTTTTTCTCTTAAGACAAACTCTTAACTTTGTATTGAAGTGGTTGTGGTGTGTTGATTGACCTTCTGCCTGTTCCTTTGCAGGAGTTACATCCCTGAAGTGAGAATTATGTCCATTCCAAATCTCCGGTTCATGAAGGTCAGTTTGTGCACTGCCTCTGTCATGTCAAGTATATCTGTCACATTCTTTTAATTTTTCTTTGATTTTTAACCGCTCATCAAAGCACAAACAGGAAGCTTGTCGTTTGTTACTTCTTTCATGTTTTCGAGGCAAAGTGTAGTTCTTTTGAGACCAGACAGACTTGCCAGGGGACTCCTCCTTGTGAAATATCTTGTTATGACTCCCTTCACTTCAAGTTATTCGAGTAGAAGAAGCTTGTTAGTGTGAACTGTACAGAGATCTGAAGTCTTCAAAAGTTGTGCAGTGCGACTGAAGTATAAGTGGACTCCGGGTTAACTCTTCTCTTTTCTCCTCATCCTGTTTATTTAGGAGAGCCAAGTGCTTCTGACCCTGACCAACCCAGTGGAGAACATCACTCACGTCACACTGTCTGCCTGCGAGGAGGAAGATCCTGATGACATCAACAGCACTGCCAAGGTATTTCACAATACTTTTGTCATTTGATTTGTTGTCACAGAAAGTATCAAGTAGCGGCTACTGCACAAATACTCATTACTCTGTCAGTGGCTGTCAAACACTGACACTATGATTTAAACACTAATGGAATAATGGAGTGCCTTTCATTGACTTGCAGTCAGGATAACAAGAGACTGCGCCTGTTTGTCTTTAATGAGACTTGAAGCTGAGAAATCAATAGTTAATTATATTCAGGCGAGACCTGAAGAACATGTTGAATCTGAAATTTAAAAATCAGATATCTAAGTAAGTAAGCGAAGATTAATCCTGAGCTGGAAGAGAGCTGAATATTGGACTTCCAGTTTGTTAGGTGGTCAAAAACATTTCAGTTGGATGATAACTGTGTCCCCTGTCTGTTGGATACACAGCTGTTTACAAAAACTACTTTGTAAGGTAATGAATTATATGTCAGGGCTGTGTGTTCAGGAGCACTTCTGCCCCACACGGTGTCAAAGCATGAGTGATTGGAGCAGAAGTACAGAAGAAACAGGCAGAGTCACAGATTGTGGCTGGTGTTTACCACCTGCCTGCTCTTAAATATTCTGCTTTTTTTTTTTTGCCAACCAGCTCTAGAGACTTCAGCTGCTTCACACTGCCTGTTCCTTGTGGTATAGGTAGCATTGTCATCATCTCATATGCAGAGCAGTTGTGTCCCATTTTTTACCTCCATCTGTCAGCTGTCACGCGCGCAGCTAAGACTGCCGTGCTCCTGTGGTAGACGGTCTGCCGAGCTGCCTGTTGCCAGCAGCCGCTGCGAGGCTCTGTGACTACGGGCTGTTTGTCTTGGCCTCTTTAGTGATGAAGTCATGGGCCGTGCTGGGTAAGGAAGAGCTCCTGGCCAAAACAGAGCGTCTTCATGACCCATTTCCGCTCACATTAAGGCCAAACAGAGTGTGCAGTCCTGTCATTCTGCTTGATCTGATATTCAAACACCTGGAGGGCAGTGACAGCCATGCCTGGTTGATTTCATCGACCGGCACTTTCCAAGGATGGCTTGGCTCACCTCATTCGATATATATTGTGTTTTACATCTGAACATTACGTAAGCTTGCTGATGATAGTCGGATCATTTATTTTACTCGTAAATGTAATCGTGATTCCTTTTGTCCCTCACAGATGACTTGTTTTCTGAGTAGTGCAAACATAAAATCGGTTGTATTGACACCAGATTTGTTTTGCACAGGAGGAGCTGAAAGTAGGGATGGGGGGGGATCTTAACAGTGATTAACGATTAATGTTGAATAATTTATCATTTTTAGCCGCAAATGGTGCTTTTAGCGACTTCAGAAAGGCCTCCTCACAGGACAAAAAAATGACAATATGGTAGCCCCAAGCTGTAGTCAGACACCCAAAGAAGCAAAAAATTGTTTGGATCTGTACTGTGATTGTAACCTAATAGTTTATTTCATGTTTGTGTAATTGATCATACACATTTATTGAACCCCTGTTTTTTTCCTTTTTATCAGCCGTTTTTGTGTTAAAACATCTGAAAATACTCCTCACGAAATAACAATTTGTGATATGAAGCACAAAAAGTTAATATGCCTGTTTTTTTTCTCTCTCTCTTTCTATTGAATTCTTGAGTTACATCTCTTTCTTCCTCATTGAGCAACACCATAATCTATGGAGATTACATTTGTTACACTTCAGAAGATTAACTACAGAACAAAGGATGTCTCTCAGTCTATTCTTTGTGCATGTGCACCGAAGTCTTCAATTTCAAACATGAATCGCGTGCAGTTGCATATTGGAACATGATCAGCTTCCCGAATTAGTAATGATGTCAAGGAATCGTGCTCGTTCTCAGACTTGAGGTCGAAGAGAAAAACTTTCCTCCTTCGGCGAATCAATGTGCAAACAACCTTGTGTCAAACTCTGAACATAAATCATTCTGTATGGTGAAGGTCAAACAGCCAAGTGAAGTATGCAAACACATTTTGGAGTTGTTGGATTGTGTTTTCCTACAGAATCAGAATGTCAGTACACACTGACATTCACACGCCACGAAACAGAAAAATAATATGACTTTCAAAAATGTTCCTGAATGTTGACACTGTGTTTTAGGTTCTAGTCCCCACAAAAGAACTGGTGTTGGCAGGAAAGGATGCAGCGGCTGAGTATGATGAACTGGCTGAACCTCAAGACTTCCAAGATGACCCCGAGTAAGTTAATACACACACACACATACACACACACACACACACACACACACACACACAGAATTAATAGCGTGAGGTAACTATGAACCCGATCCCTCTGTCTCTTCCACAGTGTTGTTGCCTTCAGGAAATCCAACAAGATTGGTTTCTTCATCAAAGTGATCCCTCAGAAAGAAGAGGATGCCGACGTCATGGTTTCATTGAAGATCCGACACGACTTCCGCAACCTCGCGGCTCCCATCAGGCCGAGCGAGGAGGGAGCCGAACCCACCGCCGAGGCCATTTGGCTCACGCACCATGTAGAGCTGAGGCTGGGACCCCTCGCTCCCTGAACATGAATACTCCATTCACCATCACCATCAGTATAGTGTTGGGTTCCTTGAACTAATTTCTGTCAAAACTGTGGGATGAATTTAATATAACAAATTATTTCTGGTTCTGCTTATTGATCTTTTTCAGACTTACGTGGCATACAGCCATTTTTTTTTTGTAAGTTGCTTCATCGGCTACATTGCAGAGCGTGACTGTGTGATTAGAGATCTATATGAACCCATAACGCAATATAGGCTACCTGATAAGTTCCTCAAGTTTAACCTCACTTAATGAGTTTGTTTGCGACGAAATGAAATGTGGAACATGTACAGTACTGTATTTCACCATCATCATCCTTAAACACTATACAATCTATCAGTAAAAGGCACTTTTAATGTGAGGTTATTCAAAGCAAACAGAACCTTATCTATTCATGTAATTGCTTATTACAAGATGTTTTGTTATGTTTCAAGTGTTTTCTGTTGCTGAAATATCAAAAAAGTACATGCAGTATTTTCTTTAATTGCAATGCAACCCTTATTTCCCAGCCTCCGTTTCAACACGTGTGTGTTTTGTCTTATTAACTCTATCAGCTTTGAAATATTGGCTTTTAATTTATGTAGAAAATAGCATAATACAACATCCAGGTTATAGAAACTGTAGACAATAAATGATGTCGATGAGCAGAATCAGAAATTATAATAAAGAACAATCTGAACGACTCCCGACAGTGCAGCACACGCCTCTGCGCTTTTCGCTTACGTATCCTCGTCAACATCCTTTTTCTGCAGACGATAATATCGTATTAACTCGCATGCTTCAACTATAGTGAATATCGCACACGTTAGACAATGTCATCACTGATCCTGTACTGTTTACTTATCAGAAAGGTTCCTCTTTGGTAGAAGGTGATACCTGCCTGTCATTTTACTATAGTCTGAAGTCAAACCTGCATAGGCACTGTGGAGAGGATGTATAAGAAGCTCTGTAAATTACAAATAAAGTGTTCATCATTTAAATGTATTGAGACACTATAATTCTTTCTGATTTACAATGTTTTGTTTTGTAGACTTCACTGACCGCTCTGTCAGTGAACATCGTAAGCTGCTCTCATGTTTGGTCTCAAGTGTGTTAGTAAAACAGAACCTTCCAACCAACAGTTAATCCTCTGTACCGGTTAATAAACTAATGTGATACTGCAACACACCTCTCGATTTTATTTTATTTTCTTTGGCTGACTCGACTTTCAAAGCTTTTTGAGTCCAGTGTAGTGAAAAGTCACACTTGAGGAAAAATAAAGATGAAATATTAAATGTTAAAACATGACTTTGGTAAAAGTGACACTCACTCATATGCAAAGTATCTGACATATTAAATACATGTATGTATACACTTTGGGTTGCCTTTAGGAACGAAATGTGCTGTAATGTATTAACATTTCAGATCTGATGTTCAGTATTTTTTGAATTATCACATTTCTCTATATCTGATTGCTGGTTGCTTTTAAAATGCATAACTTTGGCTCTGCAGAAATGCACTCCTGCAAAGTAACAAGTAACTAAACATATTCAATACATGGTGGAGTAAAAAGTACCAGTGGTGGAGAGAGCACTTGGAGTCTGTGCTCAAGTACAAGTACAGTGACATTACTAAAGTATTACTCAGTTACAAGTAAAACTAGTGTTACAAAAACATTGACGATTAATGCTTCATCGATAGCAGACAATCAAATTGCAGATGAAAGGTTCAGATGTTATTCAAATTGTACTCAGTACTCAATAATGATGTCAAAAGTAACTAAGTAGATTATCTGGTGTAACGCAACATGTAACATAATAGACTTAAAAGTACAGTTACCCCCCCAAAAAATGACTTTATCGCAGTAATTCTTTAAAGCACTTGGTTACATTCCATCACTGTCTTAAGTATGGTGAGTGAAACTACCTCTGTGCGTCTGTATTGATTGATTCATTGATTCTCCCCACAGGGTGGCGCTGCAGGACAAACAGTTTTCACAGAGCAGCTGCAGGGGAAGGAGCTTTGGAGAGACATAAGGGAGCACACAGGGACATGTGTTCTTTAGTATGCTCTTGAATGACCCAGCGAGCTAAAACAGTACATGTGATTACACTAATGTTTGGCTGAGAAGTTAAAAAGCACCGAGATCCAGACAGAGACATTTTAATAATAACCCCAGAACAGCTAGATGGGTGGTTTGGCTTTTTTTTTTTTTCCTCTTCTTCTTCTTCAGGATATGAGTCATGAGGATAAAATGTCTCCTTGTCAACAGCGGGAGTAGACTAATGGAATTTGTGTTCCCACAGATAACATTTTGCATTTAACACTGCTTGCCGATGCTCTGCACACATGGGACGGTTTATTGCCTCTGAAAAAGGCAGATCAGATCTGTGTGATGCGGGCCCGGTGCAGCTGAGGCCCGTCTGCTGTGTAAACAGACCCACTCGGTCTGGGTAATAAAGCCATGATTTTCTTTTATCTTCAGCAGATATAAACAGCTCAGAGAGAGTGGCCTGTGTGCGAGCCATAAATCACCGCTGAAGATGAGGTAATAAAGCACACATGGAGCAGGTCCGTGCCACTGAAGCAGCCCAGACTCCCACTTCAAGCACAGCTGATGAGAGCAGTGGCTGACTCTCAGTGCACAGCAGTGGAGTGCTGTACCTGCACTTGCCGGGGGAGATTGCTTTCCTGCCGGGGATATCATATTTTGTCGAAAGAGATGAACTCGTATATACATAGTCGTGGCCGTAATTTAAATAAACAGAGGAGACAGAGAGTGAAGATGACTGACTCGCGTATAGCAAGGGGAGATTTATGCAGAAACCCCTCCGACTGACTCATGAGCAAGAGAGCTTGAGCGATGCCCAAAAAAACACCGTCTGGAGGACAAATTCTGCATTCTTCTGGTTTAGGATAATATTTTCCTGGATCAGGACTCGAATTATTTCATGCTCGGCATCAGCGTGTTCTTATTTGTAGAACCTCATTCTGTAAACAGCACAGAAATTTGACCTGTGAGCATGTTAAGGGGATTAGAAATTAATATCTGGGTGTTCCAGCAGTGTCGACTGAGTAAGTGGGCTTAGTGAACAGACTTTCATGTCTCTCCTTTTTCCTCTTCCTCTGTTTTGCCTCTTTTGAAGACTCACGTCTTTATTTATAAAGACAGGCCCGGCCAGCCTTGACCAGATGAGAAATTCCTCACTGAATTACAAGTTTGACTGCACCCAGGACCTTTTTCCCTCAATTACGTCAGCGCCCAAACCGCCAGTAACTCACCCCGCAGAGGAAGCATGACACAAGCAAGTAAAAAGGAAAAGCTACACCTCCACAGTAGCGGTAAATTCCCTCCGTCTAATAAAAAGATGGCATCTAGGAGTCCGCGCGACTATCATTTCTCTATGTACTGTCGAGGCTCAGCTGTACAGTGTGTACTGTTTATGCATGAGGTCGGCCTCCTTCATTAGATCTGTTAGGTGGATAGATATTGTCACTATGAATCCTCAGAGGAGTCTCTTCTCATCTTCCCAGAAACAATTTGGACACGTTATGTTTCTTTGGGGGCGTGAGGAGAAGAAGCACAAAAAGACCCAGGAGCTCTTTTTTTCGTTTACATCCCACTTTCTTATGTTGAGCAGTAGGCCTTGAGGTGCTCAGGGTGATTAATCGCCTCCTTCATTTTCGGCTCACCAGACCATCATCTGGTTAATTAGAGGTAACTGATGATGTCTACCCAGATGAATAACTGAAGGCATGTGGGCTTCCAACGTTGCGAGAGCCAAACCTGTGAAACCTTAGCTTTTCAAGAGGAACCCCCTCCCCCTTTCTCTACGGTACCCTTTTTTGTAATTTTTCTCTCAATCACCCTCCATTTCCTCTCGCTTTCATTCTCCGTCTGCATTCTGATGGCTGTAGGTTCGTTGGAATGTTGACTTTGGACGCCTTGAGTTGAAAAAGATCGCTCTGAGAAAGCAGCTGACCCTCGACACCCCCTCCGAGGCCCCCCATCAGAGACTCATACTACGGGCCTGTGCTCTGTGCTTTCATTTATTATTTGCTCAATTGCTCACCGTGTGCATTACGTCTGTTGGGGCACAAGGGTGTAAGCGCCCCGAGCCAAGGCCTGTGCCACAGAGTGAGGCCTGAGGGGAATCACAGAAGACACTGGAGGGCTGAAAGTCTGCTCTTTGTTTGGCACCCACCACTTCATGGAAAGACCAGAGTATAATTGAAATCAGACAGCCAGCAGGATTAGTCTAGTGCAGAGAATGATGTAATATCCTTAAAGAAAAAGACGGACTTTTTGGTAGCCCTAGTTTTGTTACTCTGTGTGTTACTCCATCACTTGACTCCGTTCCCAGCAGTAGGAAGGTAGCTATATTTTGAGAAATGTGCTAATTTGCTTTTTGCTGTTAGAGCTGGCAAAGCACCTTAATTTATAGATTCAACAATTCAGATAAAACATGTTAATTAGCCACTTTTAGACGTGCAGGTATTTGAATTTCTTCTTAAGTTTTGGAGGTGAGCAAGCTCTTTCCTGCTCTTTTCTATCTTTATGCTAGGGTAAGTTAAAGGTGCAGTATGTAAGAACAGGCTATCTGGCCAATTCATACTCCTGGCTGCTGTTAGCTAGTTAGCTCAGTTAGCCGTGCAGCTCGCGGTTTGGACTGGGGACTCGGAGCACCTGGAGCGTGTTGGTTTTGTTCACACCGTAGCGCAGGAGCTTTGGCAGGGACTTGCTGGTTATCTAGCTTCAGTAGATATCTTCAATTCATAGATGTCTTTGACACAAGGTCAAAACTTTTATTGTTGTTGTGATATATACTTTTTTAGAATTTTGCCATACATTTTCAATTAACAAAAGTTATCAACAGAACGCAAATGAATAGCAGTTTTAGTCATGATGTCTGTTTATTGAGATATCTACTGAAGTTAGCACGCTATCCAGCTAGCTCTGGCCCATCCTGGTCCAAAGCTCCTGTGCTAGGAGTGTAAACAGTAACTAGCTGCACAGCTAACTGAACTTACTAGCTAGCAGAAGCTACAGTTGGTAGCAGTAATTGTTAATAAGCTGCCCCCTTCCCTTACATAGGCCACTTCTTTTATATTGCACCTTTAAGCGGCTGCTGTCCATAGCATCATAATAGGTGTATAGATCTTGTAGGGAAATCAGTCTTCCCATGCAACTCTGTAAGAAACTTTTATGTGTATTTCCCAAATTTAAAAGAAGGGCAGTTTTCACTCGCATGAACACGAGAGTGTGCTGAGTTGTGCTGACAGTTTGATGGTGAACTTGAGCTTGGGCTTGCTGCCATAGTCACACCTAGACCTGAACTTTCCAGAAGGCATTGGGGTCTCTTTGCACAGACACATGATTCCAGTCACAGGACATTTCACACTGCAACATAAATGACACTCATCTATTTCCTTAAATAAGCAAACAGAGGAGAGCTTGAGTTTTCCCCTGACATTTGTGCACCTGCCACACTCAGATCTTCATTCAGTGATGCCCAGTACAAAGACAATGCTCTGTGGTCTGAAAATATCCACCTCATCAAGGTTTATTCATTTCCAAAACGAATCACACACCCCAAAGACATTCAGCCACACGCCAGCAATAATGCAAGTTCAATAAAATAACGGATTTCAATTAGGGCATCGCTTGTAGCAGGAGTACTATTGTTGTCTCACAGTGGATGGTACAGCCGGAGGCACCTTGGGCAGCCACTGGAAGCCCCATTAGATCCCGCTGATAGCATACTGGCAGCTGAGAATGTGTGGATGGATGCTGAAGACAGATGCGGCTGGTTTCCGACTGTCTCCGGCCGTCTCAGGGTGTGCGGCCAAACCATCACAAGCCCGGCCCGGCACGACCCGCCGCCACACCAGAAATACTGTATATTCACATCCAGTACACACACACACACACACACACACACACACACACACACACACACACAGTTCCCCATAGCTGAGCAGCGCTGTATTTCACCCAGGAGAGGCTAAGTTAAATCAATGTAGGGAATCAATGAGAGCTTCATTGGATTTACAGGGCAGGAATATGAAATGTCAAACTGTAGATGGGGATTTGTTGTAGACTCTATCAGTGGCACATTGCACAGGCAGAGAGGCCCTTAAAAGGCTAGAGGACAATAAAAAGCCCCTGCAGAGGAGCTCTGCAGTGTGAGTAAACAACAACAGATTCCAATGCTTTTATATCAACATGGGGTGTAAGAGCATTTTTACCCATAACGATACTTTCTAATGCACAAGAGATATGCCTATGTTAGATGTATTCATGCATCTAAAGCAGACGTTTGCCCCTAAGGCACCTCACGATGATTAAAGCAATGATGAATAATCGTGTCGAGGAGAATTGTTTATTTATTCTCACTTTTCTCTAATTTTTGCTTGTTTTCCTTGTGGAGTATTGGTACTTCCAGGCGTTTTTACAAGTCCATGGAATGAGACGCATGAGAACGAGAAAGGAAAATAATCATTACTTACATCCTATGACTGCGTGAAGGCCATACGCTGTGATGAGAGGTGGGTCAAAAGCCAAAAGGGTCGACAACCTGTGATGTACAGCAGTAGTTTAGTGACATGATTGTTGTATCCTGCAACCAGCAGTTAATCAGCTCAATGGTTAAACTGTCAATGTTACATCCACCATTTTGTCAAGATCTATGAACGAGCAAATACCGACGAGCGTCAGCAGTGCATCCTCCTCGCGTATGTAAATGAAACAGGGGAGGAATAAAATGATGGTAAGTTTATTTTAAAGCTCTTTAAAACTTGGGAACATATCTAAATATTTCATTTATTCACTGTATGCGAATACAGCAGTCTACAAATGACTCCCAGTCCAATCCTCATGGGTGCTGCCGTCAGAAAGCTGCTTCTTCATGAAGTTGGTGTAGATGGATCTGCCCAGGCTTTGCAGGTGGGAATTAATTTGAGTAGCGCTCCCTTTTACAGTTTCGAGTGGGAAGTTGGAAAAATGTTTTGATCTGTGAGAACGCATCAGTTTCTCCCAGGACTGAAGGAAAGTTTTGTGATTTTATGAATCCAGTTTCTTACTTAGCTAATTACTGTGAAACTTCTGTTTTTTGTCCGTGGTATTTCATCCTTTTAATTGTTCGTAATCATTGAATTTGTTGTTCAATACCGTTGTTTTTCTGTTTTAAAATTGCTTGAGGTAAGTCTACTCCATGTGTGCTTGGCTAGCTAACTAAATGTGCAACCCATCATTAGACATTTTATTACATGCAACGTGGTCTGATTCTTGGAGATTAGCTACAATCATTTGGCATTTGAGGTTTTATTAAATTCCCTGCATAATAAATCCTCTTGCAGCTGATGCAGCCACAGGTGTAGGGCGTTTTATTAAGTTTCAATATTGATTAACTTCATTGAGGGGATCTTGGTTTCCACCTGCACACTGTGTACTCTAATCCCACGATGATTTAATGAGAACATCATCTGTAAAAGAGTTTTATAGATACTGGAGCTCAGCTGTGGAAACAGACTCAGACTCGAGATCCCACAGGGACTGTCGGCAAACAACAGAGTGCTAAGTTACACGTTTCAGTCATGGCCAAGGAATCCAAGACCGATTTGCCATCCCTTCTACAACAATAAATCAAGGAACATATAATGAGATCATGATGACACAGTTTGTGTCAGTCCTGTTGGGAGGCTGTTTTTGGTCAAAAACATGAATGAGCCCCGATAAGCCAGAGAGGACGGAGACTACAGTCACTGGGGTTTATATTTCCAAACAGTCATTATTTACACGAAAATGTCTGTCTGAGGACTGTTGTTTACCTACGGACTGTACTGGCGAGTGTTTCACTCGTCAGGACGTTCCTCAAGCATTACTGAAGCTGCTGTGAGGAGGATCTGGGTAGAGCGGGGCCTGTCCAACCCATGTTGTTCTCTTTAATTTCCTGTTGATGGAGCTCACAGATCTGATTTCCTGCCTACGCGGCAAAGATAATCTCGCTGCCAATCCGCTGACTTTGTTGGGGGAGAATTTCACTCTGGTGAGCCACGACGACTTTATCTCAGACCTCCCCAAGCCCCCCACCGTCACCACCCTCACAGCTTGAAGATAGACCTCACTGGATTTTCACATCTGTTGCGTGTATTTTCATAATTTAGTTTTCACAAGACTTGGCGGGTGAGAGCGTACGAGAGGGAGTGAAGACAAGAAAAGAGTCATTGTAGGTAGTTTATAATTCATTTCAACAACAATATCAACATAATCAATCTTTTACAATGCTTTTCGAAAGCAACAGCTTCATAAAATCAGGTTTTTTACATGTCTGGCATTGCTCAGTGTATTGCAGCGTCGTTTCAGTATAAAAATCTAAACTGTCATTAAGTGTGTTTGTCTAACTTCAAATCATATTATCTCATTACACTTAATATAAGACACGATTGTTTTGAAAGTAACTTTTCAGTGAGATGCAGGGAACTGTTTTCTCACCAATTTCCACTTGTTCTATTGAAAGACTTCACTTTGTTTTAAAGGTGCAATGTGTAAGAAATGTAGGTGAAAACATAAAAAGTATTATTATCATGACATTATTGTGTCATGTTGGAGAGATATCTACCAAAGTTAGCATGCTAACCAGCTAGCCCCTGCTCATCCCTCACCAAAGCTCCTGTGCTAGCAGTGTAAACACCAACGCTAGCCTGGGTTGTCCGACCTCGCAGTCTGGACCGCTCGCTGCACGGCTTGCTGCACGGCTTGCTGCACGGCTTGCTGCACGGCTAACTGAGCTAACTAGCGAGCAGCAGCTAAAGTTAGAAGCAGTTAGTGGTTACTCTGGTGATTGGCTGCCACCCTAGTTGTTTTGAGTATGAATTTTGTAGGCTGGACTCAGACCAAATTCTTGATGTGGCCTTTTGCAGAAGAAGTGACAAGTCGGGTGGAGGTCAAAGAAATAGAGGAGGAATAAAGTTGATCGAGGACGAGCGATAGAGAAAGAGAGAGAGAGAGAGAGAGAGAGAGACAGAGAGAGACAGAGAGAGAGAGTCCTGAGGGAAGCAAATATGTCTTCAAAGGAAGGGAATAGTTTGGTCTGGGACCAATCTGGAGCATCTGTCACTCCTTTCCTGTGTAACATCCTCTGATAATGGCTGCAGCAGGGACTCTGCGTGGTATCCTGATTCTTCAGCTTCACATGTGAGTTGTCATGCATCGTCTTTCCATGTGTGTCCACAGCTGTAAACTACCATCGGTGTTAAAAACAAGATGCAAAAACATCAGAATTAGCAGGGGCTGAGAAGCAGGAAAGTCTGCAGCTCACCCGCAGCTACGTACGCAGGACTGCACTCCAGGCCGTGCAGTAGCAGTACATCCCGGGGCGTCTTTCCATTTGCCAGAGGATGGATGAGCTTGACCCCTGAGTACTTGACCTTGTTCACTCTGAGAAAGTGCAACACATTCCCCACTGGATCAACACCACTCTGTTCAGTCTTTACAAAACTTTCCATTCCCTGAACGCTGAGAGAGGGACCACCTCTGAGGTGTAGTTTCATCCTGATCGGACTCACATGGAGAGCCGTGCGTTGCCGTTGAGATATTCCTTTAAATGAGTGTCAGTAAAACAACATGTGGGCGTAAGCCTTAGGACTGCAATGACTTCATGTTTCTGGTGTAGCTTGCACAACATTGTTAGCAGGAACTTATGCCGGCAAACTTCCAACACGATCTGTTCTTAAGGGCCCTTTTTTTTTTTTTTTTTTTTTTTTTTTTTTTTTTTGCTCACTTCACTGGGTTCATAAATATTTTCATGCGGAGGGTTATCACAACATGACCTCAAGAAAAGCTTAACAAAGCATTCCTTCTCCTTCTGCGCAGGATAAAAAACCGTCTCTCAGTCCAGCCCGTGTATTTTCATTTGCTCCCTCTTATTCACAGCTTTTTATTGACATCTTTACTTCTTTCTTTACTTTCTTTACTTCTGTGGCCATCTTTCCATTTGTCCATCCCTCCCTCTTACCCTCGTCCTGGTCCACCCAGCCCCTAATTAGAGGGAAGTAAAAATAAGCTTGCCGTTGCTAAGCTTGTGAGTTTGGCAGACCAGGAGTCAAGCAAACCAGGTCCGCTGCCAGACGAGAACTCTTTCGGGCACGTTTGCCAGCACATAGCCTTTAAGTGGGTCACGAAACTGAAACCCAGGCGAGACTCCTTGGTGCTTTAAACAGCTCTCCGGAGGCAGAGAGCTCCAACCAGAAGGTCAAACATACCCTCAATCAAGCCCCCCGCCCCCCAGCCCCAAGATCCCAGACACCTCAGGGACTGTGATGCTGAATTTATTAGCGGAGCTTTTACACTGGCTTGATCACCTGTGGGCTGGAACAGGAGACGGGGATTTTCTTGAGTCAGCCGGAGCAGGAACTCGGTCCTGCTGGCTATTTATTTTCTCATTTTCTTATTCAGCACTGTAACTGGAGAGACCCAGATGGCATGCCGCTGGGTGGATTGGCAGGCATGTGTTTCAGGCTGTTTATATTTGCGTGTGTCTCCAGGGATACTTTCATAACTTTGTTGTGATATCAATACCCAGCGAGGCTAAAAATAACACCGCATCGGCAAACATGCTAAGAAGGTCATTGTTTGTTTGTTTTTTTCATTCTTTTTTATTATGACATTGATTGCGAATTCAGCACAGAAATACTTCGATAGATTTTGATTTTTGTTTTTGCGGTTTTTTTTACACACAGAGAAAATCAGCATGCTCTCTCATCCTGGCGTCAGTCCCTCGCTGAAAGAAAACCCAGTATAATATTCAGCTGCAGCGTCTTGTGTTGTGACTATATGATTTCAGTTCTGCAGTCAAATAACCTGAGCTGAACCCGTTTCTTTGTGGAATGTGTTCTTCAACCTCTTCAACCTACGGGTGTGCAGTTCCTACAAAAAGGGACTTGTCACATATTTCTCCCTCACATGTTTTAATGGGTTATGTGGTGTTGCCTTACATTACTAAAAGGTTTATGAGGGGAAATATGGGAGAACCCAAACTGTCAGTTTACGCCGGCTGCAGCCAGTAATTAGACATGCCCTTGGAAAGCACACACGATGGTTACTGACTCAGATTTTAGGAAGCAGAGTGCTGGTTTGGATGTGATCCGAGAAGAAACAGTCCTATCCTCGCTTTGATTCTACAGACAATAACAACATTGTTGTGTCGCTCTGGTGTGGGTTTTCAGTCTTGTATCGACTTGATCGCTCACACTGCCAGCATTCAGTACAGTCAGATTTATTTATTTTTTTTGTCGTGTGATGCTCTGAAGCTCCTTCCACAACGGAATATCAAGAATCTTGTTAAAGAAAAACCTTGACATGTTGGGGAAACGTCGACATTGGTGGAAAATAACTAGCACATTTACTCAAGTACGAGTCACATTTTGAGGCACTTTACACTTCTACCAACTACTTTACCAACTGAAACAATAAAGTGATATACACATTAATGTATATGGAATATAGTAATATAATAATAAGCTATATAATGTTCTCAAACGGGCCATTCTGCATTGTTTCTACTGTTAGTTTCAGTTCTTTAAAGAGGCTCTATCTAACAATTTGCATCGGTTTACATGTATTAATCACTTGTTGTATTGGCCAATTGTGGGCAGACTGTAACATAATGAAAAAAAAATCAGACCATTCTCCCTGTGAAAAATTTAGTCAAATGGTTTAATGCTGCTGGATTGCGGATTTCTTTGTGCAGGACTCAGGTCGGTCGGGACAGTCCAGTGGATGTGACTTAATGTGACTTCATGTGTGTTCTCGAGTGTCACTCTGCTAATAGATCAATAGTAGGTAATGTTAATAGATAAGTGTATCTTGATGTGAATACCTTTGCAGTGCTATTGATACTTTTAAGCAAAATACACAAAAAAATCTTCACCACTGTTTAATGAGGAGAAGATGTGAAGATCGAAACTGCAACGATGTCTCCACGCTCAATATTCGGTGACAACCAGAGGCCAGTTAGCTTAGCTGAGCATAAAAACACTGGGAAGAAGGGACATGAGCTAGCCTGGCTCTGTCAGCTTGGAATAAAATCAACAAAAAAGAACAGTAAATCTAAAGGTCGCTCAGCAGGTCACTTTATATCTCGTTTGTTTCATCTGCACATTAAAAAAAACAAACCAAACAAAGTTTGAGTTTGACATGTTGTCGGTTTTAGGTGCTATCTTCGACACAGCCACTCTAGCTGTTCCCATTCACGATGCCAAGCTAAACTAATCTAAGCTAAGCTAACCCAGCTGCTGACTCTAGCCTCATACTTAAGAGACAGAACTAAGAATGGTATTTTCTTCCCAGCTAATTCTTGCCAAAACAAAATGTCAAACTATTTCAAACAGTTCCCTGTTGTCTTTCCTTTTAAAAGCAAGATATCTGATTGTTGAGTCTCACTCCCAGATCCTCAGGGCTATGTGCTTTGGATTGGCTGCTCGCGTCCTTGAGTATTTGACGACGAGGATATGAGACTAAACAACCAGCGAGCTTTCCACGAGAAGTTACATTTTGCTGCTTTAAGCACGCAGCTGGGATTTTTTTTTATTTGCTCCTGGTCTTATAAACTTCCATTACTCTACTAGTGACTTCCTCCACATTCACTCCCCAACTATTTATGGTCTGCGTGAAACATCGGGGTTATGAGACGCGCTGGACTCGGCCGAAAAGTCTGACAACGCAGCCCACACATCGCTGAAACCTCTCTCCCTCTCTCATGAAATGTTTGGCGGAATGACTAGTGGGTTACTGTTTTTCTCAAATGGAGTCTGACCTAGTCCGTGCTAGCCTGCTCCGAGCAGAGGGGAGGAGGAGGAGGAAAGGGTGGTGCCGGGGAGATGCTGAGGTGGAGAAGCACAGTACTTTCCTATTCATGCTCGCTGGCAAACAGGTGGCCAGGAAATGACACAGGGGAATGTGCTGCTATCGCACCTAACACGGACCTATTTTATTACAGCCAACCAACACATCCTCATGTACTCCATCTCTCTACACACACACCCACACACACACACCCACACCCGCAGGCTGTCATCCTAGTTTTAGCCTACACACCCTCTGGGTATCCTGTCGTTGTGTCATACATGCATCCTTCACCTCAGCTCACCCTTGCAGGCTGTCACGTATATCTAAGCGTTGGAGGAGGCGTTAATCTTAATCTATTATTTCCTACTCGCGTAGCTCTGCTCAGTGGTACACTAGGGGATGCTGTTTTCATGTGTTCATCCTTGAATAGATTCACAACGTGCTTTGTCTTCCTTAGTTTGCCTGTTGGCTTTGATCAGAGCAAAAGATTGAAAGAATTGAATCAAAGTATATATTTTTGGGGGCGGTGGGAGGAGAAGTTATGTGCGCATTTTCACCACAACGGCCCCGTAACTCATTCCCTTGACTGCAAAGGGAAACAAAGGGGCAACGCAGACGGCTGACATCTGTTTCAGCATCATGTTGTATAAATCTTTTTGTATCCAGCTGCCATGACATAATCTAGATGTACTGCCCGTCATCAGAGTCAACATCGCCTGTCAGCTTTGATGTCCTCTGTATCCATATCTTTGGCGTAATACTTGCGACGACTTGTCAGATCGGAGATGTTGCAATTTTTTCCGGAGTTTCCAGTGCTTCGCTTGATGGAACCAGAGTGACAACCACTCATTTGTGATCTTAAGCGAAACGCGAGTCAAAAGAAATTACATTCCGCGGCGGACCCTCCTCTCCTTCTGGAAAGCATCGGGACAAGGAAGACAACATCAAGCCTGATAAGACGCTTGGCTGCCCTCCCTGTACACAACAAGAACAAAACAAGAACAAAAAAAAAAGAATAAGGCTCAGATTTCCTCATGTCCAAATTCAGACCACATCAGTTTTGGAAACACCCACCAGGCCCTGGCTGTCTGAGTTTATTGAGTGTTGCTCTGAGCTAGCTCTGCAGAGAGACAGGAAGCAGACGTGAGGGATTCATCAGGCTGTTGTTGAAAGGCAGATTTAGCACCCTGCGTCCAGTAAGTCAGCCATCCCAGCTTGGGCCTGCTCCATGCCCACTTTCTCCACACATCTGTAAAAGCTTAAAACTCAGTGGGCTGGATCGCACGGACAGAGCTGGGCTTTGTCAGACCTCAGATTCTCTGCCAGGCCTCAACCTAAATGGATCAGAGAGTGTGTCGCGGAGCGCCAGGGGAGGGCCGAGTTCACTGCCCCCGACCGGCAGCCCAGAGTCCCTTCAGTTCATCAGAGCAATGGTCTGCACAGTACCAGCAGCTGGGGACAGCTCTCCATCCCACTGAACAGGTTTTCTTTGAGAGTACTGGAGAGTAGAGGCAGTGCAGTCAGCGAAGCCATGGGTATGAGAACAATACAAAAGACTAAACAAATGCGGAGAGGGTGGTCGAAATAGACTACACAAATGCCTCTCTTCATTTGATGACTTTGGCTTTTCAACAGCAACAGCTTACTCTGGTATTCCTGTCTTAATGCCTCCTCCTCGCTTGTCTCTTTCTGTCACATTCCATCTCCTTTCTCCTTGTTTTCCGTCTCCAGGCCTCTCACCCGGCTGCCATATAATGGCCTGTGTTTTGATTGGTGCAGCACGGGGAAGCCGGGCATTGTCTGGACAGGATCTAGGCTGAGATCAGCAGATAGATCGGATGGCAGTTTAGGGCAGTGCTCGGGCTACCCGCGTCATCTTTGTTTTAGTTGGACCTCGCCAACACTTAGCTAATCCTAGAAAAGGGCCAGACACGCAGGAAATCGGGACTTATGAAAACAAGCAACCAGTCCAGCATTATTATTATGTCGAAGTCATTTATTAGAAACATGTTACTATTGACTGTGTGTCTAGATGTTATCGGACGTCTTGTTTTCCTTTGGAGTACACTGAAATGAAATGTAATCAACAGAAAGGGCTGACAATGAGGGAAAGATAACATCAAATGTCAAGTCATATTCCCTGTTGTTTCCCATCTGTAGCCATTTTATTTTACTTGGTTTTGAACTTCACCTTTACCTCCCTATTATATGTTGTCTGAGCATCTCAAATGGCCGATTTCATGGTTGGTTATGGCCCACCGCAGCGCTGGCCCTGGATGCCTCTCGCTGTGCAAAAGGCGTCTGACACCGAGAGGATGCAGACGTCTGATTTATGCTTTCTGGCAAAAAAACTGACAATTAATTCCTGGTGACAGGTTCGAATTACAACATGCTTGGGTTGTTGTGGCAAGGGTGCATGACCTGAAATAACTGCTCTGTCAGTGTAATGAATCTGCTGTGATATAGAGGGGTTGGTAGCCAATATGAAACAGGGCGTGAATGGTAATACATCCCATATGGCGTTCCACGCTTTGATCAATCCGAGGAGAAGGCAACATGTTTCAAGACTTCTGTTGAGAGTTAGTCAAGTGAGAAAGAAACACAGATTCATCTCAGTGAATGATTTGGTCTCAGTCTCTTGTGTGATGCAGATGCATACATAATATGGAGTATAACTGTACGTGCACATTAAGAAATATTGGGAACCCTTTTCTGCAATGCCCACTGCAGAAAATTCTGACCACTAAAACAATAATTGAGGGCTTAAGGAGACAGCGGTGAAATACACTGGAATTGGCCTGTAAAACAAAAGTGCATGTAACATTTAAATAGCATTTTTCAAGTTGATAAAAGAATGACAGTGAATTCCGTTCAAATAAGAAAAAGAGAAAAGACTACAGCCATGATAACTAAGTGATGCTGTATTGGCTTTGAGCTAAATGCTAACATCACCATGCTAACATGCTAACCTGTTTACCATGTTCGAAACAAATCTTGACCCGATGATGGTGTCATAGTTTGAATCGAGGCGAACATGAATCTTTTGCACCAAATACAAATGGTAATCCATCTAAATATTTGTGGCATGCTTTGCTTGAAACCAGGAATGTGAACCTCATGGTGGTGCTCGAGGAAAAGTCAGGGGACCACGAAAGCCATTTGAATACATCATCTGGGAACCACACACATCTGCACAAAATCTCATGACAATCCATCCAATAGTTGCTGAAATATTTCAGTCTGAACCCCGCGTGGTGGGCTAACATTACCATTGCTAGAGGCAAAGACGCTCAGATGGCACTCATTCATAGTAATCGCTCAGAGCGGAGGGGTGTGGAGCTCAGTCAACCGAGTCGACATGATGCGTCGTCTTTGCGTCCTCCCTTCCATCAGAATTCGTCTCTTGTGTAATGCACTGTACTGCTGTCAAGAGTGACATGCTGGCCAGAGGGACGTTTACACAGGGATCAGAATATGTGCCCAGTCTGTGAAATAACTTCCCTTCCTTCAGGGGTGGACTCAGCGTTGCCTGATGTGGGATTCAAGGCCTCTGAGGCTTTCCACAGTGTGTCATTTCCTCCCTGGAATCTGTGGATTAGTCATATCACTTCCTATTGTCCTTGCCAGGCAGCGGCCCACTTGCTGCACCACTTCTTTGTCCGTGGCTGCGTTTATGGCCTTATGATTATGCCACGGTCAGCACATGTCCACTACTGTCAAAAACATAATTTCCCCTGCTTTTCTTTTTTCCTTTACAGCTTCACACTTGGGAAATTAAGTTATGAAATTTCAGCGATGGAACTGTCATGTGTTTGAGCACGATTCCCAGGCTTTGAACGGCGTTTGGCGAAGGGCTTTACTGTGTGGCTGAAGGCAGACAGCTCTTATCCAACAGTCTTTTTTAAAAACCATACCCGTATATGGTGTTGGTTAAACCACCAAGTACCCTTCAGTTGCTCATTTGATGGTAAGTTGGCATCTTTGCGTCGATAAAGCCTGGAATGCATCTCTAAAAATGGAAAGTGTTAATGAGAAAACAGTTGCTTCGACACTTCATTCCCTGAATCTAAATCTTCACTGTGAGACAGAGGCTGCTCTCTTTCCTGTTGGCCTCTGGTTGGACGAGGAAAAAAAAAGGAAAGAATGAAAAGAGAAAAAAAGAAACTTTTCCGTCCAGCTCAAAAGCAGCCTCTGGATCTGCTTGTGGAAGATTTAATGGGAGTCAGATGTGCTCCTAATCAAAGGAATATGGCGGGAAATGTTAGTGAGCCCAAGCAAAGAGGAATGGGACTACAGGAACTGTGATAAGACTCAAACGACAGCAACAAATTACACCTCTTGACTTCGGAGCCAACAAACGAAATCCACCATAGACCAAGAGTTGATTTTACCTCTGCTGGGAACATGTTCATATGATGGTGTTAAACGCCATTTATGAGGTGTTGTACATTATGGGAGTAAAGACAAAACAGCTTGTAAAACAAGGACAGGCTGTAGATCTTTTCTAGCGGTTGCAACATTAGCGCTCTTACATAAGCAATGCAAATTCATTTTCCTCCCTTAAATCTGATATTTAAAGCAGCGATTGTCAATATTTTCATATAAACGGATCTAACGACTTGGGAATTATCTTCCGACTCTGCAACTCTCTGCTCAACAGAGCGTTTGTGTTCGTGTCTCTCAGCTCACTCTTTTTTGTTTTATAGCCCACAACTTGTCTGTCTTTGTTCACTCTCACGGATCTCATCGGCAACTGCACGCAAAGTCAGCCACGAGCTGCAGAACACAGTGGAGCATTTAGCATCAAGAGAGACAGTTTTTTTCACCTATGAGTTGGTGCTAGCTAAAAACAGTGTAAATCACATGATTCCAAATGAACGCTAATGCTGCTGCATATGGAAGCTTAATATAAACTTGAAAATAAAACGCAAGCCATGTCATTTCCCATGCTGCATATCTGCTTGGTGTTTCAAAAGGGCAACAAATTAGCTATAATGAGTCAATAGACCATATTTGCACGGCAGGCATCACATTCAGGGTGGTTGACTCAAAGGTTGCACTGCTTTGTTCCAGGTTGCAAGACCTGAACATGTAAAAGGAATCCGACGACGTGTTATCATTTCACAGCTTCCTGTTTGATCGGCAACTGTAAAGACGATGGAGATTGAAAATGGCCATAAAATAGCAAATTTAATAACCCATCAGCAAACCAAGGCACATTTATTTAAGCCTGGAAGTGGAACACACTGGATGTAACCAAGATGTAATACTAGTGAGTGGTTGCATACCGTTAGCTAAGAGGTTATCATGTTTTAGCATTGACATATGGCCCCATTTCCATCCAGATCTTCATATACATTGTTTTTTAAATAGCTGGTTAATCGGGAAGCTGTTAAATGCTAACCATTCATCAGATCCGTGTAGGCTATACTGCAGAAATGTAATAAATATGACTGAGATGACTTCAAGTTTTGATCCATTTTAGCCAAACGCATTTGTCTTTGCAACTTCCATTTTGCACTCTTTGTCCACCTTAAGTTTCTGTTATATTTTGAATATAATGATTTTCTCTCCACAAAAGATACCATTACTGTTGCTCAGCGTATTTTTGTGCTGATGATGCACACGCAGTTAACACTCTGCTAATACCACAGTAGCTCGTCTATCCAGTGACAATGGCATACCGCCTATCTAATCGCCCCACTGCAGCCGACCTCGCTCTGTCTTACTCTCCCTCCCTCTGTTTTCCAATCAAGCATCCAACTTATTATATATTTCAGTGCCTGAGCATACACAGAGCACTTTGACCAGCAGCCAGCCGCCGGCATGAAAGTGGAAGTGATGATGTCATGTGCTGATACACATTCACAGGAGGGGAACAAACTCGGCCATTCGTCTTTGTCAAACCACAAGCTGCTTTCCTCTGCGTGTAGACTAAACACACTCGTACACAGACAGGCACGCATTGTAGGTTGTGCAATGCTCTTGGGTGCACACAATCAAAGGCCACCACGTACACGTACACATTGTGCGACTTGCCAGTGTGCGCCAACAGAGCAACAGGCACGCAAAAACTGTGCAACATGCCAAACACCCACTTGCGCTGTATATCTCATTTGTCACTCATCTGCCAGTCCACAGGGTTCCTCTCTTCTGTGGTGACTTTTACTGTTTCTGAAGTGTGTTTGCATCCATCTGACTCTCACAGACGGGCTAACCGCAGAGCTGTGACGGCCGTGACTTTAACTTCCACGAAAAAAAAACCCCTAGGTCATGCACAAAGAAGCTCATGGGAAAGCAGCACTTAGTCTTCAGCCCCCACTAACTGCTCAAGCCTTGGCTCGAGCATAAAAGGAACATTTCATTGCGCTCCATTTTCTGAACCAAACTGGCTCGGTTCGCAGGGAATATCTGTGGTCTCAAGACTAATAAAGTGGGTGGAGTAGGAAAAAAACAGGAAAATAAGTCAAAATAGAGAGGGGAGGGGAAAAAAACCCCGAAACTGTCACAAAAATAGTGGACCATGTAGGAAGCCTGTCGAAGCATGTTCTGACTATTTACAACGCTGCTGTCTGGAATGTACACGTTTGACTGGAGGAGCAGTAATCAAGAGAGCTGCAGGCGATGGCATCCACACAAGAGAGGTTATGGCTATTCAGCAGTTTGCGTGAAAGATATGTCTCCCTCAGCCGTGCCAGTGGGGCAAAGGCTTAAAAACACTCTTGTGTGGGATGCCCTTAAAAAACAGAGCCTCTGGTGTCTGTTCTCATTTAGTACGCTAAGCACGGATGGGCCACAGTGGTATCGTCAAGGTGGGTGGCTGGTAGCGGTAGTGGATGATGGGGTTTTCTTGAGGCACAGACAGGTTTTCCATTACAAATTGTATCAGGTGAAGAAACATGTTTTCTTAATTGTGAAGAGCGAGGAGCGCTCTCCTCTAAAAACCCATATGCCGAGCAGATGGGATAAAAACCCAAACCGGCATTCACGGGGAGCTCTAGATAAACAACTCGGATAGCCTAAGGTGTTACCTCCTCTTTACAATAACAAATGACTTCACTTTAAATGGAAAGGGACACTTCCTCTGCGCGCCGTGTGAATAATTCGGCGATTGAATCCACGGTGCCCTGCCTCGCTAAGTACCTGTCAGGGGTCAGGTACAGGAGCAGACATGATAAACGATCTGGTATTTATGGGAAGAGACGGTGATGTCAGAGCTGCGGGGGCTTCTCCAGACATCCGGTTGAGGCCATTGTCTGCTGTCGGTAAGGTGCAGCAGAATACACCTGAGGCTGATTAGTAGTTCTGGTAAAGGGGTGTGTGTGTGTGTGTGTGTGTGTGTGTGTGTGTGTGTGTGTGTGTGTGTGTGTGTGTGTGTGTGTGTGTGTGTGTGTGTGTGTGTGCGTGCAACATGTGTTGCCACAAAAACACAGAGTGCAGAGAGAAGCTCCAGTCATGCGAATCACCTGGCCAGAGTCTAACACAGCTCACAGGGGCACAGTTAAAGGTGGTGTGTGTGTGCCGAGTTCAAAGACTTAATGTTCCTCCACATTGTCCTCTCGCAGACTGAATCATCCACCTGTGGTATTAAAGAATGTTTTCAGTCCTGTCTGGTATTCAGTTTCCCGTGGGAGCAATTCCAGCAGTTATGTGTCATTAACAGTCACAGTTGATGGGGAAGAACCGAGGTAGAGCTTCAGCGGCGTCTTTATTCCCGCTGTATTTGAAAGAAAAATACGAGAATAAAAATCTGTCACCATGCGAGAGACGCTGTGAGGCCGTAATTCTCTTTACACACCACAAAACAGGGGCGCTGCGAGGGTGAAACACAGAGACGTTGCTGTTCCGTACGTCCTATAGGAGCAAAAACTGTACTCAGTTTGTCAGATATTAAAACCGTAGGCCAGAGTCTTTCCTAAATTAAAGGAAAACTACACTTTACAACAAGCTCTGGTTTCTTTTCGTTCTCACGCCTCACGAAAAAGACAAAAGTACGTTCCAGGTTTTCGAGGTGTCAGCAATTACTTTGGTGCAGAGGATGCAATAAAAGTGAAGGCTGGAGCACCTAAAATCAAACCGAGGATGTAGTAAACCATCTTTTTTTTTTTTACTGAGTTCTGTCCTGTGTGGTCAATTTTGTCTCCCCCTCAGACTCAGCCGACAAATCTACAGCGGCTTGGTTCATCTGTATTCGAGGCTGTGCTTTTGTACTTTGTACATCTGAACTAAAGGCTTAGATGTGTTTTGCTGCCATGCTATTATTTGGATGATTAGATGTAACTGCATGTTTATTGTTCATTTCAAACATTGGTGGACTTTTAAAGGCCAGGAACGGAAAAAATGGGGCACCAGCTATATGTGCACAAAGGGCACTGGAGGGGCATCCTAGGGCACTTTATCATGTTTTATCTACAAAAGAGACATCTAAAGGAGCACTTTTGCTGTCCTGAAGCAAACACCAGTAATAATTCAAAAAGACTAGAGCCATTAGCCTACTCATGGGGCCCGTGCAGTTTGTATCTTTAAATAAAACAAAGACTGAAAGTGTCGTATAAAAAATGTGCCAGAATCACTAAACACCACTCGGAGACAGGGATGTCTTTTGACCAATTGTCTGCCGTAAAGACTTTGATATTTGTGTCTAGTGAAATAAACGAAGAACTGTATCTTTAAGAAACATTTACGCTGCCATCAGCGCTTGCATGACCACTGAGCTGTGACTGGCACCGACAGGAGTTCAGACAGGACATCGAACACCACAGAAGCCGAGTCCTCCCTGCATGAGCCGACAGTAATATCGTCTCCCAAAACGCTGAGGCATATAAAGCTGATTAGCCAGCTAATAAATCAGATTAACCAGATAGAGAATCTGGAATGAAATAATAGACCGCGAGCCAACAGACACAAACGAGGATAATCACCATGGCTGCAATATGTCCCCCCTCTGCTGGGGACGAGTAAGTCCATCCAGCTTTGTAGGGTAACAGGCCCAGTGGAACCAGTAAACTCTCATTCATCAGGAAATCGCTTCTATTATCAAACCACATGCACTCAAATGAAAAGCTTTTGAACTTAATTAATCTTTTAATCTTAATTCTTTTTATTTGGTTTGTTAAATGTAAAGTTTGTTATAAATACAGCAGAACATCCTTTCAGAGCTCCTTTCAGGTGTACACCACCTTTTTTTTAAACAACTTTTATTCCTTTTCTGACTTTTTTAACCTGCTATCTATCTCCTAAATCATCAAGAGGATCATTTATGTCAGCTTAGTATTGTCCTCTGCTTCCCACAACCTAAACATGACCCAAAAAAATTATTTATTAGACTACAGACAGAATTACATCCATGACGGTGCTCCACCTCTCTGCTCACCGGAATCAAGAGCACGGGCGTCCTCATAAATTGTCTGAACCCCATGAGTAAGTTCATCAGAATTCAACTAGACAAGATTTACACGGTGCTACTCATTGAAACAAAATTAGTGGCTTCCTGTGCTGTGAAATGGATTTCTACCTGCTGGGTGGAAAATCTGGGGTAGGAAACTGAGAGAAAAGTGCAAGACTGTACTCCCACGGATGACAAAATGTACAGGCTGAGCCAACTGTGGGCCTTGGACATCTGGAGGAAAGCCAAGGATGAGCACTTACACAGAGACCACATGAATCTCAGTGACAGAGAAGTGGAGATAAATGCTGATAAAGTTTGAAATAAACATACAAAAAATGTAGGCTTCAATTCCCTTAACCTGTAAAACAATTTAGATATACTGACTGGGATGACCTGCAACATATAATTCCTTTTTTCCTACAAAAAAAAAAAAAGCTTAACTTGTGACACCCATCATCCATCGGCCAAGCCCCCGATGATGCACCCTGATGCACAGCAGCCTCGGCGCCATAGAGACAAAACATCACAGCCTCAATGTCAGCCTGTTGACAAGTGGCTCATGGATGAGTCTCCTCGTCCCTCCCCTCTCCCCTGCCTCACCCTCTTGATTCACTGATGAAGCGGAAGCGCTGGTTAACCCTGTCATTAAATTCACTGTCACGTCACCTGCTCTCATCCCAACCAAACTCCATGCAGGAACATAAACTTTGCCTATAAAGACGACAATAAAAAAAGAGAGGAGAGGCCGAGGCTGACGAAAACTGATCAAGCCAGCAAGCTCAGCTAAAGTTTGTCCAATGGCTCCCCCCCCCCCATCTTCCCCTCTTCATATCGCTAACAAGCTGAGATTAAATAAAGAAACTGGATGTTATGCGAAATTGCACCGCTGCATTTTGAATCGTCTCCATTTAAATCATTACCAAGCAAATATGCCTGGCAGACTATCCCCAATATGCCGCTACTTTGTGTGATTGGGTATGGGCCTCATGTTTCTGTTTGATGATGGAGCGAACAAAATGCCCTCAAACCTGTAAATTTGTCAAATTAGATTTTTTTTTTTTTTTAAATGTTGTTACCTGCACTCTGCCCTCAGCCCTAATACAGATGTGCTATGTGCAGCAGTCCTCATTGTGTCAGTCCCTCGCCACTTCTCTGTATATGGGGCAAATGCTCTACAAACTGAGGTCCTCCTCCTGCTAAACATTTGCTCTTCTCCCCAGAGGGTTTTCCAAAAGGCCTATCAGCTAGATGGCATCAGGTCCTCTTCCAGTTGTCAAGATTTCTCTACTCATAGGCTACTTCCCACAAGTCCCGAAAACCGCAGTCATTAGGACACTCTTAAAACAGAATAATCAAGACATCTCTAGACAATTATACACAATTAAAGGCCAACAGACACAAATGAGGATAACTACCATCGCCTCGATATGTCCCCCCTCTGCTGGAGACCAGTAAGTCCAATAGCTTCTAATATCCCACCTAATGCACTTAAATTAAAAGCTTCAAAACTTAGATTCATTTTATCGGGTTTGTTAGATGTGAAGTTTGTCATAAAAGACAACAGAACACTCTTTCAGAGTTAATTTCAGGCCCATGCTGAACATCCCTTTCTTTTTTCTTTTAGTAAAAGCAGGCTGTTTCTCAATAACTAAACACCCTTTTGTCCCAAAACAATAGTTTTGATGTTTTCCAGTCATGGTCTCAACCACATCACAGCCCAAAAAACTGAACTTTACTAGATCCTGAATGAACACAGACAATGTTATAGTTTCAGTTTTGGCATTATTTGATCTCAGTGCTGCATTTTGACATCCTTGACCACAAAATATTACTAAACAGAAGACAGACTGGGCTGGACTTCCTGGCATGGCTCTAGACTAGTTTGAATCTTATTTGGAGGACTGCGGGCCTTCGCTATTCAACAAAATATCTTACCAGTATTATGCAAACGACACGCAGATGTATGGAACCATATCACCAGGTGACTAACGGTCCCATGCAAATTTCACAATTAATGGTTGAATGTGCCAAATTTTTTTGACTAGTTGAGCAATGATAAAACTGTAATAATTTGGGGTGTTTGGACCAAATTAAGAACTGGTTGACATCAGCGCTCAGCGTCAGTCTCTGTTATTTAATATCACACACCAAGCCAGGAAACTACCACATTAGACAGTTACAGAAATCTGTCACTAGTCACCGGAAGAATATATCAAGAATTATATGAATTAAACAGGTCCATGCTTTTATTTTTCGATCAGGCGGTAGTAGATCAAGTGCCCCACTTCTCAGCTCCTTACTCTGGCTTCATGTCAAATAATTTACTTTAAAATGCTACTGCTGGTTTATGAAGCACTGAACGGTTTGGGACACATTGTGATCTGATTGCTCTGGTGCGAACCATCCAGACCTCCCAGATTGCCTGGGACAGGTCTGTTCTCTGTCCCGACAGTCACAACTAATTAAATCAAACTAAACTAAACACAGCGAGGCAGCCTTCTTCTTCTTCTTATTTATGCTCCGCATATCTGGAACAAACTTGCAGGAAACTTTTCCTTTATTCTCACTTCTTCTAAACCAGGGCTCAAGTTAAATGTGGGACTATGTATGCATTTCTTGCACAGCCCTTGAGCTACACTGACATCTTTATTCTACTGTTTATTTTTATGTTCCACTTAATTGTGTGTGTCTCGTGTGAAGCACTTTGACTTGCCTTGTTTTTCAAAGTAGCAATACCAATAAACTTGTCTTGCCTTCTGTCTATTCATCACGACGGGTCCCTCCTGGCTGCCCTCACTGACTGACGACCCAAATGTGTCCAGTCAGACCAGTTCTCAGAGTTCTGACCACAAAGAACAGTATTTGCATCCTGAGCCATTTCATTTCCTCGACAAAATGAACAAATGCGTGACCACCTATCTTTAACTCATCCAAACACACATACCCTCACACACACTCCAAACCCCAAACTAATGGCCAAAAACTTTGACAGTGGCTGCCCACCACTTCCACAATGAGCTCCAGTATTCACTTATCTGGCAGGAGTCCCAAAAAACCTGGGAACCTCACTCTCGTCTTGAAATTGATGTTCACACAGATTGTTCTTTGCATGTGAACTCTCCTGAATGTGTCAAAACTTTCCCTTACGTACAACTGTGATCAAGTTGCCTGTAGCTTTTACAGAGGAAATTCTTTCCTAAGACTTTCTGGGGTTTAACTTGGGGATTTTCGAATCTCTTTTTCTGGCATCAAACCTCTATTGAATAAGTCATTGTGGTGAAAAAGACCAATCACTGAGTGTCATAAAAAGTTACCAAGCTCCCACTACTTGTGGGTTAGTCGTATGACACAAGATTTTCATCCTAAATGCACGTCTCGATGTAAAACCTCTCGTGCAATTAAAGCGTTCTGTAAAATCGCATTAAAAAGGCTTAACAGGACTCAAGACTAACGGCACCCTGTCGTCATTGGGATTTTCCCTGTACATTTTTATGTGTGCAAGTATGCATGTATGTATATTACTGCTTTGCAAATGACAAACTGAACCAATGTCTGACCACTAATGAGCATGTCTTCTCATGCTTCACACAGCGGGACTGAGAGTTTCCTTTCAAATTAACACAACCCAGTCTCAAGAATACATGTATGCACGGTCTGAAAAACCAGAACATAAGTTAGAACTATGTTTCTTTATGGTGCAAATGTTTTTTTCTTGTCACAGCACTGTGCTTATGATCTGGGACTAAATACAATTTGGTCAATTTCATTGCTAGAGGTGACCTGACTTTCCGTCAAAAATATATATGTTTTTTTATCACCAAAAACATGGCTATTGTCACACTTACAGATGTTGAAATGTCGTCGTCCTTCCTCACAACTACACAGTGGTTTCACTTACAAATGCCAAAACACGGACTCAAACTGTGGTCACCAGCTTGGCAGCCTTGTTGCCTGTAACTCAACCGCCCGATATGAAAGTGAGGTTAAAAAAACCCAAAATAAACATGTAATGTGAACATGATGTGACATGTTTTATACCAATGTCTATATGGTACATAGTGTATAACATGTAGCAATGTATGTGTGGTTTGCAAAAAACGTTAGCATATTTGCTGAACATGAAGCATTAAACAGTGAACTGTAATAAACCCAACAAGTTCACAGTAAGTCAGTGTACTTCCATAGTACAAGGCACTTAAGCTGAGTGCAGTTTGGAAGTAAAAGTGAATGCTAATATTTTTAACTAACAACTATAGAAGGTAAGGTAAAAGTTAATAAGCAATATCTTGATTTTGGGAGAAAAACTTTGGGATGGTTAAAACTGATTGAGGTCTGAGGATTACCATGTTGTTCCTGCAGCTCATCTTGTCGAGTTTGGCAGAGCTAAAAAGACACAAAACGTTTCTTATTCATCGCTGTTCGAATAGGAAGTGAGAAGCTGAGGAGAGAGAGATGGGAGATGTTGTCCCTCATTATCAGGCCCTGAGTAGGATTTTTCCAGGATGCATGGGAGGCTGCATCTGCTGTTGTTAGTCCCATCTGTCAGGTGGCTTGTGGACAGCTCAGAGGGGTCGTCTTGAGAAACTGTATGTCTCCTGTGGTCTCTTAAGCCTGGCCAAAGAGGATAAATAACCATCTCCAATCTGTGGTGAAGCAGCTCCACCGTGATCCTTCCATCGGCCTCCGTGGACTCTTTTAGCACTCTCTCCTTAATGGAAAAGTCATGTCCTCGCCCAAAGTAATGGGATCCACTGCAGGCCAGTGAACGACCATTAAACCCCGTGGCGTGACAGTGATGAGCAGAGCACACTGTGGAGACTCTGCTTAAATGTGAACACCAGGACACCTCTTACAGCCAGACTCACTGGTTTGGCAAACCCTCGAGGCATTACCTGACAACTCAGATGACACTGAGCTTCAGCTGTTGCTCTTTGATCACATGAATAGGGCCTCTGAACTGATTTTGCATAATGAATGAAATAATTCAAAAGACTATGGCTCACTACAAACCAATCCAACAACATCATTTAACATGAATGTTTTCACAGCTGCGTTATTTGTACATTAAGTCAGCAAATCTTGTTACAGTAAATTATTATCCAGTTGAAATAATGAAACATTCCCTGGTGGCTTATTTTCACTGAGAAACGCCGAACGAGGCAAAGAAAAACAGTGGACATACAAAGCCTCTTGTGCCTTGAGAATAAATCCACAGAACGGAAAAAGATTCGACCTGGTCTCTTAATTCAGACAGTCAAAAAAATAGAAGAAGTGAGAAGGCCATGCCGAGGCCAGATGGCAGGAGGTATGCAGGTATGAATTTAATTGCTTCCAGACATGATTTGAGCGGAGGTGGGTACAAGGTACAGTTACTGCACAAATAGACCCTGAGAGACTTCTGACAGAGACGAACGTTATTACAAGTCACCGTGTCTGGCAGGACTGAAATTAATTGTGGCAACGACATGAGCCGCACCATCACGCCGAGCACTGATCCATAATCTCCGGCGAAGGTGTTATTATTCCAAAATCAGGTCGGGTGAGGAGAGAAGGGACACGTTGAAGCTGATTCCGTGAATCATTTCTAGTTCGATGTGCAGCAACATGAAACACTGTGACAGCGCGATGACAGCGCAATGACAGCATGGCGACGACCGATGTCACCGTAAATGACAGCTTCAGGATGAGCTATTCATAAATCGCTTATTTAATTGTTCCTTCCATAATTCCAAGTCACTATTTGCGAGTTTAGAACACAAGAGGGATGTGTCTAAAACACAAGTTTAAGACATGGCTTGATGGTGTTTTGAAGCAGTGTGGGATCATGGGAGTTGTTGCCTTCACTGCTGTTAGCTGTCAGCGGCTGGTCCTGCTGTGTGTTTGGCTAACAGAGCTAACGTTTAGGAAGCTAATAGCCTACAGCGAACAGAGATTAAACAGACAGCAGGACTGAGTGTTTCCCTTCAAAGACACAATCCAACCCAATTGCCATGTTGCAATGTTAGCAAGGTAAGTTTCCTCAAAACCAGAGACGAGTCGGTACCCCCACCGCTGACAGCAAACAAAGCCCACTCAGCGAAGTCGCGACTCTTCACGGTTTTGGCACCTCAGTGGTGGAACAAACTCCCGACCGATGTCAGGACAATGAAATCACTCTCCGTCTTCCGCAAAAGACTCAAGACTCATTTGTTCGGACTTCACCTCACCTATATATAACATATGCACTTGTAACGTTAGCACTTCAATCATAGCACTTATGCACTTACAGGATCTTTGACAAATAGCAGTTACAATCCTCAGATGAGGGCTTGACAATTGTTTCTATATTATTACTATATTATTGTAAGTCGCTTTGGACGAAAGCATCTAGTAAATGCCCTAAATGTAAATGTAAATGAGTTAAAACATTGCGTTTCTTTATATTCCAGCCTCATGTTTCTATCACTTCAATATTTTTTTGCAGTCTTTCCACAGTGCTGTGTCTATGCTCTGGTCAGGTTTAGGCACAAAATCACTTGGTTAGGGTTTGGGAACCATCATGCTTTGGATTAAAATGTCTGTTTTGGTCAAGACAAGCACGGCTGAAAGTGTCTCATGGACTCGACTTTCTGCCGCAAGGGGTCCTTTAATCAGAGCCACACAAACAAAGGATGTAATCTGTGTTTTTCTGGGTCGAACATTGGAGACATTTGGGATAATACAAGTACAAGACTGAAAAAAAAAAAAAAAAGGCCCAGAACCTTTTCTTTTAGACAGTGTTACCTTAAGTATGAGGGGGAATTATCTGTAACCTGATGCTATTTAACAGTCATTTCGAGTGCTGTTATGAGTACAAAGGTATATTCTGTTATTCTTACATGTATAGATGTAATTTAGAGTCTAGTCTCTCGTTTGCATCATTATTATATCATTTCTACCAAGTGTCAGGTCAGCTGCCCACCATATTTCAGGTCCTCTGATCTTCAATACAAACGAGTTATAGCCTGCGAGTGCAAGCTAATGTTTGTCAGACATTTAGTGAGCTATACAACAGTACGGCAGTTCCTAAGTGTGTTTATCATGAAAGGCAACTCATCTCTGCGTGAAAACCAGCTTGTCTGACGCAACCCATCTTATTTCAGTGATGTCTATTTTCCACTCAGAAAACACTTTTATTTTGTTTTAACTAGACTTGGTTTGAACCTACAAAGAAGAAAACATCATTAAAAATGTGTGAATTTCTGACGCTTTCTTCTTCTCTTTCCACTTCTTTGACTCTCTCCTCGTCTCCCACTCTCTCTCTCACACACACACAGACACACTGCGGCCTCTGATTTCCTGGCATTTCACTGCATTACACATTCACAATGACTGCGGCAGATATTTTGGGCTCATGCAGTAATGTAATTTGCAGGAGGGAAGAGCAATAAATATTTTGTCAGGAGCTCGCGCTGTGTGATACAGATTAAGTCCTTGGCTTGCGTGGCAGTGAACCAGATCAGTGTTTGGCGTTTTGTTTTTGTCTCCCGGTAAATTTGGATTACATTCTGCAGAGCGTTGATCCAAACAAAGAGTGCGCCTCTTGTTGGGAGAATAACTCCTGCCTTGTTCCTATCCCATCTGCAGAGAGGCCTGGCTACTGAGCTGAAAGGCGTTTGGATGGAAATGGGCTGAAACAAACAGAATCAGATGGCAACGGCGCATATGCTGATTTTGACGGATAAGCGCCTGCTATGAAAAGTGCAGCTTTAATTATTTCGGTGCTTAAGCTTGATTTGCCAGAAAAAAAAGATGCAGCGCAGAGAAGAAGTCTGACTGCAGCGGAGCAACAAGTCTCAGTGTGATCGTGTGAAGAGGCTTTTTTGAAATTCTTCAGCTCCCACCCACTTCCCGTAATTCTTTAACACTTCACATAGCACTAAAGTGAATGAGGAGTTAAAGTGTTGCGTGACATTCCATTGAATTAAGTAATGTCCTGTACAGATTACAACCTGTAGGGTGGTGCTGCTCACACCCGAATCGCTCGAAGCTGCGGCTCAGCTCAGGGGCTGCATCCTTTTCGAAGGATGTGGCCTACGAAGGCGTGCCCCTCCTCGGCCACGAAGGCTGAACAAAGCGTCGTTAAATGAGAGGGTCTGGTCTATACATAACCAGCTGCCCTGACCTTGGGCTTACGTCATGAAGCAACGCTCCTTTTTGACAGTGTCCCTTGTTTTGTTTTTTCAATAATTGTGTTGTTAGCTATACAAGTGGCTTGAAACACCATACTACATCTAATAGTTTATTTGGCTGATATTTAGCTCTCCGTGGACTATAGAAATACGACAGGATTAGAATTCTTGCCACAGGAGATGACGGCCTCATGCCTCGGCTGCATTTCAAGGAGGCTTCGAAATGGGATCGCTTTATCGTGCCACCGTGACGGATTTGGTCTTCAAACGGTCGCCTTTCGAAGGATGCTGCCCCCTGATTGAGACACAGCTTGTGACCTCATTAGCTAACAGTAGCAGCTACAACAGGGTAGCTACTAAAGAGCACCAGTTGAATGTTAGTCTGGTGATGTCCTCTTGAAGCTACTATTGAATTCTGGCCATACTCTATAAATTGCAGCTTTAAACACTGTCTGTTTGGTGGCACAATGTCCAAACATGGGAACAAGGAATCGGCAGCCCCACTCTTTGTTCCTCCGCTAATAAACCCAGACTAAATCAAACAGACCAAACTTCTTCTTTGCAACTTCCGGTGTTTGTTTGTCTTGGCTGGCAGAGCCATGTGAACACTGATGAGTGTGATTATGAACTGCGTAACATTAGAAAATGTATTACATTAAAACATTACAAATCAAATCCAGATGAGCTGGCAGTGAAGGAAACAGTGACTGTGTCCAGAGCGAGCCCCTGAGATCCATTTGCAATTACTTCTGATTCCCTCGCGTCTGAGCGGCGCGACTGCCAGAAACACATTATGAAGGAGGCAATGATGCCATATAGCTGATTAGTTTTTTTGCTATGTGTAAATAGCACCACTGGCTCTGAGTGTGTGTTTAAACATTACCCAGACAGTGAGACAGACGGTCAGACTGAGCCAGCTGATTGTGGTTTGGGCTCAATCGCGGTTTGTGTATTAGCACACCGGGGCTCCCACCATATGCTTCTGGGGCCGTGGGCTTAAGTCTGGCACACACACATACTGTTCATTAGTGAACACACACACACACACGTGGACGTACACAAACAACCAAAAGGACTCTGGGGTCCAGTTGCAGCTCAGATGCCCTACCCAGTCTGTGGAAGCAATTTACACCACAAAACTATGTTGTAGTGGGACTCTTGCCATGAAGTATATACAGTATATATATATATATTGACTTTTTGTGAGCTTTAATACGCCAGCAGGCGCCAGGCTGGCACCCAATCCTGCCTGTACTTAAAATGTAGAATCGGTATAGTCTATTAGGAGACACTACGGACCAGTATTGCAAAGGAATCGGACGATTGGATAACTTTCTTTCAGTGTGTTGCCTACTTCATCAAACCACAAAAGCGGACACACCCTGATTCTACCAGGCGTTATTCCTCTCTGCTTCTGACCGCAACTTCTGAGGTAGTTTATGAGAAATACAGATGTCTGGTTGAGTGAAAATAAACAGAGGCGGCGGTGAAACATGAGTGCGCCCTAACTGAATTAGCCATACATACATACTGCTTCCCAGAAGAATGGCAATCAACCCAATCGGCATGGAGTCTCAAGCGCACACAATCGTGGAGGAACATCTTCCCATCAAAACATCCACAAGCAGGGTGAATATTCTCCCTCTGCCTCTGTTTATTCTAAGGCTGTGCCTTTGAACAGCCCCGTGGCTGTATCCCATTACATCCAGAGGGATGAGCTCAGGGGTTGGTACGGTGAGCAAAGAAAGCAGAGAGGGGTGTGTGTGTGATTCTAATCAATTCAGGCCTGGGCCGCGGCAAACGCTCTCTAATAACTTCTGTGGATGGGTCCGACTTGAGAGGGAATGCAAACCAGATCACTTAGGAAATTCCGCGACGCGCTCTTTGCAGCAAAAGCCCCTCATCTGAAGGAATGTGAGCTAACATTTCCCCTCAGCTCCCTGGTCTCCCACACACACAGCTGCCCTTCAGAGAGTCACGCCAGAGGAGCACAGGGAGAGGCAGAAGAGGAGAAGAAAGAAAGACAGACAGGAAGAAAGACAGAGAGACAGACATCGTGCTAATGGCTGCGCTCCCAGCTGCATGGGGTCTTACACATATAAACATGTCAGGAGAGGCTGGGTCAAAGGAGAGAGCACACAGGAACGGCAATGACGAGAGGGAGATTGAAAGGGGAACGTAGGAATAAGAAGCCAAAAGAGAGGACGATTTGAGATAAGGAGAAGGGAAATCGATGCGGGGAGACAGATGTGCGGGGAAAGAGGAGAGAACGATAGAAAAGGACAACAGAGGGAGAGCGATGCAGGAGGAACGGCGTGTCGACGGAGGAGAGGAGGCAGGGCCGAGACGTTACCCAAAAGTGGCCTGGAGGTGATGGATCGTTCGAGCACTTTGGCGAGGCCATCAATCAGGCGGGGAAAGGTGGCGAAAAGTAAAGCCGCGACACCGAAATCACCAGCAACAACATTATCAGAATTAGAAAGGATGCTTGAAAAACTTCTTTGGAAACACAGAAGTTTTGCCTTTTGTGGAAGAGCGGTGGACCACAAGCACAATAACTGCACCATCAACTGAGGTTAGTTTATCCTTTGGCTGAAGGGAGATTAAGATGTTACTCCTATAAAGCCCGGCAGCCATTCAAGATGCATTTTTCTCCAGCGTCTGACTTCACTGTAGATCCTACGACCCGGTGCCCACAGCCTGGTCCACGTCTCCCTGAGGCCCCCTCAGGAGTCAGGATCAGTAAAAATGTATCCAAATGTTTCTCTGCAGATCTATAAATCTAAAGATCTGATAGTTTCTAATCCTCTGACACTTTACAGCAAACCAGATGTTCCTGGCATTTTATGGCGCATGTGGGATCTCTTGATAAATCAATGTTTGAAGATATTAAATGATCATAATCTAAGGATGAACGTCCCCGCAGGAGGCCGTATGTTGCATAAAGTAAAACAAATTCGAACTCTGTAGGGTCTTTATGTTTGATGAGTGGAGTCCACAGAGGAAACCGTTTCCTGTGCTTAAGTCTTATTTTTCAAAAACAGCCAGCGACTGCATTAACAAATTCTGCGGTCGACATTTCACTCAAATAGTTTTCACTCTTTATTTGGATTTGTCTGCCCCGGTGTGTGCATGGCGGGAAGAAAAATGGGTCAAGAAAGGAAAAGAGAAAGGGAGAGGGGGGGTAAGAGAACAGAGTGGGGCCCTCTGGTCCCCTCAACATCCCTGCGTTGAATATGAAAATATATTATAGCATAATGTGTTCAGTATGCAAGCTTGAAGGAAACCATATGAAAAGATCCCAGACAAAGAGCCTTCTGTGTTCCAACTGACCCCCCTCCCACCCTCATCCTTCGTCTGCCTCGATTGCGAGAGGGAGAGGGAGAGGGAGAGAGAGAGAGAGAGAGAGAGAGAGGTAAAAAGGGGGAGGTGTGTGTGCAGACTCGTAGGAACTGAAAAGGGGCAGTACACACACTCGCTGCCTCACACGGCCAGACCCACCGGAGTACAGGTGAGCTGCAAAAAAAAAAAAATCCAAACAGGAAAGGAGGAGAATCCCGGAATTTTATCTGCCGCTGTGAACTTGTGGCTTGCTGCAGACTTTGTCACCTGCAGCACATTATGTTTATCTGTACGGGGTAAGACACTATCTTTGTTTGGAGAGGGAGAAAAAAAGAGGGTGAGAAAGGGGGGAGTGAAGCGGTGAACTGGAGCGGAGGAGAGGAGGGAAACTTTTGGAAGTCTTTGTTTGAGTAGATGACAAACATCTGTGGCCGCTGTTTTTCCCCCTCGGCGCGGGCTGCAGGCTGTGCAGAGGGGGTTTGACCGGCTGCGTTAGCCCTGTGGTCACTGATATCCGAGCCTATTGTCCTGACCGTATGGAGCCTGCTGGGTAGCCAGGTTATAGACTTGAACTGCACTGGGTAACATTAGGAGGTGTATCCAATTAAAGGAGGTGTATTGACTTTCATATATAAGTAATTGCTTCCTGTTAACACAACAGGTGAGGCCCATTAACTGCTTTACAGGGGGGCAACTGCAGGTTTTGTTCTGCCATATGTCACGTACACATATTCACCTTTGGTTTGATGTGACAGAGAACTGTTTGCAAATGCCTTTGAGTGTAGAAAATGAAACAAATGCTTATAGTAATGAACTCCTGCAGGATTGATATTATATGAACATTTGTAGAACTGCTCGTACTTTCTCCCTTTGAACTCTGAACAGTTTTCAGATTATAGCTCTGATTGTTTTTTCGAGAGTTCCTCCCTCTTGGCACTGGATCATACACTGCTACTTCAAGTATTTATCTTCTCCTCTTGAAGCCCTCCACCTGTGACTGCGAGAGCGGGATGAGCTGCACACGAAGCAGACTCCTCATTACAAGGTTTTCCCTCTCTGCATGATTTATGACGGCGCTCGCATGACTCCTAAAAGTGAAAAGACGACCAGAAGAGGAAGAGTCCCAGACATTTGTTTCTTTTATTGGAGTCTGCGCCTCGCTGTGTTTTAGACGTCAGTCATCAGCCGGCACAAGCCGAGGCATGTTGACTATCATGGCTTCTTGAGGAATTATGAACCAGGAATGCCACATTTGGAGCGCTACCCAAAATGATTTGCTGCGAGAGCCCTTGAATGGCTCTTTGTCTGAGTGAGAGAGAGAGCAAAGGGCCCTGCTAAAGCCTTCGAGCATTCACAGCTGAATGGTTTTCGCCTGAAAAACTGTAAAGGATCCAAGCAACAAAAAAAACCAAAAAAAAAAAGGCGAAAGATTGCAGAGATGTAGCTGCTCTGCCCCGGAGGTATTCAGGGATAAAGGCTTGCCAGTCAGTGTCGTGACCAGATGCCTCATTATGAGCCTGGTAACTGATCTACTTTTAAAGCCATACAGTAGGCGGAGGAATGCACGCTCACCTGACATCCGCTCATCTCACATACCTAAACACATGTGCGCCCAGAGCAGCTGATGATGTACAGATGCCATACCTGAGGTGAAAACGCATGCAGTATATGAGTTATTAGGTGGCTGACATGCTTTCTACAAGTTGGCTATTGATGCAGATGTCTCATAAATGTACAAGGTAACGGCCATGAGGGACAAATGAATGATTACAGTTTGCACAGCTGCCACAGACATTTCTCCTGTGCGTCATCACCATACGAGACATGCTGCCGAGAGCTAATGGACAGAACTGATGTATGAATCCACTGTATGTTGACGATGTACAGGAACTCTGTGATTACACACTAAAAGTGGCCTACGGGCCAGACTGTAAATGATATCCTTGGCGCTAATCATGGAGGTCAACGGGTGGCAAAGGAAAAACTGTGCGTGGGCGTGAGCTGGAGCTGAGTTGGACAGGTGGGCACTGTAAAGTACCTTCTGAACCTCAAGGTAATTGGAGGGTAGAGAGGAGGAGGAGGAGGAGGAGGAGGAGGAGAGATGACATCAGATCTTAGGTATGGAAAGTAGATAGGATCAGTTGGAGATATCAAAAGATAGTTTGGACGTGCACTCAAGCTGGATATTAACAAGCTGGGACCAATGAAGAAAAAAACAAAAAAAAAACAGACTGCGGCAGATGTGGATTTCAAGAGTCTGTATGTGTGTGTTTCATCTCTGGAGCCAGATATCAGTCCGCAGCTCTGCTCATGTCAGTTTTCAGTGTCCTACATCTGTTTTTTGTCCAGCAGTTAATAAATATTTGCAGACTGGATCAAAGGCAGCAATCAAGGGATGATTGTTAATCAATCATGCACAGCTGCATTAGGACGACATGTGTTCAGAAAATACGGAACAAGAGAATGTAACGAGACAAGGTACTAATCGAAAAAGACAATGTCACTCCCCAAATGAGCTCCAGATTGATCCAAACACATCTGGGGGAATCAAAGAGCTGTTGTCAGAACGTCCAAACAATACCGGCCTTCATCTCTCCTCACTTGACATGATCACGCCAGTAAGCTGAATTGTGGAGGATTTTTCCTTTTTTTGCTGTTTTCCCTGCAGGGAGGCGGGGCAGTGTTTTGTTTGGGGCCGATTGTTGTTCAGGGGGGCCAATGAGCCGTCCTCCCACAGACCGTCATGACTCAGCTGTCACGTCCGAGAGCATCTCCACAGAACACAGTCTTCAAGGGACGTAAACGAGCTCCCTTGCACAGGCGCCTGCACACCTTCGGGAGAGATGAATGCGGGCGCAGTTGCGATGCCTGTGGGGAATCAGGGAAAAGGCATCTCAGAAGTAATGACTGTGTTTCAGCCCTCCCACCTCTGTTACAGTGGTGACTCTCGAGCAAAAACAAACCACGATCGGTGTCAAGGAGAGGCAAGTCCGATCAAGGACAAGGACGCGAAAACACCGGTTTATTATTACAAAATGTGCCAGTGGGTCTTCTTAGCTTTGATGGAGGAACATGACACTGCCGATCTAATGAAATGCTTTAACGGATAAAAGATAGATGTCACTGTAGGACATTCAAGTGTTTGTTTGCTTGCATGCATGGAAATCTTTAATCCACATTCACTTTCTCCGCTGACCCTGAGGCAGAGATAAAGCACATTTTCTTTGGCAGGTTACGAAAAGTTTTTCAACCTTAAAGCCTTAATGGATTGTGACCTTCCTTCCGTCTTTGGAGACCATGCTCACTTTATCAGGCTGAGTTTTTTATAAAGGCGTCGCCTCATTTCCTTCTCCGCCCTTTTATCTTGACTGCACAGTTCAAAGAGCGAAAGGCTGATCCTCATCTCTGATGACAGAGAATTGGACTTTTATTGTCTCCAAAATGCACAAAGGTTGGAGATTTACGTTCTTTGGAAGTGGACCAATATTCATTAAAAGTATCACATGAGCCAAGCAGAGTCTATTAACATGAGCCACTTCCCAACCCATTCCTTTTTGTTCAAAAACTGCAGACTCCCTGTCGGCGCAGGGGTCAGGTCTTTTGGACTGCTTTCTTGAAACCATTGCGTGTAATACTCTAAATTTTGCACAAAGCAGTGGGTTTAAACTCGTGCCATTACACAAAGGGCGATAATGGAAAATCGAGTAGGATTCTTGTGCCAGCTGTTTGCCAAGGCTGCGGGTTTGCTAAAGTTGTGGGCAGATGTAACATCCAGCTTTTGTCTTTGCAAATGTCACATTTAAATAACATAATTGAAGAAAAGTGTGGCTTCACATAACTGATTTTTTAACATGCATCTGTTTTTTTTCTGCAGGTGGTTCTGGGCAGGAAATGGACACGAGAGGGATTAAATAAAGTACAGCGACCTTTCATCCCCTGAACGGTCCTTATCTACACGTTAAGCTTGGTCCAACAAAATAAAACAATTTAGGACTGGCTGAACAACGAGAGCACTCTTTCCGAGAAAGAGCAAAACAGACAAAGGGAAAATCTGAAAGAAGGAGCTGCTGACAGCATTCATCGAGGAACTTTTGACGCATTTAAGTATTAATCAAAACTACCACCAGAAAAAATAAGTACTTTCCTTTTCAATTGTGGCGGCCTGAATAAACAAAAGAAAGACACTGATTATCCTGCCTCCAGACGCTGTGTCTGGCTTTAATGTATAAGAACTAACACAGGACACTAGAATAAAGAAACTTTAATTGAATGCATTAGAGCTCTGAATACAAACCAGTCTCTGGAATGACCTTTCCATAGCGAAATGTTTTTCCTCGCATGCACCTAACAGCAGGAAGCTGCCATATACACAGTTCCCCTGGACGTCACTGCAGAGTTATGATCTCCAAGATAAAGGGCAGATCCTTTTCTCTGAAAGAAAAATAATCTGCGGACGGGAGATTGGGATGCAGACGAAAAGCATGTTTTGGTGACCGAAATAGCAGAGGAGGAAGGAGCAACGTCTGGGAAAGAAAAAAAAGGAGTGTACGAGCAATGCAAGGAGAGAAGATTGGACTGTTTCTCAGCCCTCTGTGCCAGAGTTTTAGGAGAGGACAACAAACTTGTGCAATTTTAGTGGCAGTCGTCCATGGGAACACATCCAAGGCACATTGGAGCTGACCCTCCTGGGAGGTCCTGTTAGATAGAGAATAATACCCCATGAAGACCAGAGCGCACGACTTCCGTCAAGTTTCGGCTGACTACAGGAGAACATTTGGAAGGATTATTGCTGAAAGGGGAGCCATGACCGGAAGCAACAACCTGGAAAGCTGAGCTACTCCTTTCCTTTTCCATTTCAGTGTGTTGTCTTGTTTTTCCGAACGTATTCACTGCCTGCCAGTGAGGACAAAATCTTCCATCTTCCAACTGGACCGACAGTTTCATCTTGTCAGGACAGAAGATTGAGCCGACTGGAACGAAACCCTCACGTATCCCCCTGTTGAGGGTTTTGTTTCTGCTGCTGCAGAAGCATTTTACCGCGGGTCGCGATGGAGATGGACAAGGGACATGTGCCTATCAGGAGAGGGGTGAGCTGGAGTCCAGGAGGACTGAGGAAACCTCTCCAGGCAACGCAAAACATGCACACCCCTGGGACGGAGTGCAATGCATCATGGGAGAAGACAGGATTCAACAAAGAACAGATGAGCCGGAAAACAAGTAAGTGTTTGTTTATCTGGCGTTTTCTGTCCTTACTCTGGGAGCTGCAGCGGGACATTGTGTTATTACTCTGCTCCTTCATAACACAGAAACCTAGTTGTAAATACATTTCCAGTGGTTTACTTGTGGTGCTGACTCAGTGCTACAGTATGGCCTGAATTGCAGTATATTATCACATCTGAAAACCTAAAACTGAGAGGAGAAGACAGCAAATGGAGAAAACAGGCAGCCCTCCTTTGTCAGTGCAACTTGAGACAGTGAGGTTCCTCATGAAACATCTGTTTCCATGGAGTAAATATACAGGCTTCCCCAACAGCAATGGAAATGCAATCATACATCACTGCTAAAGGGTTTAATACACAACACAGCCACTGACAATACTGGGCTAAGTTGTTGCAAAAGTTGTAGGAAACTTCTTAAAGGAGACATATCGTCCTTTGTGTTTTTTCTCCTTTCCTGCAGTGTTTTGTGTAGATACTTATCCATGTATAAGATTTTGAAAGTTAAAAAGCCCATAGTGCTCACCAGCAGAGGCTCCTTTATCCCACAGAAAACTCTGCTCTTGAAATGCCTCGTCAGAAGTGCCGCCTTTAATTCCGAGACTTTGTGACATCACACTACGTCACCATGTCACACATGTGCATAAATTCCGCCCAGTGGATTCAGCACAGCAGCTCTGTTGTTGTTGGGGCCGGGTCAGGCGTGTGTGAGCTGACCAATCACAGCAGACTATTCAAGAGGGGCCTTAAAGAGACAGGAGTGTGTCAGACAGAAGGGGAGTACAGAGCTGCACCACTGGACAGTATGAGAAAACGGATGTGTTTTTTCGGCAGTCAGGCGCGTAAACCTTTTCTAGAAGTAAGCCAAAATAAAAGTATGATTTGAAAATGAGCATAAAATGGCTCCTCACAGACCTTTCTCTGTACTTTCAGTTGATGCACAAAAACGTGTTATTAAATGGAAATATGGAAGAACACTGAAGCAATACATGACTGGAAAGATAACAACCTCACAGCATTCAAAGACACGTAAAAGACATTGTGCTGCAAGGGAGCATAACATAACAAAGGTCATGGCCATCAGATAACTGTCCCTGATACCAATCTGTAACCTCTGTAGCACCAACACTGTTCCCATCACTCATTACTCACTAATTACTTCCTCAAATGGAGCGCAGATAAACAAACGCAACAAAAAAAACAGAGTTGAAAGTGGACTACACCTAAACTATATGAGCTGCAGGGCTTGGTTTCCACCTCTGAGCATGGTTTTTTATTTCCCCCATGGGATCCATGGAGAGTTTAGGTCACATTCAGTCCGGTAAGATCCCAGGACCTCTGTTAATCCTTGTCTTTCCATACCGCTTCACACATCACCCACGGGGGCTGGTGCTGTCATCCCGCTCACCCCGCAGCCATCACCCGGAGAAAGATAACATCCGACAGGGTAATCTGACCTTTGATACACAAATGCAGGGCTGGCCCCCTCAGTTAAATCCCCCGCTGTGTGGGGGAGTTTGCCGTCTGGGATGAGGGGACGGGACAGAGGGCAGAGGGATGAGGTAGAGAAAGTCGGAGGTCGGAAAAAGAGGGGGGTGAACAATGAGATGTGGAGGCTCTTGCATCATTCCCGAGGGCTGAGTTTTGTCTCTGCTGGAGGACAGGAAATTCCTCCCCTGCTCTTGCAGGTTGGAGCTCAGGGCCCAGAGGGTTCAGTGAGGGCAGACACTTGGTCGGGGAGCGTGCACAATAAACGAACACACTTACATGGTGATATCCAGACAGACAGGGAGGGTAGCAGAGGTCAGGTGCTTGATCTCTGGAGTCTCACTGGTTTAATCCATACACACACACAATCTGGACAATCTCTTGTCTCCCTTCCCCACTTCAAAGACTGCAACAAGGGTCAGACACTTGCCTGCCATCACAGGACATTAGACGGAGATAAGCCGCTCAATACTTGGCCATTGATTGGACACCTCACCAGAACTGTCAAAACAAAGTGTAGTCTGCTGAAACATCAATACTTTCTCAGCAGAAGCCTGGAGCTCTTCCCTCACAGGCATGTCTCCGGTTTTATAATTAGTTAGTGGAAACCCGGCAGAGTTGGTGGTGGTGCAGATTTGAAAAAGTGAAAAAGAGCTGGAGGCTGTGCTGTCTGTCATACAGCCTCCAGCTACAGCCCCCGCTTCCCTCCTCCCTCCCTCCCTCCCTCCCTCCCTGTCTGCCTGTCTGTGATCCGGACTGCGGAGCAAAAGAAATCCGATCCCGTGTCTCGCTACAGAAAGGGGGTGTGAAGCCATCAGGCGCAGTTAGATTGAAAACTCTTGTGGAAGTACTACAAAACAGCGGAGCTCTGAATTTGACATGAGAAAGGTAAGGGATTAGGTCCTTTAAAGAGGATCCAGACAGACTAAACTTTCAGTTAGGATATTTTGAAGGCAGGACTTGAATACAAAGTGAGGAAGAACTTGTTAGTAGCAGTGTGATGCTTGTTGCTACCGTCCATAAACTTCAGGTCTCTTTTCTCATAAATGAAAAAGTCGTATCCTCCATTGAACTTTTTTTCTGTTCCTCATGAGAGCAGTACTATGTGCTGAAACTTCTAAAGAACGTGAATTATTTTCTGAAACTCAGATTTCGCCTATTTCATCAAGTCATTCTTGAGTAAAAGTTAAGATAACTTGTGAGAATATTACTTTGAAGTCACTCATAAACGAATAGGCTACTTGAGTAAAAGCCTTAAAGCGTCTGATGTTAAATTTAGTATCACGGGTACATTTCTGGCAATAAATGTAATTAAGTATCAAAAGTACGAGTAAAAATACAGGATCAGTAATAGAAATACTCAAGTAAAATGGCCAACAAGTACTTAAAAATTGTAATTTAAGTACAGCACTTGAGTAAATGTACTTTTTAAGTTACATTCGATAACTGATCTTCATTAGTTTACATATTACTGGGGATCAGTGGTCGAATGTAACTAAGTACATTTACTTAAGTACTGTTCTTAAGTGCAATTTTGAGGTTTTAATAGAGTTTTTTCATATTGTGTTATCTTATACTTGCACTCCACTAGATTTTGGAGTCAAATATTGTACTTTTTACTTTACTACATTCATTTGATAACTTTAGTAACTAGTTACTTTGCAGATTTGAGAAACAAACAGACTCTGTTAATCAGAAATAAATACAGGTATAGTAGATAGATCCTTAAATACATTTAATATCAGATACTTTAAGACTCTTTCTCAAGTCCTAATTATATGGGTAACTTTCACTTCAAGTATGACTGTTTTTCACAGGAATGCCATGACTTAGTGGTGTCAGTCCATAAGATCATAATCATTTTCCTACTCAAAGAGTCCACATTTCATAACGAGTTTCATTTGTTTTGTCAGAGGTGCTCACTCTTTTGGCCCTGACATTGATCACTGATGGGATTTGCACCTGCGTGTTACTTGATAACCAGTCCCCACTAGAGGTGTTTACAGTGAGGACACTTCATTTCAAGCCTCACTGCTCCGGCTCGATGTGCAATATTCAGGTAGCCTGCTTTATGAAAATTAAATAGCTAATAAAAAATGTCATTGGGACCTGTGCTGGTATTCCCTCCCATATTGACAGCCTCGATAAAAGGCACTGAAAATACAGTAAGTACCTGTGTGAGAGGTTGGTTCATTTCTTCGCAGCAGTCTATAAAGGAAGGTGATTTATGCTCTTGCCAATAGTGCTGCTTGTTTAAAAGGTTTTGTGATGATGCTTTCATCTGTGTTATATTGTTGTCACAAATATGTAAAGGGGTCATTATATCAATCTCTTATAGTGTACTGTCCTGCCTTCCTCTGTCGGTGTCAGGTTGATTGATTTACCATAGTTGATTTTGACACTGAAGTGTTTCCTTGCAAACATATCCACCGCCATCATCACAGGGTATGTAAACGGACTGCAAATGATTATAATCCAAATTGGCCCTATAGTTCCTTTTATATACTAAGATAATAAGACAAAAATCAGATAATAAACATATGCTTGTGAGCTTTAGATGTATTTATGTAAAAGGAACTCAGGGAGAACCCTACAAAGAGTTAATTTAATTACTGTGAGGGCAGACTTTAAGTCTGTAAAATCAATGACAGATGGATATTATTCCTCTAACTGGGGGAATGATCATGTTAGCTTTATACTCTGTGCCAGGAAAAGCTGCATGCACAATGAGCTCTATAGGAAACCTTGAGAAGTGAACAATTTCCGCATAATTAATGTAATTGACACACGATTACATCAAATAATGTAGCTGCCTGGATCCGTCACCTTATTAAATGAAGAAGGAGCCATGGCTGTGCCAGCTGTCTCAGAAACCTCCGGGAGGGACGTCAAATATCTTCCATCAGTCAGAGTTACATGAGTTGGATGAATAATCTACCAGATGTGTCACCGCAGCGAGCTATTCTCCTTTCAAATGTCCATCAGAGAGTTTTAAAGGTTTTCTCATTCTGTTAAAAATAAAGCAAAGATGCAGCTTAAATTTTCCTCTCGTGAACTGCGAAGCATGATGTAGTCGCTATATTTGAGATGGGAACACTTGATTGTATAGTATGTTTATAGAAAACAGTTAAAAGATGTCATTTTTGGAAGCCATAGATTGTAAAAGTGGTCTATTAAGGGTTCGAGCTGAAGCACTGCACAAATTAACTACAGAGAGAAACCAAAGGCATGTTGGAAGCTCAGGCAGGGAGTTTTCTCAGTGGTGGAGGAATGCTCAGGGAGGGACTACTGCAGATGGCAGAGGAAATAGCTCCGCTGCCTGGAATGGAGCTCTTAAGCTCAGAAAACAAACTGCAATTTTAACATAGACGTGTCTTATCCAATGATTTCAAGGTAATCAGCACAACCGCAACATGAGTGTAAGACCGGATTGACACCAATTTCTTTTGGCCCTGACCTGGAGTGTTTTATGAACTCCAGACAACAAGCTTTTGTGTCTTTCTTATTAAATTTTTTATTTGAAATGTTCCTCCGCCTATGTCTGTTAGTTCTTTGTCTGCAGCTCCGATCTGCTGAGTCAAGTGTCCACAAGGCTGTGTTGGTTGGAATAAAAAGTACTGCGAGGAGCGATCAAAACCATATGGTGCAGAAACAATTATGTGGGTTTTAAAGAGAATATTAAATCCCAGACTTGTTAAAAATTTGTCCTTGCTGGTTCTCTCTATTTGTACATGAAAGCAGTGTGGTGAGCTATAATTGGATGTTGAGGGAGTTGTCTTTGTTTGAACAGTAGATGTAGCGCACTGCTAATTCTCGAAAGTTAGGGTCCATTTCATCTTTCATCAATCTTAAAAACCTCATGTTTCTCTCATTGATCAACCTGTCTATTCTCTCTCCTTTCACACCAGATCTGACCCGGAGTGCCAGTTTATCAGAGAAGGAGCTAAAGGAAGCTCGTGTCAGGAGTCAGATCATCGCAGCCCAGCTCACCATCCCGTCCAACTCCAGCTCCAGAGGCGTGCAGCTCTTCAACCGGCGCAAGCAGAGGGTCAGCGCCTTCACGCTTGAAAGCTGTGGAGAGGGTTCAGAGGAGGACAGAGCTGAGAATGTGAAAACCGACCCCTCATGTAACAAGCAAACATGGGCAGAGAGGAGCAGTGAGGAGAAGGACAGAGATCTGAACTTTAAAAATAGCGCTACCAAGCCACTCTTGTCGCCACCTGGGAGGGTACATTCAGTAGGTGGTATCAGGGTGGACCCAGGTAAGGATTCACACACGGAAGAAGTCATGGAGGAGCATGTTATCCAAGAGAGGCATTTCCTCCCTGTCAAGGAAGAGCAGGAGGAAGAGGAAGAGGGAAGAGATAAAATCCACGAGGAGCTTGAGGACAAAGTCAAGGATGAGATTCCCCCTGGAAGTAATAATACTGATCCAGTCCTGATTGGACATGCTGAAGGGGAAGCAGAGATAAATGGGGGCCACACAGGGCCACTTCCCACTGGAAAGCTTCTTAATGGCTGCCACAGTACCTCTGGGCCTGAGAGAGGGTCTGTGACCGCATCCAAGCAGACGAGCACCATCATCAATCGAACTGCCAGGCCCTTTTTCTCACCGCTGACGGTGCAGTCTCCAGAGGCACTCAGCCCTGTCATGGACATTCCCCCTCCTCCTTCTTACTCCACTCCTCCTCTCCCTGCTTTCACTGCTCCCCAGCCTGTGGCGTTCTCACCTCCACCTCCACCTTCGTATCCCACACCTCCACTACCTGCCTTTACAAACCAGCCCCCGCAGGCCTACTACTCATCTCCACCTCCGATGTCTCCTGTCATGTCCCCATCCTCACCTCCACCATCCCAGTTCCCTGTTTCCTCCGTATCTCAGTACCCTCCCATGCCCCATTACGGCCCTCCTACAGCACCCAAACCCTCGACCTTTGTTCCTCAGCCTGCAACAGAGAGAAAAGCCATAACAATCAAAACAGGCATACTTGAGGAGGGCGCTGCTCGAAGGGCAAATAGGAAGGCGATGTTCACGTTCAAAGAGAAGCCAGTGATGGCTCCGAACCCCGAGCTGCTCTCTCTGGTGCAGGGGGCAGATGAAAGGAAGAAGCACGGACAGAGATCTGTGCCCGAGCCAGCATCTGAGGAAGAATTGCTGGCTCTGGGTGCAGAGGCCTCTAACTTCCTCACCAAGGAAGAGGAAAGGGCAGACGAGGCAAAAGCACCAGAGTGGTCCTCCTGCCTCAAGAGCTCCAGGACCCGACCGAGGGCCGAGCACAGGCCAGACCAGACCCTCACCAATGTATCAGGAAAGGGTGCTGAGCTGTTTGCCAGGCGTCAGTCCAGGATGGAGAAATACGTTGTTGAGAAGCAAAACACAGGGCAAATGAGGTCTCCTTCTCCGACAATGTCTCTGCCTCCATCTTGGGTGTACCCATCCAACATGCCAGGCAGGGTCAAGGCCATTGCTAAAAGCTCTGACATGAGCACACAGCTTTCACAAAACCTAAAGGCCCAACAAGCAGTCAAGCAGAAACCGAGGCCGAAAGCTCCAGCACCGGAGCCAGTTCCAGAGCCACCTACTTTAGAAAATGGCTGCTCCAAGATAGAGATGGACCTGTCAAGACACCGGCCATACCAGCTTAACTCTTCCCTCTTCATCCTTAACCCAGCCAAGGACCCGCTCAGTACCCTACCCAGAGGAGCACCACAGGCCAAGAACCTGATGCCTACCCAGTCTTTCTCTAGACAGACTTCCTTACCTAATAACCCTCCATCTCACTTCAGTACCCAGTGTATGTCTCCACAGCTGCCTCAAAACCCCACAAGAGGACGAGCAGAATATCCTTCAAGTCCCGCCTTGGGGCAGCCAAGGATCAGTTCTCCTATGTCTGCCTTTTCTCCAGAGCGAGTGTCCTCTCCTCGGTCAGGGGTCCAGGCACCGAGGCCCACATTTTCTGCCAAGAAGGCAGGGATTGCGCCACAGGTGTGGAGACCCTCTCTGTACTACTTTTAGAAAATGTGTTGACATCACTGGGATTTCTTTTTGTTGTGATTACACACAAAACTGATTTTAGCAGTGCTAATATTTACAATTGAACGCACTTTTGCTTCATCTTATGCCTTCTTCTTATACTATCACTATTGTAGGTTTCTAACAGGGTGGAATCATTTTTATGAGTGAAATGTTTTAATCCTCTCGTGTATCAGAAAACAATGCAACGCTGCATGAAAAGCAATAATAATTGAAACTGCAGCGAGACCTTGTCTGAACTTTACAGCATCATCTGAGCGAATGCGTCTTAATCGCTCAGAGAATTTATAATTGCATTTTCTCCGGAGTAACAAACAGCCAAATGATCATCAGTTTGAATAAAGATGTGCCTTGATATAATCAGATAAGTTTCATACCCAGAGCTACTAAGCACATCAGCACTAAAAAAAAAACCTTCAATTTTCAGGACGTTTTAGAATATAATGAGAAAAAAACTCATGCTTTTTCCACTTTGTCTCCCAAATCTGTGGGCACTAGGGTGATACTGTCTCACAAAGCACTTTAACAGATGGTCTGGCATCTGCTTTATGATCTATGATTTGCAATTTAATGCTGCTCACTGACGAGAGCGAGAGAGCTCCTTTTATGTCTTTATGTCTTCAGGGTAATTTACTCTGCTTTGTAGCATTTTCTACCTAAATATATGGTGTATGCCTGGATTCTTTGATGTTTCAAATCTGCTGGCTGCATACTAACTTGCATCACGGACCTACATACAGTATATACAGTGTTTGTGACTTAGAGCAGTAATTCTGGAAGTATTTCTTTCATGGGATATCATCAATCACTGTTGTTATAGACTGCAGGGTTTATGTATGTTTAAATTCATAAACTATGATCCACTGCTCTTCTCTGCTGTTCTGCTGTCTGTTATGATTAATTTCTTGTGTTCAAGTGAATCTTTCCCTCTGTGATTAAAGCTTTGTGCTAACACTCTGCTGTGACCTCTTTCTCCTTTTTTCTCATTTCCTGACTTCACTGGCTTCTCTCAACCATTCATTTCCCCGTTAAGTGTTTGCTATTTCACTTTCCTGCCTTTATTGCAAAGGCATGCCTCCGTTAAGTACACAGATCATTTGCCACAGAGGACACTTCTATTATAGAACTCCGTATGTGACATTTAAAGCCCAGAAGTGATTATAAAGAGCTTGCCATTTTCAAAATATTTTACACCTAAGAATCTGAGTTATGTGCGTTCGTGTTCAGACCTGACCCTTGGTCTGGTTGGTCTTGAGGAGTTCAGACAAATGGGATGATGACCTTTGACCTGGGCCTTGTGTCTTTCACAGATGTCCCGAACTTTGTAACATTAATCTTAAAAACACCAAAAACATCTCAGATCCTGTAACAGTTAAGATATTCCTCTTATCATTATTATAGTGGAGATAGCTGCTCTTAATTAGTTTGTGCATGAAATGGAATGCTACCCTTGCTTCAGTCGGGTAACTTCATACCCCTGTAAAGGTTAACCACCTCAGGAGGAGCAGATGACAGAAACATGAGCGAGACACTAAAGACCGGCCCTGTGTGCTGGTAAACACACACAGAAGACGGGAATGCACAGAGATGACCTGAATGAAACCTTGACTTCAGACTGAACACATTAAAGCAGATTCTCTTAGGATAATTCCAATGTGTCTCATTGTCAAGTTTCATAGTATAATATTGGTCTTTTGTGAGTTTGAAAGCAAAGTGTCCTGTCATGGTCAAATCAAACCATTAGAATTTTTTCAAAAAATAAGGGCGTTTATTTACTACAAAGTTGTAAAAGCATTATTCTATAATATACAATCAAAGTATGTGTTTATAAAAGTCTAAAAATTATTATTTGTCATGCTCCAACAGACACCAAAGGACTCATCCCAGGATGAAACCCCCAGTGAGACTCCCACGCCAACCAGGACGCCCAGCCTCACCAGACGTTTCAGCAGCCCAGAGGGCCCCGTCGCTGGTGCGTGGAGTGCCAGCCTACAAGCTAATCGCCCCTCCACTACCATGTCTAGCCGCTCAGTTACTTCCCCTGTGTCCTCTCCACTGGGCACAAGATGCCAATCCCCTATGGCCAGTCAGAATATCCAGTTTTCCACCTCTACAATAACATCCAGACCCTCTCAGACATCTACAGCCACCACTCCACGCTCTCCTCCTTGGGGCTCAAGATGTCAGTCCCCAATGGTGAGCCAGAACACCCAGTCGTCTGGTGTCCCCTCAAATCCTAGTTTCAGACCTTCCCAGACTTCTACCACAGCTTCTCCTCTTTCTCCTCCTTGGAGTTCAAGATGTCAATCCCCAGTAGTAAGCCAGCAATCCTCCACTGTTGCCTCCATGTACACATCCAGACCCTCCCAAACCTCCACCACCACATCCCCACGCTCCCCTCCTTGGGGATCAAGATGCCAGTCCCCGATGGTGAGCCAGAATACTTCCACTGTCACCTCCATTACCACACCCAGACCAACCAAAACATCCACAGCCACATCGCCGGTCTCTCCTCCTTGGGGCTCACGCTCCCAGTCTCCAGCACTCTCTCAGACCAGTTTATCCTTCCCTACCACAAGGCCTCTATACACATCTTCTGCCACCTCTCCTGTTCCCCCACCCAAAGACAGTCGCTGCATGTCCCCCATTGTCAATAACCTAGACTCTAAAGCCAACCATCGCCTCCTGGCTAAGAACATCATCAATGCAGCCAAACGTAAAAACAGCCCCTCTCCTGGAGCACTGAGCGGTCACAGCCTCCCCATCTCACCTCTGGGGAATTCACACCATGGCTATGACTGTCACAAACCACCCATCAGCCCTTTCCAGTCGCGGGCATTGGGGGCCCAGTCGCCTACCTTCACCAGCCCTCCTCCCACCCCAACACAGAGGATCTGCTCCCCTGTGAGGCTTTACAACACTCGCTCCCTCACCGACTCTGATGCCTCTGTTGAGTCTGAAGACTCTGGCCTCCGATCGCCTGGACTTCAGTCCTATAACACTTGTCCCCGCGGGTGGGGAGGTAGCCTGAGGGTGAAGAGAAGCACCGTCTCCACTGACCTGTGAGGGTGTTAATGAAAGACAATGGCATTATTTTACCTTTCATAGACTTTTGTGGCATTGGATCAGCCAGAAAAAGAGTTTCTAATTGCATTACATCAAACCAACACAGGTATTAGAAACGTTCTGCAGCTGGATACGGATCCTGGATGATAATAAATGTTGCATCATGATAGAATTAGTATTTCATATGATTCACATTCATAGTCTGGACTGACAAGAACAAGCTTTTTAGATAACGCAGTTGCTGTGGCTTGTACGCTTCTTACATACCAAAAAGTGCGAAAGAATCAAAATGACCAAAAACATTTGAATTCACGTCAATGAATGCTATTCTTTTTACGCTTTCATCAATTTAAAAATGTTATTAAATGAATCGTCATTATGTTTGCTGGTCTGACGTGAGTCAATACAGGAAGAGACTTAAAAGATATAAGGCACAGAAGGGACACAAGAATGAGAAATGTGTAAATATGTAGCTCATCGGACTGTGCAGTTCTTTGGTTAAAGGAGACCTATTAGGTTTAAAGAGACAGGAGCCAAAACAAAGGGGGAGTACAGTACTGCAGCACTGGACAGTATGAGAACGCGGATGTGTTTTTTGAGCACTAAAGCATGTAAACCAATTCTAGTAGTAGCCAAAATAAAATAATATGCATAATATGTCACCTTTAAGGAATTCTCATCGTACCGTATAAGTAAAGTAAATACCGAACTGGGTAAAATGAGTTCCATCATTTATCCCTGACAATAACACAGTGGTAGGTAGGACACATGCTATTCACATTATCACACATGGTCAAGTATTCATCACAGTTTAATATGCATTTTTAAATTAATGGAAAATAAATCATACGCATAATCATCGCAGTGCAATAATCACAGTATATATATGTTGCTTTGTGTGCTGCATTTAAAATGAATGTAAGCTTTACAGATGGATGGACAGGAAGTGACAGAAAAAAAGGGAGTGTACAGTGTGAAGAGTTATGTGGAGCATCGGCGGAGCATTGACAACTTAGATTAATCAAACACTGACATCATGTTTCAGGAGAAAAAAAAGATTTCAAAAGCTTTAATGAGCAATGAACAAAATATTATGTGACATGTATGCCCAAGTTTTGTTGTGTTTGCTGACCACA
>CAEMYA010000205.1:2486140-2503010 GCA_903131615.1 Diplodus sargus
GCCCAACACTCTCTCTCTCTCTCTCTCTCTCACACACACACACACACACACTCACACACACACACACACACACACACACACTAACCTGAATGCTCACGTATTACATCCCATGAATGCAACTTATCTGACAGGAGCACAGCTGCATTGTTGAGACAAAAAAAAAAAAAAAAGGTGATATCTCTGTGTTAGATATCACACGTTTCATTCAGCTCAGAGATGGAAATGCTTGCAGGAGAACTGTAAATAAGGTGGCATGTAGCAGGCAGCTGCACAGACGGCAGTTCACCTTCCACAAATCTCCTCCTTTGAGCTGCCAAATATATAAAGATCAAACAATCTGCTTTATGATATTGCTATGTAAGAAAATTGCTGAGGAGGTTAATATTAAGAACAATGTTTATTTACTGTTGTTGAGATTTTTCTCTGAGTTTTGCATGAATTAAATAATACAAATGTGTCCATCCCTGCTGCAGCTGCTTCATCTCTCTACCTGAAATACAGCCCTCACCCTCTCTGTGCTCAGTTCAAAGGAGTGAAATAAAGGTATTTTAGCTGTTTCTCATTTTGCTTGTCCAGCCCTCAGTTAAGTGAAAGCCTTCACGGAGACACAAGAGGCCGCTCTTGAGGGGAAGAGGGCGAAAGGCAGCGCAGTGGTTTCCTGATTTGACAGCAGGGGCTTGTTTTACAGCACAAAACAACAAGGATGAAGATTTCAAGCGACGATGCGGCAACACAGATAGTCGAGAAGAGTATTAGGTAGCTGAAAGCCACCGCTTGTACCTCCATTTCTCCGGTTTGAGACGCGGAGTCGACCCAAGGGAGAACCTGAATATCGACTGAAGTGCAGATGAATGTCTGTGCCTTAAGTGTCGCTGGATTTGTTGTTGTTAGCTGCTAATGCTAACCATAGGAAGTTGCGAGCTAGCTGGCCTAGCAAGCTAATGGTTAAATTGGAGGGGAAGTCAATTAGCCGCATGTGTTTGATTAACTTAACGCTGTCCGGCGAGTAAACTCGGCGTTGTGTATCTGATGGAGCCAGCTAACCTCGGCTTCAGTAGTTCCAACAACTGCAGCTTTGGCTAAGCTTTTGAAGTACCAGCCGTAGCATTAGTAGTGTTACCTAGCTCCCTCAGTTAGCCACCACTATCCCGGAAAGAATGAGCAGAAAACACCATCATTTAAAAGGAGCAGAAGTCAGCTGCTGCGTGAAATACTTCTTATTTGGATTCAACATTTTATTCTGGGTGAGTAACAAACAGTGTTTCTAACCGTTTGCCCGTCGGTTATCATGAGGAAAATAGCGCTAATGTCACTAACTTGAAAGTCTCATTAAATATTCTGGCAGTTCGCTTAACGTTAGCGCCGTTGGTGTTGGTGAGTTCTAACTTGTCTAACTGATGCCTGGGGTCTCAGTTCTATGATCAGTTAAGCTAGTTTAGCTAATAACAAAAGCCTTAAATACGTTTTTCCAGTTTTGTTGTTGTTGTTCAGCTTTATTGTTGTTGTTTATGTGTTGCAACTTATGTAACAGATTAGCTTGCTTCCTTGTTGGTTAATTTTTGGCACAAGGCAGCAGTCAGGTGAACAATAGTTAAGTCTTTCAATTGGCATAAGCATTGTTGTCACGACTTAACAATGTGAAATGTACCTCTTTTTTTTAACCTGTACTCATTCTCAACTGTTTTTCATTTTATTTATTGGCTTCTGGACAGCTGGATCTTTTCCTTTCATAGCAAAGTGAATCATTGTTTACAAGTGGGTGCAAGTCACAAATACTAACAATCACTTGAAATACTTCATTGGTAGTGAAACTGAAGTTTCCAGAGAAGTAAAGGGACCTCTGGTGATGGTTGGACTAAGCGCAGCTGGTGAAGATAATAAGTCTGGCTGATGTTACTTTCCCTGCCTGAGCAGTGAGGATTGGTACCATTGTGTTTGAGTTTGAGAAATGGCAGTCTCATCTGTATTGTTAGGCCAGTGTCAAGTGAGCCCACATCTCCCTTACAACAACCCCCCAGAGTCTTTATCCCTACTCAGTCTGAAAAGTTCCTCTGTTCATTATGCGCCACCCCTCCCTCCTCACCCGTCTGCATTGCCTCTGTGCGGCTGGTCTAGTATAATGTAGTCTGTGGGTGAAGGAATGGCGTGTCTGTGTGCCCCAGAAGGTCTTCCCACACACTGTTGGAAGCGAAAGGCCACACAGGCCTGAATACCACCCAGCCCTACTCTTTTCAAGCACTCGTTTCACCCCCACCACCACTATAGTGCTCGGGCTCTGCGGGACAGCATTGTTTCTCTCACTCACACACCCACAAACGCACAAAGAGGGACGGTGGTAACAAAGACTGGCAGGGGGGAGGATTGGGTGTGATTCTGTGTTTTCTCCCCTCATATGCTCGTTCCGTCTGACTCGTCAGGCACATGGGATCCACATGTATTCCACCTCCTTTTCGTCACCACCTCTTCAATCCTCCGCACGCCTCTTTGAAATGGAGGAGTAGTACACTCTGTCATGTTTTAGGTGAAGCTGAGGGTGATATGAACTGCCACAAACCAAAGAAGAAGGAAAAACAATGCTCAAATACATTTTACAATTGGCCTCACAAATGAAAAGCACTCCGTAATACATTTGGACTGCGCAATCTAACAGGAAATATTGAGTCATAGGGCTATAGTGTTGTGTCTGATTCATCTTGTGTTCCTTCAGACCGTTTGACACTCAGGCCAAGCTAACAGTCCTGTGTCTTAGCACTTTGTGAAACCGTGGAACAAGTTCCAGCTCGCTGGCTGTTTCCGTTAATAATCACCAGAAGATGTTCTCCTCTTGTCTGTGTGCTGCAAAACTGGATTTGACAGACAAGCCAGTGCATTGCCGAAATAGAGAGAGATGGGGGTTTATTCTCCACAAATCAACCCATTTGTCTCTCCTATAGTGATCTTGTCAGGCTTGAGAATGCTGCCCGAATTGAGACAGAACGTTTGTAAGGCCCTAAATATTGGGAACAAAATGGAGCAATAAAACATGGAGCCGTCTCTTCTGCTGTGAATTCTTCCAGCGCCTGAGCTCACTGCCGACAGCCCAACACTGTCAGCCGAGAGAACACACCTTCTCTCGTCCTAACAATAGAAGCATTCCTCACATCCGCTTAATTAATCATATTTTCTGCCTGAGCTGCTGAGATGTTTGGAAGCACTGCATGCCGTAATTAAGAGCTTGTTAAGCTGTAACCAAGTTGCTGAGTTGGTTGGATGCAGGCTGTGTGTTATTAGCCAGCTACAGCTCTGAGTGTCTGTTCACACGTGGCACTAAAAATGGGGGGGCTACATGATCACATCACAGGTGGAGAAAAAATAACCAGTAAAGAACCAGGTGTGACTGCATCAGTCGAGGCACATTTAGTACTGTAGGATTCATGTTGCCACATGCTGAATTCATGTATCTTTGATTACATTGGAGGAAGTCTTGTATCTGTCGATACAAAAATGTATAATTTAAGATGTTTTGTTGGCCAAACAAAGTGTTTGCTGGTTTCAGCTTTTTAAATATATTTATATAGTCAGATGCTTGTTGGAATGTCGTAGATTTTTGGTCTGTTATTCAGATTAAATGGGGGCAATATTTTTACAGTTTTTCAACAGTCATTAACAGAATAAACAAAAATGAACAAAATAATTGTCACGTTAAACGATTGTAAAAGTAATTGCTTCCTCTAAGTCTTCTTCTCCCGAAGTAAGAAAACTTGTTTGTCTGGTTCAAACCCCAACAAATGTCACATCTTCATAATTTGAATAGTTTCACTTTCGGTGAACATGGAAATTATGACGCAAAAACGTTCATTCAGACTAATCAAACGTGTGACTCAAGTCAACTAGTCCAAGTCTCAAGTAAGATCCAAGTAATTTTTTGTCAAGACACTTTTCCCCCAAAAATGTATTTCTTACCGAGGTTTATATTCATAAATTAAATTTGTTCAAAAAAGTTTCTTCACTTCTTCTCAGTCATAAATGATTCCCTCTCCATCACCTTTAAACAGAGAAACTGACAAGTCATTAGAGCCATCATGTCTCAAGTCAAGTCGGGTCATGAGTCTTTAACTAACCAAGTTTAATATGAGTCTAATATGAGTCTAAAATCCTATTTTTTATGTCGAGTCAAGTTTCAAGTCGTCAAAACAGTGACGTGACTCGAGTCCACATCTGTGGTACTAATTATGAATCCTATCATATCGTAATTGAAATATCTGTCGCAATAATCGCACTATGATTTATATCGTCCTAACGTCTACTGTATAGCAGGATAAACTCGCTTCAACACAGTTGATGTCAAATAACAGCCATTTTCCTGTCTTCTAGTCTTATATCTGAGGACAAATGTTTTTCTGTTAAGTGGTATTTGCCGTTTGTTAAAGATAAAATCAAATGTAAACAGAGAGGCAAAGTCCACTCAATGGGGGATATTTCTTTTTTTTTATTGGTTCTGATTTCTGTTCTGATACTGTGTCAACTGCAGTCGGTCTCAGCTGGGTCTCCACATTATCTGGATATATCTAGATACAAGATAGTAACTGCACTGGACCTAACCTCATCCTGATAATAGCTTCAGCCTCCAGGGTTTGTTTCCACTCCAGTCAGATGAATTTGGGCCCTGATACTTGTTTTAGTTACATGCTGTTGTAATTCATCAGCCAAACAGATACATTGATTTTTGCAGTATCAAGTGTAGAGGAGTGTGAATGCGGAATTCGAGGGGGAAGTGTTTCTGTGTTGCAGAATCATACAAGCTGCTCGCTGTGCTGCTGATATCATATCATCACGAATGGCTGCGTTCACACGGCCAGCCACATTAGACATTCAGCTTCTTGGGGGAGTCACTGAAAGGTCAGTCACTCTTAAGTTAGTCTATACCCTTCGCATTTGTGTGTACGTGCGTGTCCGGGCAGAGTGTAGCTTGGTTTGTCTGCTGGTTAGTTGAGGTTAATGGGATCAACTGGCTTAGGGAGGCATCTTCTCAAGTGTTGATAATCTGTCTGTCCACATGGAGAGGAACCCCTCGCTGTGGGACACACACATCTTACCACTGCCCTTGACAGAGAAATAACCTGAGCAGCCTGATTTGAATAATGGGGCAATGACAAGGACAACTAGCTCCAGACTTTGTGTTCAGTTGCACAGTGATAAACACAGAGGTACAATGATAAAGACAAAGGGATCTGATATAATGATAAATTATGTACAGAAGAAAGGCCAAAAAATTGCTTCTCACTATCGATCAATCCGCCAGTTATATTCACAGTTTATCAATTAATTGTTTAATCAACCAACAGTCCAAGACCCTTAATTTGCTATCATAAATGATAAAGCAAAGCAACAGATCGTTACATTGAAGAAGGTGCAACCAGCAAATGTTTGACACTTTTTTTGAACAATGGTGATAATTACAATATTTTGCAGCTAATGTTTCTCTCAAACGTTTAATCAACTATACGTCACAGTTCTACTTATGATTAGTTTCCACTTAGTTTTTATCTACTGCTCAGTAAAAAGCGACCACTATCAGGGGAACATTTTTGTTCCAGGCCACATTGACAGAGTTAAACACAGGTAGTGTGTTTCAATGCCACCAGATGACCTGAATTTGACTCTGGCTGCCAACATTACACTGTGGGAAAAGTCAGATAAAAGGAAATATCGCAAGCACAGCACAAAGGCAGGTTCACTCCAGTTTCAATGTACTCATTCAGTCAAATTCACTTCAATCCAAACCTTATTGTCCCTTGAGGGGAAGTTTGGTTTGGAAACAGGGCTTTAAAAAGGCACATGATATGGGTACAGAAAAGGCTCCCAAGCTTGCATGTTTTTGGTGTTGATCAACAGTCTGTCCTCTCCTCGAAAAAGTCCTCGGTTATTGTATATTTTATGACAAAGGTTAATAGAAGTATTCACTGACTATAAAAAAGGTTCAGAAAAGGTCAAAGAAATGGTGAGCCAAAAGACAGGGTACCAGGCATGGATGCCTCATAGCTGTCTCATTTACTGCTGCCTTCAAGGTCGCTTCAAGCTGCTGGTGGGGGAAATGCAACTTGACGTGGATTTAAGTACTTTTGACCGGAAATAATAACAAAATTGTCCATATAACAGAAGTACTTTTCTGGTGTCTGGCGCGTGTTTTATTTTAGAGGCACCCGAGTGAAGAGCCGATTTTTTTTTTTCTTTCTGCTGTGTCGGATATTTCACAGTCGAGGAAACCGGAGAGATGGGAATAGAAGGGGATGGGAAGGGATGTGTCCATACTGAACCACCAGGGTGTTTTGTAATTGATGATTCGTGAGCAATTAACCAGAAGTTGTATATTTATTTTAAGTGGCTATAATTTAGATGGAATGCTGCATGATTACACATTGACACATTCAGTATGGATGCTGCACTGGCATATCTGTACATCTGGTATAACCAGAAATGTCTGCTTTCCCACAATATATGGATACTTCTTGAAGCACTTTAAGGCAGCACTAGATTCCGGCAATGTTCCCACTCAAATCCAAGCTATTCCTAATCATCTCTGGCTAATAATGACAATTTTAATGTTTACCAAGTGTAGCAATGGTTTATATCAATACAGATAAGGAAATACACGCTTTTGTGCATGATATTATCCATGGAAATGAGACAGGAAGAACATCATATGAGTCAGTGGGCAGTCATTTAGTAGAAAATGACTTCCTTTAGATCATTATAATCTTCTTTTCTATCTAGGCTGCAATAAGCAGCATTCATGTAATATTTCAGGTGTGACAGCAGCAGATGGGGAATCAAATCCTTAGTGTTCATAATTCAAGCCAAGATGGATTGAAGTGAACTTCCTGTTTAAGACACCTGGGGATTTGAAATTCTATAGGTCGCGTTAATGCTACGTTAATTTTGGGCTCTGTGCAGTTGCATCGTCTCACTTGTAAAGTAGACCGGTTCATTTTAGCCCTCAGGTTCTCTCAGTGACACTCCTTCATGGGCTGTGTCCTGAGAAAGCTCCAAAACCTGAAGTCAAAAGGAGTAAAAGTTAGAATTGTGGCCAAAAAGTCGCACCCTGTTTTTTAACATACAGGCCTTGTGTTGTCAACAAGGATTAGTTATTGGCGATGCAGTGACGTCCAGATGTAGTTTCTTTTTCATATATTCAAATAAAACTATTACGTGCCCTGAACTGTTTGTTCTGGATACTGTGGACATGCTGTTGCTATCAGAAGATTTTCATGTATGCATATTGGATTTTATTGTATAGTCCACCAGTCCAGGTTGAACCATCATGCTGTCAAAGTTATATTGCAGAGTACTTCATTTGTATGTTTATTGTGGAACAATTTATTGTCCGACAAAAGTTGCTCTTTTCTCCACCTTTTTGGGAAACCACAGTTGAAAATGAAGTACTTGAATGTTGCCAACATTTAAAAATGAACTGTGATTTATACAAAAGTAAGTAAATATATAATAACCATTCATTTTACTTTAGATGGAGTTGTGTCATAGTAGTTTCAATGCTGTAAATCGAGAGTTGTTTTCGCTTTCACATTTTCTCTGTGCGCTTTTATCAATCTGCGTCGATTATTGAGGTTCAGAGACTAAATGGTTTAATACTCCCACTGTCAGTCTAACCTCTTCTACCTGATCTCCACCTGCTTACCTGGACTCTTATCGCGTGTCTCTTTCCAGCTGAAGCCACTACCGCACCCTTCACTACAACCTTATGTAACCACCGGGCCAACCCTGTTGTTTGTTTGTTTTGGCACACTGTCACAATGTTGGTCTTGTTATGTGTGCTGAAGGATTGCCATCAGTTTACCTGCTTTTGCCAGATTTAATCAGCTTCCCAAGAAAAAAATCTATCTGAATTTCAATGGAGCTATTATATTTCAGGCTCTGACATTATAGCGTGTCTCAGTTAAGTTGATTACTGTCCCAAATCTCTTAGGAATGATCTTGTGGCTGCTAAGCAGTTGATGAGACAATAACATTATATGAGCAACACCACACTGGCCAGAAATGTGTGATTTTTACTGAAATGTAGCCTGAATAATATAATCCTGAAGGCTTAATAATGTTTTGTTTATTGTTGTGTTTTCCCGCGGGTTATCCCCAGCAGTCACCCAGCTCTCCTTTATTTTGGCACATTTTAAACTCTAAGGCCTACATTCATCCTTCATGAGATAGGAGGCTAATACCAGAGGGATTTTCCTTAACTCTGAGGATATCACACCCTCCAGCCTTGTAAGTGGCCCACTGCAATGACTCTAACCTGCTGTAACCTGCAGATGTAATGATTCACTCTGTCCACAGCAAGTTAAAAGGCATCTTCTCTGAATTCAGTTTGTTATAAAGGCTCTTAAAAGCCAATTTTCTCAAATAGGTTCCTTCTATAAGTGCTTGGGGTTCTACATGAAGGCACACCTGCCTGTTTAAGACTAATACTGGTTGTCACAGAGATGCCCTTTAACCTCCTACTTAAATAAGACACAGTGCGCAGTGCTTGTCCACCTCAGTCACTTTTACATACCATCTACAGGGCTCCAGGGTGCGACTGTGTAGCGACCACAAATCTGTCAAGTGCGACTGAACATCTTCATTAGTTTAGTAGGTCTGTTTGTTAAAAGCTATTTTTACAGGCAAAATGTTTTTTAAACACCAACGATATGTAAACAGTTGCCCCACAAATATTACCCTATGTTAGCTGGTTAGCGCGCAGTGGGATTTTATATGCATCTTGTTGTGCCCTGTAACGCTAAGTGCTTTTAACTTTGATATTTTTCAACTCTCAACAGTTTTTGCAATTTATTGTTTATTATGCTCTGATTTATAATGAGGAAAAGTTTGGTGCTCAGATCCATATAGGTCCATCTGTCTGGATTAGTACAGATAAGACCGACTATGAAAACTGTTAATTGTAGTTGTAGCTGTTATTAGAGATTTCTGTATTTGGGTTTTGACTGTGTACATCTCACATATTTGATGCGGTTGAAGTTGTGTAGAGAAAAGGTGATGTCATGGCTCAGTATGGATCAATCCATGTTTTAACATTATGTGAAGACAGCTGTTGGGTTGTTTGTGTATGTTGCCAGGGAGACACTACAATAAATCATACGCGATCCACCCACACAGTCCTGATACAAGTTGTTGCATGTTAAACTTCTATTAATATGTCACTGGGAAATGTTTTAAATATTATCTTTGATTAATGTTTAGAAAGTCTTAGATGTTTAACTTCATCAGCTCATGTTTGCTCTCCGTCTGACTGTAAAGCTTCTTCTCTCTGCTTTGTTTTACAGTTACTAGGAGCAGCATTCTTGGGCATAGGCCTGTGGGCATGGGCGGAGAAGGTAAGCATAAACACATGCGCACAAAACACACACTGTGGAAGTACAAATACACATTATCTTAGTACAACAGGATTGCCTCAACAGCATAGCTGAAGTTCTTTCCCGCATTCCGGCGGGAATAAGCTGGAAGTCCAATTTGCAAGAGAGAATTTAGATGAAAACAGAAATGTTGAGGGAAGTGGTGGCAGGGAACAAAGGCACCATCCCTGTAATGCTTTGTAGCACTGAAAGCATACTACCTGATAATAGTAAGCATTTCTTAGTCAGGATATATGTTGCTGCAGCTTAAGTGTGACAAATAAATGCAATTGGAAATTGCAACAGAGGTATATGATTGCATTCAAATGAATTATACTTACTGTAGATCAAGCAAGACAGGAACTGGCGACAAAATGGCAGCAGCTTGCAGAGCTCCGAGGGGTCTTGGAATTGTACTGCGGCACTGACTAGCTCGCAGACAGGTAGAGAGAAGTCACCAGGTTCATCTCAGCTGGCTGTGCCACGGTTCCAGTTCATTCCAGTCTGTTAAGATGTACTAGTACGTTAAAACAACAGGGTGACTGAACTTAACAGAGAATAGGTGGATCTGCTTCAATTTCCTGTTTGTAAATCCCACATAAATAGCAGTCTCTGCAGAGAGCAATCTTGTTTTTGTGTCCTTTGCCATAAAATAGAGGGGGATGTTAATTAACAGGTCTGCCGTTGTAATGTGTCATGACATAATGTCCGTTCTGCAGAACATGATTCGTTGATGCCTTTATTTGTGGTGTAAAAGCTCAGAAAGATTGAAGTAAATAAAAAATCTGGCACTGTTTTGCTGTGTAATACTTGCTTGAAAGTACTCATGACAAAATAATAGATTGACATTGGAATTGATGACGCATCATATTTTGTTGAGCTGTATGTTTTTTCCGTTGGAGTTTATCAGAGTCTTGAAATGGGCACATTTACGCCTTCACCCATCACAAAATGAACACCTCAAGTTTGCATGGAAACTGACTACTGTTTATTTTCCACAATTGACTGGCTACAAAGGTCAGGTGCTGCCATTAACCTCTCAGGTACAGTGGATCACAGCCACTACTTCCAATCGAGTTAACAGTCAATTTGTTCATTAATTATCTCAAAGTTGTACCAGTCGGTTCAGTTAATGCTGCACCAGCGTGGAGGCATGTACCGATTAGTAACGTCTGGCCATGAACTCTGTGCAAATAGGCCTGCACCGGAGTACCTTGGTGGAACAGCGTGAATAATTTAAAGGGATTAAACCAAATGATGAATAGCCAGACTGTAAAGGCATAATGGTGAGTTGGGGTCCTTGTGGCTGAGATGATTAGTTTCTAGCCTCCTGCACACAGCCAGACTAGTTTCAGAGCCTTGTGCTTGAATTCAAATGATGGCACTTTAAATCTGCACCAGTGCCACCATTGCCACACAAGATTGCACCGTCATACTGTAGATGTCCCTTTGCTCAGTGCAGCGGGAGCTTAACTTAAGCAGCATGAAATTTCAGCTTTGCAGGCTTTAACTGCAAGTGTTTGACATGTGCACTAGATGTGACAAGCAAACAGGAAGTCAGATCTGAGAGCAATTTACAGATGGTGACGCTGGTGGGGACGTTTGTCAGCACTCTGACCTTTCAACACAGTGACATAAACAGAAACATAATGTATGAACCAGAATACAGGGTATATTTTAACAGGTTTGTGTGTTCACAAACTACAACACCTTGTCATGTGTGACATTATGACATGTTACAGTGAGACCACCCTTTGGCATAAAGGTGTAATTTCTGCTAGAGACATTTGTCAGTGTGAGGCATGTTGCAGAATAGAGAGTGACAGGAAAATAAGTTGGACACATTGTGGCCTCGGGGCTGTGAGGGAAGGATATGCAGAGAGGAAGGACAGATGTCTGTGAATGTTTACTGAACTGTGCCTGATGAAAGTTAGCTGTTCCATAGGCTGGACGGAGATCTGCTCAGAGAGCAAAAAATTGTTCCAAAACACATCAAGGGGTTTTGTTAATGTATTTGGAAAGCAACACACAATTGATCAATACCATTCTAAATCAGTTTTCAGTATTGCCTTTTCATTAGTTTTTTTCTGCTGTACTTCTTCATATCTGAACAGGGCTGGCAACCCCAGTTGGCCTCTTTAATGTGTCATTAGTTGAATTCCTACTACTTCTCTTTCACATCACAACCTCTGTTCAGGGTTAGCTGTGTATTTGTAGAGTGAAAAATTTTTACCTGGACCTTGTAATAGAGATAGGAAAGATTGATTTTGGAAGTATTACAGGCAGGATTTTAACCGCTCTCTTTCGTCTTTCTTCTTTTCCCCCAGGGCGTGCTGTCCAATCTGTCATCCATCACAGACCTAGGGGGCTTCGACCCTGTGTGGCTCTTCATCGTCGTCGGAGGGGTCATGTTCGTCCTGGGCTTTGCTGGCTGCATCGGAGCACTCAGAGAGAACACCTTCCTGCTTAAATTTGTAAGCCAGCTCACGGCTGTTAAAGCGAAGACAGTTTTTCAAACATTTCACACCCCCTTAGTTCTGCAGTTCACACCAGAGCCGAGGCTGTAAGTACAGCAGGCGTCACTGGACTCGGGTGACTCACCCATGCCAAATGCTATGGGCGGTTGCATGGAACAAATATGTGTTATCTCATCAGAAAGTAATAATCAGAAAAACTGATCCGTGATTAATTAGCCAGCATAAAGTTTTTATCCATGTGTCAAGTAATTTTTTCCTTTTTATTTGGACTTCTTTCTTTGTATTTGATCTGCAAATATAAGATTTCCTCTAAAGCCCAAAGCCATGACGGCATCAGCTTGGGAGATTTATGTGGGTTTCATCTGTATTGATAAAAACATGTGACTGATGGAGACAAACTTGCTTGGTTGTTGCTGGCTGCGATTCTGAGTAGCTATTAACTCCAGCCGATGTCCATTAGCAGCAGTAAGTCAGGCGTCAGAGTGAGAAGCTAATGTGGCTTTTGTGCATTTATCGTTCGCCCAGTCTGCGCTCTCCCCACATTTACTGTAAAGCATGGATATAACGGGACCCCTGGGACTGCAGCTTTTTGTTGCCACGTTCGCACTCAGCACATCAAGTCGGGCCTAACAACCATTCCTGCACAGGGACAGTTACATCAGAGCGGTTGTCCCTAATTCTTTTACGTGAGAAATGAGAAGAAAAATGTTTTTAGTGTTCGGATCCTTTTTAAAGGGCACACCCAGATTCCTCGATTGAAGTGACAGATTTATTGTGTTCTGTTTTTGTGTTTACTCTGGTGTGTCTTGTGCTTTTCCAGTTTTCTGTGTTCCTGGGTTTGATCTTCTTCTTGGAGCTGACTGCAGGGATCCTTGCCTTTGTCTTCAAGGACTGGATTAAAGACCAGCTCAACTTTTTCATCAACAATAATGTTAAGGCATACCGCGATGACATCGACTTGCAGAATCTCATTGACTTTGCCCAGGAATATGTGAGTCAGCTTGTTCTCACTGAACTTTTGTGTCAGTTACAATAAACTTCCTGGTAAAGTTCATATTTCTGTGCTAGAGGAAGGCACTCCCAGTCTCCCTTGTCTAGAAATGTTTATATGAGTTTCAACACTGATCTTGATTCAGCTCAGTTCTGGGTAGGGAGGAGAATGAGTCAGCCACTGCAATTGTGGAGTAAAATGATATTTCCTTCAAATGATTATCCAATTATGTGAATGAAACAGTTTAGGTAATTGGCTCCTGTGTGTAAACGCTGGGCTCAGTCACAACGTACTGTAAAGGCGATTAGATTCGCTGTTGTCTCGCTATTTGTGTCGCTGTACTCACTCTGTGTTCACTAACCCATCACAGTAAGCTGGCTGCCCACCCAAGCTGACCTGAGCCAGGCTCTAAAGAGTTGTTTCAAGACCAGATCAGAGAAAATAAATCTGTCTGTTTAACCGGAGTTGGCTGTCTAATCTCTGCCCGTTGTCTCAGTGGTCATGCTGTGGAGCTCACGGGCCTGACGACTGGAACCTGAACATCTACTTCAACTGCACTGACATGAACCCCAGTAGGGAGCGCTGTGGAGTCCCCTTCTCCTGCTGTGTTAAAGACCCAGCAGTGAGTCATTAAGTGATAATAATACATACAATGAATCATTAATCATGCAGATTCTCCAGTGCAGAACTATAACGAGTAGACGATAAACAGAAAATTGATTAGCAATTAATTTCGTAATTGAATAATACATTGAGTTTTGAAAAAATCCTAAATGTTGGTTGGCGTCAGCTTCTCGAATGTGAGGATTTGATGCACTTCTGTGGCAAATATGTCTGTATATGGAAAGTTTTTTTTGGTTTGGCACTGTTGGTCACATTGAACTATTTAAAGATCACCTTAGAAATAGTAATTGTTGTTGTTTTCTGCCATTTTACAGACATTTATTAGTTGCAGGCCTAAACTAGTTTTGAAATTGCTGTATAGTTTGTAGAATTGATTTAGAAAGTAATTGAATTACGGAGTGCTAAAGAATATTTGGCTGTTAAAAGTCAAAATACAACAACTCCTATAACTTGCAGTTCTTGTAGCTATTTTTCTGGTGCAAGACTGAGTTGACCCATTATTAATCAATAACTTGTTGTAAAGTTCACTGCTTAATTTATTTCTCCTCCTCTCAGATTTAAAGAGTCACCTTTTGTTTTCTTTGCAGGAGGATGTCATCAACACGCAGTGTGGTTATGATGTTCGGCTTCAAGGGGTTCGTATTTCTAGATCTCTACCACTTCTGCACGTCTCTATCGCTTTCAGTATACTCAAAGCTGCTGTAAGCGTTGTTTTCATTACACCTGCACCACTTTTTAGAGGCATCTCTCTTTGCATCTTCATTTTCTTCAAGCTTTTGTCATTGTTTGGCCTGTTTGGTTGTATAAGCCTTCACCAGCAGCACTGATCTCTGACCTGATTGGTTAAAGTGGGCAGGGATACCAGAGCATTTATATTAGCAGGGGGAGGATATATATAGGTTACTGACAAAACACTATGATGGTGTTTACTGTTGGAACATAGAGCTATTTGACACTTATTTTAATAAGTAAATAACACTTATAGCATTGTGTTTAGTTAAACTTCATTATCCAGTTCTCTTTTCATGACCCAGTTCTCTTAAAATTAATTTTGTGTTTTTCAATCGAATCTACAAGGCCTTGTACAATTATAGCAGTAAACAGAACCAGTTGTCATTCACAGTACAGTCACTGGCCGTAGTGGAGCTTGATTGGCAGCCCGTGCCAGCCTTTCTGGATAAAATTACGTAAAGCTGCTGAGTGGAATTACTCCTGAGGGCTAGTTGATTGACAGGCTGCAAATCTGTGTGATTGACAGGATCTAAGCAGATGTTGAAGCTGGAGTGGCTGTCAGGTTAATTTGTATTGGTCTTGATTGTGTCTCTCAACCCCCCAGTAAAATGGAGTAATGGGTGAAATAACTTTAAATGGAACCAATAAAATTTAGATTTTATAGAGTCTCAACTTTCTCGGTAAGAAGGACATGGAAACTGTTCCTCTTTTAAAACCGTCGGTAAACCCAGCAAACACGGAGAACATAAAGGGTTAAATAGCACACAGTCTCCTCTGCAAGCTTCGTGCCTTAATAACAGATTGTTCTTCTAACAGGGATAATTAGGCTCCAGTTATAGCCTAGAGAGCAGCCTTACTACACTCTGTAATTGGCGACTCAGTGGGTTATGCCAGTCCGTTCCCTTTCCCTCTGTGTGTGGGTGTGGTGGTTACAACTCACTGCACTGCAGTCAGACAGATCGCTGTTGCTAGGCACACTGCAATACAGTGAACCACCTGCCACTGAGTCGGTATGAATTCATTTTCTCTATGTGCTCTTCTGCTAATGCCATGGTCATTGACATTTTGTTAAAACTATCAGTAATGTGTGGAAAGTTTCCCGCACAGCTTGTTTATGGAGTGCTGGCTGTGAAAGGGGAAGAGCAGGAGACATGAGGAGGACAGCAGCACAACAAAGGCAGAGGGCTGAAATAGCTTCAGAGGAAGTTCACAGTCAGAAAAACATAGTGTTTCCTGCTATTTTATTGGCTGCCAAGGGGGCTCCCTTTACCTCCCATTGGTTGAAAGCTAGCTTTCAGGTTTTGCAAGACAACAAAGGGTTCGCCTAGTTGACTTGTCTTTTAGAGTAACAAAGGGAGCATTGTAAAGAGTCCTGTTCACACCCTTTCTAGTGTCTTCGCAGCTCTAAATCAGACCTTTTCCGAGCATACATCAGCAGCTGAATCCGACAACACAAACAGCCATCTGCCCAGTAACAGGAAACAGCTTCTGCGTGTTTGTTCAGTCCTCACAGAGTCCTCTCAATACACTGCCTTGATATCCTCCATGATGTCCAGACATTGACACGTTGTAATCGCAGAGTGACTCAGCTCTCACTCACTCCTTATTCCCTGCTCAGCAGCGAAGGAGTCAAAATGCTCTCTGTGTTCCTTTGTTAAGTCCCTCATTAGTCATAGGACAGCGTGCAGGTGTTTGTTTATCGTGAAGAATGCCAGTGCCCTCTCTTAGAATGGAAAAAAACAGATTATTCACTTATTTACTTCTCATCTGTTCTTGTTTTTAAAAAGGAGCTGGACCGGCAGAAATACATATATACCAAGGGCTGTGTGGGACAGTTTGAGAAGTGGCTTCAGGACAACTTGATCATTGTAGCTGGAATCTTTGTTGGCATTGCACTTTTACAGGTGAGTCTTTGTCTGTAGACTGTTTACATAAGCAAACCCTGTGCATTTAAAATGTATTTTTTGCCTTCACTGATCACTATGGCTTGGCTCTTGAGTTTGTGTCTTCACCGCCATCTACTGGTGGCAACCGGTATCCTCAAGTAAACCTCTGCAATCACAGCAGTCTGCTCTTTCATGTTTTTTAACAGTAACATTCTGTATTCCGTATTCTCATCCTCGGTATGCCTCTCTTGACTTCTTGTCTTGCGTGTCCTCTTCAGATTTTTGGTATCTGCCTCGCGCAAAACCTGGTGAGCGATGTCAAAGCTGTCAAAGCCAACTGGTGACAGGAGCTGTGAAGCGAGGAAGCCCCGCCCCTCAGGCCCAACCAGGGCGACACAGCACACAAACAGTCCCGTCCAGCTGAGGGCGGAGAGCCGAGGACATCCGATCCTTTGCCACCGAGCTAAGCAGCACATATACACTCCCACACTTGTACACGTGCAAAACACAAAGAGTTTACTTCCCTGTTTGTCAGTGACACTTGAAGGGATGGAAGAATATCCCACACAAACCAAACAGTCAACACATCGTTTACCACTCAGCTGGGATTTTTAACCCAAATATAAAGAGAACGGTCCTGCCTACTTCTTTTTGTTTTTCTGTTTCTTCTGATTTTGTTCTGTGGACACGTGTATTTATGGGGCGCAGTTGCACAAGGACTTCTGTCAACTGGGAGATTGGAAGCCATGGATGAAAGTAAGAGACAACAACAAAAAA
>CAEMYA010000205.1:2503844-2534986 GCA_903131615.1 Diplodus sargus
TTCAAACTCGAAATGTAAAAAAAAAGAAAGTGCCATTAATTTCCTGTGATACATTTGTCTCCCTCCTGTTGTGTAATATCTGCACCCCGCCCCACAATACCTCAGGGCCTGGCCAAAAATACATGTTTCTGCCGCCGATTATAAAAGCATATCTATGTTTTTATTTTCCATCCATGTCTGTTGAAGTTAGATACACTAACTTGATGCAGAAAACACTGACAGTTCCTCGAAAGTCGCCCTGTTTGCCCTGCAGTGATTGTATTATCTGTTGATTTACTGAAGGATATTGTATTGTATTATATGGAGCGGCACGGTGGGGTTAGGATTGTGGGAAAATGCTACACAGGGAAAAGGGTTTAATGATAGTTGAGATTATGTTTATCTCTGAGCATCCCTCAGGCACATGGGATTGCTGGTTTGGGGCCTTTTTTACTTGACCTATGTTACCACATTTGTCTTATATTTTGTCTTCTGCATAGCAAAATAAGAATATTTGTCTGTTTTTAAAGATGTCCTTTTATTCATGCTTTTATTTCCTGTCCAACAATAGACACAGATTTCTATTCTGGGATTCTTTGTTCGACTTCACCAGGCACCTGTTTTTACCTCTGACCCATCAGTCAACTGCGAAACAGCCTCTCGCTGTTGATGTTGTTCGCAGTCCTAATGGAGACCAAATGATATCAGCTGGCCACAAGCTAATTGCCAAGGTTTTGTCTGGCTGTGATTCTGATATTGTTAGGAATGCCAGGAATAACAAACAGCATTTCTAGACAGCCAAAATGTGAATATATTGTCCCTTTTTATGTGGGACGTGCCAGTTGAAAAGAGAAATCAAACAAGAAATTAAAAATGTAACAGTTATCGCTTTTATCTTTAATTCAATGTTGTGTCTTTTGTTTGGACTGGTTTTTAAATAGAATAGTAAATACATGCTGTTACTTTTTGATATTAGCCTCAACATAACATGAATGCTGCTTTAACTTTGACTAGATTATTGATATGTAGTACAGTAACCGAGCTAACAAGTCTCACATGAGTCGAACAGTTTGCCATTTTTCCAGGCTGAGGGAATATTTGATTATTTGTTCTTTCTCAAGTTTACACTTTGTACTCAGCATATGTCGCCCTTTATTCATTATAAAAAAAAACATCATGACATTCTAAGTTTCCTATGAAGCTTTTCATCTTGTCCCTGATGCTCACAGAATGTAGTGTCTGATACGACTGGATTCACTTGATGATAATGTACGTTTCTGTCTGCATTTAACCGCATATGTTTCTGGTTGTAGCAATGTCACGCGAAGCACTGGCAGAAATTTGGGTGGGATTCACGCGAACACACGCGCACACACACACACGCGCGCGCACACACATGGCTCCAGAACACAGCCAAAAGAAAAACCATGCTGTGAATTGCAGCACTCACAAGTTGAAAAATGGGTGGCATTAATATTCTGTGAATAGTTCACCAGAACTTTTGCTCCTCCAGAGTCTGTCTGAGGAATATATATACATATACATACACACACGCGCGCGCACACACACACACACACACACAGGAGCTCATTCAGTAACGGCACCTTATGATCGCCTGCCGTGCGTACATGTCACATGCTGCTTTCACCCACACTCTCCCTCCTCAAAACTCTGTCTGATCTGACTGCACCTGTGTCAGAGCCTGTCATTTTGATGTATTTTTAAACACTGGGCTCGTTTGAGAAAAAGGCAAAACACTAGACAAAACGACAGTCACTTGATTTAGCCGTCACGAACAGAATAGATCCAGTGAAGCACAATGCATCCGCATCCGAGTGACGGGAGCCTTAATGACTTTTCTCAGATGAAATGGATGAGCTTGCATAGGAGAAGCTCATTCATTTCGGCGCCTCAGGTGTAATCAGTGAGCGAGAGCCTCCAGCAATCTGAGGGAACAGACGCGTTTTCCCGTCAGATCGAATGCAGAAACATTTACTGGATAAAACACACATCACAGGTCTTGCAAATTTCTCACCCAGAGTTGCCGCGTTCGCCTGATGCTACATGATTCTTCCTTTATTTATTTCATCCTGCTATGCGTAATGTGTGTGGGCCTCTTTGATTTCGCTAACTGTTGTAAATCAATCTGTCCCACTCGAGTTTAGAAGATCAGGATGAACCAGGGTTTTTTGTTTTTTTTTCATTCCTCCCCCCTCCACACCTTCTAGTTTAATCTTTTGAAAAGTGGGATGAAACAGATAATGTGTGATTAATTAGTTCAACAAATCTTTGAAGTGTTTTCATCCCCCCCAAATCACCCTTAATTGAAAGGGTTTGCTCACGGTCTTTAACACCCCTACCCTTCGTTACAAAAAAAAAAACCAGCTTATCCTTGCGAGAAGTTTCTGTGTCGTATGGGATAAAATGGAGGGCTGCTGCCTTTTTGAGCGATGCTGAGGATCTGGCTGGAGGCAGATGGAGGCCAGGGGTGTCAGTTCTGCTGCAGTACGGAGCTGCGGCTCTTAAAAAGAAAGCATTCGCTCTCGCTCTCGCTCTCTCTCTCTCTCTCCACTGCCGTGTCTGGATGGATATGCCAATAATCAGACAGTCACCTTGGTAATAAGGACAAAATAATGCCATAATAATGGGCAGGAGCAGCGTGGCAGGACTGTAATACGCAGACTCTACAAAGGTGACTTACCGGACTGTTTGTTTTCACAGCTTTGGGTAATTCTGGCTGGGGGGGGGCAGGGAGGAAACCATGCTAATTATCCTTTGTCCTTTATCGTAATGGCCTTTCATCATGAAACACCCTCTTAATTTCTCTGCTTTCCCCGTGGCCAGTTAAATCATTCCAGAGGAGGAGCCTTATGCATACCATGAATGTACAAGTGTGTATCAGCATGGACCTACTTTCTCCGCGGGCTGTCTGAAGCTCTTGTTAACCTTAACGCAGGGCAATGCACAAGACAAGTGAAGTTTAGGAATGTGAAAATGAAGAGCGGTCTTCAGTAATGTTAATTTTTAAATGTCATTCCGGTTTTTACATTCCTTCCATGTGAGTGCACAGAGCTACATGGGGATTTTATATGCAAATCACAAAGCATTTAAATCATCAGCCAAACATTATTTTGGTTCTCAATCGCCTGTAAACAATGTGGATGACTTCTAAATATCATTAAAATCATAATTTTTGTTCAGATTTGTTGATCTGTATTTGCATTCATGCATTATTTGACTGAACTTTTATCATTTATACATATAATACGAAGCCACTGTCTGCTAATGCCTTGAGGTTTATTTCCTGCAAAGGTGAGCAGCACATTAAGTCTTACCTCATCATGTGCGGATGCTGGTCACATTAGAGAGCATAGAGGCGGCATAATTAACTTGTTTGTGAACATATTAGCAGCCGTATCTCAGTGGTTACGACTGACATTTACATCCCGCACTGTGACATTTTGATCAAGACACAAGCGCCGATCCGTCTGGGATGACACACAAGTTTTAAGTTGAAGATATTTACAGATTCTCTCACAGTTGATTTATGGGGTTGCAGTAGTGAGTGATCTTTTAGCCACACAGAAACCACTATGAATAAATATCCCTTTGTTCAGCTGGGGAAAGAAAACGTTGGTCCTCAGTTTTTACCTGCAGTTTGTTGGTTTTTAGTTGTGTCGGTTGCAACAAAGAAAAACATTATCTTTTCAGTTTAGACCTGTCTGCACAGATGGGTAGCCTTGTAAAGAAATGTATATGAGAACTGTGGGACATGGTCTGTTACACTGTATATTGTGTTCAAATATGCCTCTTTCATATATTAAAGGATTTATGGTAACAGAGGTGTGGTTTTCTTTTTTTATCTCAAGCACATGGGCAAAAAGTGCATTTACTCTACTGCTTTATTTACAGATTTAACTTAAATACTTTACCCTATTATATACCTCTATTCCACTGCATTTCATGGGAAATATCATGTGGTTAGTGATTATTTTTCAGATTGAGATTTTGAACATCACACAAATGACCGGCTCATAAAACACGATAATCCGTTGTAGACAAAAAGTTGATCGGTGCCATTGAGTCGGTGCCACAATGTGCGGCTTCAAGCTGCAGTATGTAATAATTGGTCTCCTGTTGAATTCATACTCAAATCGAATGGGGGGAGCCTGTCACCAGCATAAACTAATGCTAGCTGCTGCTAACTGTGCTACATTTAGCTGAGTTAACAGTGGAGTTAGCAGTCTGGCCTGTGAGCTACTGGGGACTGTGTTTACACCGCTGGCCATTGCTAGCTGGCCAGTAGATATCTACACAACAAAATACATAGACGTCAGATTGTCAAACCCGTTGATAGCTAGACAAATTTAGTACATTTTTGTGTATTTTTTAAAACACATTTCATACATATTGTATCTTTTAAAAGGTTACTTTTATATTGATACAAAGTAATAATAATATTATATTGGATATCCAATTTGACTTCTGATATATAATCACAGGATTTCTGCTTGTTGCATCATTTTGTTCAACGCTTCTGTTTTGTTTTAAGGATCTGAATAGTTCATGAGGAGGGAAGGTCTCAAGATGCTGAGCAATGTTAGACACTGACATTAATTGTCCCAGTTTCACTGGAATGTTGTTTGTGAAGTTTACTGTAATTAGGAAATGCTTTAATTTGACCATATGGTGGATGAGTCAGCCAATAGAGGGAGACAAATAGTGACTGTTCAGACACAGACACGCTTCTACTGTGACTTCCATCTTTGAGACCTGGCAGGCAGCAAACATCCAATGCCAAAAAGAAAAGATATACGAAACAAAGCATTCAGACAGCATCAGCGTGTGTATTATGTTTTTCTGCCAGTAATGGCTTTTGGAGATCAGCTCGAAACTATACAAATCCATGCAGCAACCTGCTATTGCAGCTCTGCCTGAAGATGTGGAGATCAAAGAGAATACATTCAACTAAATTAATCCATCAACTTCAGAGGCTATTGACATTTTTCTTCTACCATGCATCTCAAAGATGAAACGCTCGACTTGAGCAGCATGAACAAAGTGGAGCGGTTTCCTTGACAATGAACGAACGACTTAATGGACACAAGCTTCAGCGCTCTTATGGCCTTTGTGTTACAGTTTGTGGCCACAGGGAACAGCAGCGGATGATCATTTGTAAACCTAGCCAGCCTTGAAAATGTATTAATTTAGTGTCGCACCTGTTTACATAAAGCATGGGGCTTCACGGCCGCAAGGACAGCCACTGCAGCTGAGCTTTATCCTTCTTGATTTGATTTAAAGCGGCTGCTACCATGAGCGTTATCTGTCCGATAAAAAAAGACTGGCCATGCATTTTTATCTGCACAGGAAACATCATGTACAGTAAGCAGCCACAATCAGCTTCCATACCATATCCGCACAGTTCATCATTTAAACCCGTCTGATTGATATTATTTCTAGAATGCAGCTCAGTGATATCACGGCCAGATACACGGTCCGTCCCCTTTTATAAAGGAAGATGAAAAACTGTACCACGGATCTGCAGGGCCACACCAGATTCTGCAGTCTCTCTTACATGAGCTGGAACTGCTGTTGCTTCCTGAATGTATTGTGCTCTGTAACAGACCACAAACCATGCTAATGCATCTGACCCCGTGACCTTAACAGTAGATACAGTAGCTTGTGTTCCACATGTTAAAGTGGAACCTTGTTGTATCTGTGTATAGCACGTAAAAAGATGGTTGGAGCTCCAGCAGTCATAATTGAATCCTGAATCTGTATGCTGGCGGTTTGTTGATCTGTGGTTAAGTTGGAGACTGGTTTGTTTCTTCTCTCTCTCTCTCTCTCTCTCTCTCTCTCTCTCTCTCTCTCTCTCTCTCTCTCGGATGTAATCTTACCTTAAGCCTAGATGCATCTCATCATCTAGTCTGTGGTTCGCTGAGCCCGCTGATGTGTGACGAGTGACTACAAAGAATTTGCTTGAATACCAACTGTGCTTTGAACGCTTCAAATTAAGTTAATAATAGGGTGATCATTTTTGTTCTTTATAACATAAATACGACATAAGTGTTATTAACATAATAAATACGATATTGTTAGATTACTCGACATTTCAAGCACTTCTGAGAAACTTTGTAGACTGCTTGAAAGTGTATTTCTTATTTGTTTACAATATCTTTACAATACATTTATTGACTCCAGTGAACCATTACTAAGCTTTTTCGTTGCTTTATCATAGGAAAAGCCCACCCAAAAGTGACAGTACAGTTATTATTTACCTGAAGTTACTCAGTTCACAAAGCAGCGTTGTAGCGTTCTCCATAACAGCTGAGGGGAGAGATGGGCCTTTTTAAAGCCGAACTCTTCACAGTTCATTTTGGATGAACTTATCCTTTAAGATGACATATATCAATGTGCACTTCTAAGCAATGAACTATGCACTTATCAATAACTTAGTATTTTTGCAGTTGCTGTTGATCTAAAGCAAATCTTCCATGCAACTTGTCTGGTGTACTTCAAGTCTCCCGAATCCCCGAGATCCCAAATTGATATGAAAAGACGATAGTTTCTTTTTAAAGCTGAAATCTGCACTGTAGCTGAAATCTGCACTGTAGCTGCCAAGCTACAAGCGTTAGCGCGCATCCCATCTCAAGCAGGCACACAAGCTCAACTACATGTCAAGGGTTCTAATTGATTTGGGATTTCGAGGCTTACAGAGACTGGACGATGCCAGACGAGCTGTACGAATCCATTTTTTTCTTCTACTTCCGTTGTTTAGGAGAATGCTGCAACACTGATCTGCTATAAAGCTCCAGAAATGTTTTGTGGACCACGAAACTTCATCTGGCTTTCCATCAGCATGGGGGGGGGAGGAGATAATGACTGAATTAAAATTTTTGGGATGAACGGCTCCCTACATATAAAGCGTTACCCAAATGGTGATCTTGAGTGCATGAAAAATGATGTGCAAATTTCAACTAGCTGTGCAAAGTGCCCTTTCCTCGTCTTTTGGGGAAAAAAAAAGGTTTTATTATTTTCCTCTCAAGACAATTCAACAGAAGCACAACGGAGGATGAATAATACATACAGCCTTCCTCTCATCCACCTCCGTCCGATGCCCATCCACAAGACATCAAACCCTGACTCCAACCCTGCTGGTCAAACAGAGACCTTTTCTAAAAGATGTGTTCCTGTAATGCAGTAAGCACAATAAACAAAAGCTCCGATTTGTCAAATGGTGATGAAAAGAAAGCGCATGTAACAATACAGTGAGATACCACAACATGTTGGAGCAGTTTTAAAATATGAAATAGAAAGATCAGTTCTGTGTGACATTTTAGCACACACAAGTCTGCAGAATAATTTCGGATGTTTTGTCCCAGGTCTGACTTTTGTTTCTTTAATGTCAACCAGAAGGCTGCCTCCTCCTTCTGCTTCTCCAGCGCTAAATGCTCAACTGTCTGATCTCCATCGTCGAGGCAAGTGATCCCATGAGATGCTTCTCAACAAGGCTTTCTGTCGTCTTGAAGAAGTGTAAGAAGTGACTGAAATGCAAGTAGGATGTGGTATATTGATAAAGGTCACGCCTTTGTTGCCAGAAAGCATTAAAACCACGTGACGACGTGTCTCGCTGATATCCACGGGCAAGACGCTTCTCCATTTAGCGGCTGGATTGTAAATCAGTCCTTTGTTTTGAGTTGGTGGATGTGAAAACTGTATATATCAAGAATGTGTCTTCCGAGGCGAGGTGGGAGTGAATCATTCTTATTTCTTTCTTTGTAAAAAGGTCACACACGTTCGCTTGCACAGTCCAAAGCACAACAAATCTCATCCAGTGTCATCCAGTCTCATAGCTGCCCTCACAGTTGTTGAATTCTCTGTCAAGGTTAAACCTGGACCACCTACAGCAAGCTCATTCCTCTTCTTTATAGCTGCTTTTGTGTGACATTTTTATCATAAACCATCCAAATAAGTTTTTTTTTCCTGGTCCAAATCCACTTGTCATTACTTCAAAATGTTTATTGGTTTTTTTTTCCCCCCGGTTTGGAGTGTCTATATATGTCCTCCTATTGTTTTTTAAGTCCTGGGAAAAATACTTTGAAAGTGTAGCAGCTTTGAATTACAGCAGAGAATCAACAGTAGAATAGATCTACATAAATAAAACATTCCTTTCCGTGTATGGCCCGAAACAGTGTGAAGTTCCCTTTAACAACATGTAAAATAACGACAACCAGGAAAGAAAAAAGAAATAAACTAACTAATTGAATCACTATGGAAATAAATGAATGAATGGAGTTGAACTTTCAGCAAACAACTGAAAAATGTAGTCAAGTCAGTTCAATCACTTGTAGTTCACTACAGTCCAATACGATTGATTTTGTCTTTGGTATTAAATATCTTTAATTTTAAACTCATGTCAGTGTCAATAAAGAAATAAACATATCTGTGTTTACATTATAAACAGATAGATAACAGTTCACATTCATGTTAAGCCTGGCTCATAGGGGAATTAATGATACACTTTTATTCTTGTAACATTTGGTGCTTTATCGTAATTAATAAAAAAGGCCATATTTACATTTGATGAAAAACATGGAAGAGGATTATTTTTCCAAGAGGCTGCAGGCAAATCTGTACAATATGTCATACTTCACAGATATTATTATTCCGAAGACACTCAATACAATGTAATGTAGAGGAGAACATGTGACACATTATGCAAAATGAGTGAGTTTAGAATGACAGTATCGTACATTTTTGCGGTATCTGTGCTATATGAATGCCTGCTTATTCTGTGCGTACATTTGAACTGTTCAGCAGATTTGATGACAGTGTTGCTGACACTTAATATGAATGAATCTATCGGTAACAGAAAGCCATCTTGGTTTTGTTGTTTTTTTTGTCTATTTTTCTTTCCTTTAGTGTGGTCTTTATTGTCCTCTCTTTCCGTAGATGTATATCAATGTACTCATTTTACCGCATGCAAATAAAAAAAAAAAGGTATTGAGACTAGATGTGGATAAATAATCGGACAAATAATTGATTCAATTATGACCGTTTCTTCTTCTTGTGAGTCTGGGCTCTCACTAACTCACGGACTCTGCATAGCTCTGCCGAGGACTCTTAAACCTCGCTAACATTTGTTTGTCGTTGTGTTTTTATTCTGCAGAATTAACAGTGAGGCTTCCTGTGCTTCGTTGCACCATAGCTATGATCATGTGGATGACAGTGGGGAATAGGGAGGGGGATGCAGCCCTGCGATGTCTGACTCCATCCAGGCTGAGTTGGATCCACACAGTTTGTAATTAGCCAGTTAAAGAGTACAGCAGACTACACGGATGGCCTCAGTTTGACAGTCAGGGAAGAAAAGCCGCTTGTTCCTGAGTGGGTGTCACTCTGATTCACAGGATATTTTGAACGATTTTTGAATTCTGATTTAGACTAAGCATGGCGTGTTAAAGCTTATGCAACATAAATGCAATCGGTGCTGGACATGCCTCTCGCAAAACACAAAATTATCAGAGAGATTCCTATGGTTCATACTGGATGGAAAACCCGCAGCTTTCCACTAATTATCCACCACAGAGACACCAGTTGATCCTTATAAGCGTCAATCTTCTAGGAACACCAACTCATTTAGTGGCAGTATGAAAGGTTCCTGTGGTTCCTCACAAAGGATGAGGGCCATGTCAGCCTCCAGATAGGGCTTTTAGTCCCGCTAGCCCGGACTGCAATTGATTTTATTGATGTGTTCTGGGTTGCACACTATCCCTGCCAAACTGTCAAAGGCTCCCTTTCAGAAGCGGATGACGTCACATCTGCGTCAGCTAACTTGGATAACTTGGACATCACATGACAGTACTCAGCTCCTCTCCTTTTATGTGGTGTGTGTTAAAGGCGCTCTTTCAGAGCAACTAGGGCAGAGATGGAAAGCTCCGAGGGAGATAATAACACATACAGATGTTGCTAGAATTATACATCTTGGAGGAATCAGGAAAAACATGAATACACTTGATCTTTGAAGTGGTGTGCTGGTTCCTGTTTGTTATTGAATGATAAGAGCTGCATCTTCGTTTTCTCATCTAGGGTGAAAAAGAAAAAAGAAAATATTTTTAACTCTGATCCTCAGGGTTTGCATCCCACAGTGATCCATAACTCCATATTAGCAGACAGCGGCCTCCCCTTCGACAAGACAAATAGGCACAGACATCGAATGATGTCATGGGGTCTGAGCTTTGAGCCATTTGTTGTGGTCCGACAGGCCTGATTGGTTGATGGTGCAATCGAATGAGTTTCTGTAATTACCAGAAAAACAGTGATTGAATCAGAGACCAATTTAATTAATGGCAAGAGGGATTGTTGCCGCAGCACAAAACTCACAGCAGCGCTCTTAATCTGCCGCCACCTCAGTCACAGAAACATGCTGCGGGGTTAAGTTGAAGGAGAGAGTCTCTCAGGCCAGCCATAACTCACCGCCGCGGCTCTGCTTTAAAGACAGAATCACACAGGAGCTAATTGCATGTCACCCATTTTTAGCTGGAATATTTATCTGCGCTATATATATTTATAGTGCCTTCTAGGTGTTCGACAAGAAGAGCAGGATGTATGTGCGAGTGTGTTTGTGTGTATGTGTGTGTGTGTGTGCGCGTGTGTGTGCGTGCGTTCTTCTGAAGTAGGTGACTCAAGGGGACACATTTTTACATTTAAACCGGTTAACAGGGTTCTGGGTTCCAAGTAGCAATACGTTGGTGTTTCAAGATTGGTTTCACTACAGTTGCATTAATTACAAAGTAAACTGGTTGTGGGAAATACACTCACTCACTTTCTTGTCGAGAGTCTGCTGGTTGCTTTTCCAGGAAGTCAATGCGCCTGATCACAAAAAAGCTCCAGTATGATTTTACATAACTTCCCGTTAAACCACAGCTAAATAAAAACAAATACAATTCACTCACATCAGCAGCATGGCCCCGGGAGTTCCATTGTATGTCTGTTGGTTAGCTGACCACTTTGATCATGAATAATCCAAACGACTATTAGATGGATTGCTGGGAAATCTTGTATATTCATGTTCTCCTCCGGATAAATTGTGAAAACTTTCCACCGCGACATTTCTCACAGTGCCATCAGCAGGTCACATTTTTTTTTTCCCCCAATACTTTGCTTTATGCCAAATAGTTGCGGCTGTGGCTCAGGGGTAGAGCCAGTGTTATCAAAAGGTCGCTGTTAGATTCCCCTGGTCTGCATGTCAAAGTGTCCTTGGGCAAGATACTGAACCCCAAACTGTTCCTGATGTGCTGGCCGACACCTAGTTTGGCAGCCACCGCCATCAGTGTACGAATGTATGTATGAATTACTGTAAGTCGCTTTGGACAAAAGCGTCTGCTAGATGCCGTATATCTAAATGTAAATATACTTGTAAAACTATCAACATCTTGGCAATCTTCTCAAGAACAATCTTCTCACATACAACTCTTCTCATCTAACTCTGTGCATTTTGCAAAAGAGTCACATTATTCCTTAAAAAGTAGCTGATGATACCATCTTGAAGAAGCAGGTTGGGTAGCAGCCAGACCCAATCAATATTTAACGGTTTCTTCATCAGATCCGTCTTTGTGTCTGTTTCATTCAATCAGCTCAGGTCACCAACTCAATTTTTTGTCCTGCGGCAATCTCTCCCAGACACAAAATGCCTTTGTTTATTACTGTATCAAAGGTGTCATAACTGCTATCCAGAAGAAAAAACAGTCAGATTGGTGCGATCCATAAAAGTAAAATAACACAACGTGTGTGCTTGTTAGTGAGGTGCGGCGTGTAGATCTGCATGTCTGCATATGATCTCAAAGCTTGAGGAAGTCGTACAAAGGCAAACTGTCTCCCTTTATTCAGGCCTCCTACTGCGTTTCTCTGTAGGGCCTAAACTCACAGATTAAGATGTTCCCTCTCAGTTCCTAGAAAGTCTCGTCTTATTTCTCCTCGGAAACACTGAAGAATTGGAGTGTCGAAGTCAAGCTTTTTAAGAGGCCTTGAATGTCGTTAATTAACGAACTAATGGCCGCCTTTCCGGGGAAATTAATCATGTCAAACTCCACCATGAAGGCGTCAGCTAATGGCGCCCTGAAAACGGCTAAAAGTGATGTGCAATGAGAGTTCTTTGCACACTTCACACACCGAAGTGTTTAAGCTTTATTTAGCATGAAATATGGAATCCTATCTCCACAGCCGTATGCTCGTAATCACATCATTCCTCTGTATATCATCGAGGCAAGCTTACATAACGCATGCGGTTGCCAACAAGTCCCTCTTAATCAGGTTAGCGGGAAACATGTTCTTCAGTACCTCGGACTTCTTCCTCACCCTCTTTAGTGCCGCAGATCTGTTTACCTCCCCTCCTAATATATGTCACTGTAAGGAAATGAAATCATGCTACTTTTGAGTTTGGTTTTAGCAAAGTCATGGACTTGACAGTTGCTGTAGCTGAGAGCAACATGAAACGAGTCTCTCTTTCACTCTTTTTTGTTGTTGTTGTTTTGTGTGGGAAGGACGCCAAAGCATGGTGACAACCTTGTTGAAAGGGACCTTTGTAGTTGTCAGGATGGTAGAGGGGGATGAAGAAGCACGTGTCGCGCTGCACAAACACGTACGTACACCAGCTACTCATCCAGGAGACGAAAAAATAGGTACAGAGTAGGTAAAGTACGTAAATGACGATGATAACTCACCTAAACTTACTCTACTTATTTGCATATTATAGAGAGAATTATAGCCCGACTCATCATTCAAGGCAGTGATGTCACCACACTGTCCAGTCAGTGGCTGTTGCAGAGCATCGTGAGAGTTAATGGCACCTACAGACGTCTAAATGCGCAGCAGCGAACCTGCACACCTACCACCAGCCCGCCAAGGCTGTTTGAATGATGTGCGGTTAACAATCTGTGTACGTGATGATGAACTGTACTCCACATGAGCGCCCCAGCCTTGGCCGTGTCATTACCGCCGGCCGTATTTATTCTTTAAAACCTCGGAGCAGATTTGTGCGTCCGCACCTATTAAACTGGTCTACAGGTTTCTGCTGCCAAACCTCTCGGCTTTTGGCCTTTTATTGCCTCCTGAGCGCTGAGCCAATAGCTTAAACCATATCCGCGACACAAACACTATGTGCTCTGGCAACCGCGACTACTGGAGGGGTTTTCGCGCAGATTTACTTGATGTGTAAAGTCAACATTATTAGGTTTAGAGATGAAAATGCTAATCAGTTGCTAAAACTCCTTGGCACGGACAGAGGTTGAATTGCTTAAAAGCTATGTCTGGCTTTGTGCGGTGGTCAGACCAGAAAGAGCTGATATAAAATGGCACACAAAGAACAGCAAGAAACTTAAAGAAAACTTGTATTTACTGGCATTAAAGGCTCCAGGTGCTAACTGTGTAAGGCCTCAGCGGGAGTCACTCTCAGCAAGACAAACGCCGCAGCGCCTGGCTGTGCGTATGAAAGCGTAAAAGTGTTTTGCAGTGCTGAAATTGAATGTCTCAATCGATGTCCAGATTTAGTTTTGATATGGCTGAGGGTTGTCATATCACATTAAGATGGATGCCTTGTGGGAGGTGTTGCAAGGAAGTGTGATGAGGACGATCCTTTCCTCCAGGAACGACTAATCAATATGCCTCTCAGACACTCTCTTTTTCAGCCCGAGCACCGCTTTTTCTTTTTTTTTTTTCACACTGCTGACACAGTTCAATTAAACTTGTGCTGCAATAAAAAAAAGGCTGGATTCAGTGGATGGAACTGGGTCTAACACATTTCAATTTCAGTACACTCAAGCGTTTCCCCTACGATTTAATCTGCACCTCGCACCTTCCTTAAAATAAATGGTCAGAATAATGAAGTTATGATGCATCTCGATGAGCACTTGAATGCAACCTAATCTCACTCTCATAACATATTTCTGTGCGTGCGTGTGCGTGTGTGTGTGTGTTTGTATCTATTGACTTATGACGAATCGCACCTCACGCCGGGTGGTTGCATCCTCTGTCATCACTCCATCAGCGGCACTCGCAGAAGGAGACAGAACAAGTGTGGAAGTGATTATATTGAGGTGCTTCAGGGCTGTACACAGACACCTGATCAATATTCAATCTCAGTTATTTCACCCCACATTACCATCCCACACAGGGCTGCTCGATGACTGGAAGGCCCGGCTTGCCGAGATTGAGAATCACTTAATCAGAGAACGTAACTAGATTTGGTGGCGTCAATAAGTGCATGTTAGCTAATGCGTTTGAAGCAGGGGCAGATATTCTGGTGGAGCCTTTGATGCGGGATGACAAATTAAGGAGGATCCTTCCAACACCTTCAGGATATGAGACAAATCATTTTCAGTAATGGTGCCAGTGTGGTTCTATGGAGGTAGATGTGTGATATATTAGTCAGCTGTCTATTTTTGTTTGTGGATGACTTTAGTCAGTGGACAGATGGATGGATAACATGCAGAAAGATTTGCAGTGGAAGGTTTAAATGCAAGTACATTCTCATGTACGTACATACAATCGATGGGGACACAATTGTTATGTTTTGGTTTTTTTTACCTTTTCAGAAGTTTCATGGTCAGGACATTTGAGTTTTGGGGCGGTAGAAAAAGTTTTAAGCAAAGTTATTGTTTGTTAGAGTGATGAGGTTAAGTATCTGTTTGCAGCAATGGAAGATAATAGCAATAATAAAAAAAAACATTTATTTATCGAGCATCTTTCCAAACACAGTTACTGTGATTAAAAAAAACAAAAAACTGAGTAAAATAAAACACAACCTAAAGCCATCAAAGCTTAACAAAAAGACAGTAAACCAGAACTTCATACGGAAATGTATTTTTTTTTCTTTTAAAGTGGATTTTTTAAAGATGAGATTGAGTTTAATGCCCATATGTCCTCAGGAGAATCATTTCACAGTAACGGGGATATGATGATGTGCCAATCGTACGCCCAGGTTTCATGTTATCCTTCGGGAAACGGATTCAATTGAACGGTGATAATATTTGTATTGATAAAACTGAAGTTAAAATAAAAATAATAAGTAGCCGTTGTAAGGTCGACTTACAAGGTTTTAGCTGGATGCTCAGAAGAGAACCGCTTCAAATTGGTAGAAAAAACAAAAGAAAGAAAGAAAGAAAGAAAGAAAGAAAGAAAGAAAGAATAGTGAAGTTAATAGAAACCTGATAAAGTCGATTGTTATCAAAAAATTCTCCTATCAGTGTCAAGAGAATTGTGTCTGGAGCTTCCAGTCATGTCTTGCGCCCCTCAACAGTGGATGTAGAATGTAGTGTGCTGAGGAGCTGGCTGAGCGACTCAGGTCAAGTGATTACAACAGAACCATCCCAGTGACAACCGAGCAAATTCCATCCGCTGATGAAGACCAGGAGATCTGACTTCAAACAGAGAATTCCAGCGCTTGTCATCCGCAAGTGTCAGTATTTGAGGTCCGTTGGAGGACACTTATAGCTCACTAAGAATATCACCCATTATTTACCAAATGAGTACAACATTCTCATTTGCCATAATCATTCCTGTATGATTGATAGCCTTCGTCAGGCCTGAAATTGTCTCACAATGAGAAACGTAAGACGTGTATGAGCAGATCAAGATAGATAACTATGCAGGATTTACAATAAGTAATATACCAGGCCTGGGTCAGGACTGCGAGAGCAGCAGCTTGGATCCCATCTCTGGCCCGGCTGCTCATCTGAATTCCTTTTGTGAATTTAATATTTGCCACTCAGATAACTCAATTTGTAAACAGAACAACAGGCCGTTATCATCTGCTTCGGTGTTTGCTCACCTCTCTTAAACTTCACTCGGCGTCGCTAAACACTCATATTGATCATCTTCTGTTCTGTTTCATTGAGAGGAGGAGCAGCACGAGACCAGAGCTGTGTACATACATTCAGTTTGAATACACACATGCACTAAATCACCAGGCACAGGAATCCATGCTGCACTCAGGGTCACAGAGAAAAATGCTTCCCTAAAGAGATTAATGCAGTTCAGATGCAGCCTCCTATAGACACATACACAGTACAACCATGTTGGACCATAATGTCTATAATAACCTTGTTTGCTCGACCTCTCCCTGGAACTAGCGCAGAGCAGCTCGCTGTTGACTTTGTCTGACTCCTTCAGTGTGTACTGCGTAAGAAAACAGAGAAGGGAAGACAGCCGAGTACGAGCATCCTAGGAGCCTTCACGAGACCACAGCGAGATTTATCGATCCAGAAGTCACGCGGGAATGATGCGGAAGATTCTCCTGTACTTCTTCGATTGTTTTAGAGTCCGTGACGATCGCGTAGGCAGGCGTTAACTGCAGATTCATGCTGGGACCGAGCCTGAAGGAGGGTAATAATCAAGTACAGAGCCGGTCATTATGCCTACATGAGTGGAGGCCATGGCTGTTGCTTTCAAGTTTGTGAGTCGACTTCAACGCACAAATCGCTTCCAGTGTGGATCACTGATGCACAATTAAACACATTCCAGCAGCGTTGTCAGTTTTTCTCTCGTAAATCTTGAAATAAACGTCCTTTCAACTACATTGTTCACACATTTCTTTGAGGGTATTTTGAATCCAGGGCCCCGCGAGAAAAGGGTTTTATCACTTTGGTGGTCACACATAGTGTTTGAACCTGCTGTAGACATTTTTATGTCTGGTCTTAGGAGGAAGTTACCGCCTTCCACATCAAGCCTGTACACTTTCTGGACTTTCCTGCTCTCTTGTTGCTGTGTCTGAGTGACTGACTCACGTGTATTTTATTTTACCAGTCACTGTGGTCTCGGTTATTATTGACTGATTTCGTGTTTTTCGCTTTTGTTATGAGCTGTTCACAGCTGCGTTCTCCACCCACCTTTTCCGAATACGTGCTCTTTTGTGTGTTACTGTTCGTCTCTCATGTCGTCTGCCGGGACTTGTCTGACTTTCATGACCAAACTCTGAGGATTAATTAAGTTATCTAATCTAATCTAATTGATGCAGAGAGGAGAACAGAATGAAATCAGGAGGGAGTCGAACAGGAAAAACGAGGAAGAAAATTGAAGACTATAAGTTTGCAAATTACACTGGAGCCAAGTTGTTCTCCTGAGTGCCAAAAATCATCTCAGTGCCACATTCTACATTTTTAAGAGGGATTAACGTTGCACTCTCGAGTGACTTTTACAAACCTTTACGAGCTGCGGAACGGCATCTGCATCCAAGAAACCAAGAGTGTTGCAAAGCAGCTGACTAAAGAATTCCCTGCTCCTTTTAGTGCCGTCAGAAGATGGATTTAATGGAAGTGCAGCATTTTGTAAAACCAAACAAAACAGAACAGATGGACCCAAATCTTGGTTCATGACTATTGCAACAGCCTTTATGACCTACAGTGGGAGAAGGATGTTTAACATAGTGGAGCATCATCTCCACTCCCAACCAAAGAGTGGTTTGCAGTCCAGTCCTGACTTCAAAAAAGTGTTGCGGAGGATTTTCTTCTCCAGCTTTGACAAAAGCCTAATCAAGCGTCATAGCGCTCTCCAGGCCCTATTTAAAGCCTGAAGAGTATCAACAAGTGCTCACCCGCTTCCCGTCAGCAGTCACAAGACCGCAACCCCAACGAACATCTTTGTGAGCATTTGAGGAGGAAAAACATTCAAACATCACAAGACAGTCTCTGGGAGAGAGATGGAATGTGCAACTTCTTCGACGCTGGGAGAAACAAATGTGAGAGTGCGAGCTGTGAAAGTGATGCAGATTTATGAAAGATTGAGGGCTGATAATTGGTTCACTTCATGTAAAGTCACGTGTGTGATATTAGGCTATAAAAGTACAATTGACCTGACTCTTTTTTTATGCATTACACTCCAGGCATCTTTTAGTGTCCTGTTAAGCCTTTTTTTTCTGCACCAAACCGCTGCTTTACATGCTTGAAAACCAAACTATTTTGAGAACTTAATTTGACGTTACGCGGTCTCTAATGATCGCCAGGGCAAGAAAAGAGAGCTCCTTTAGGAAAAACACAGATGTATGACAGTCAGACTCACACACAAATGTGTTACTTTTGTCTCGAGGCAGCTTGAAGGAGCCTCCAGATCTCTTTGCGGTCTTTCATTTTTGTATTCCCCTATAGCTGATCACAAAATAGAGGCATTCGCATTCCGTGCCTTTGTCGGCACAACTACACGAGTATAAAGCAGTGATTTTGCTAAGGATTTCAATGCAGCCACTCAGGTATCACTATTGTTCCCTATTGTAGAGATGTGCAGTCGTGTAACAACAAAGACATAAGGACGTGTCAAAGGGAAATGCAACAAAAATGCGATCACAGAGAGCTGGAGCTGCCAAAACGCACATTTAACCCTGCTGAGAAACACGTTGAAAGTGTCTAGACTTGTTTGTCAAAATTGTCTATTGATTTGACCCCCGCAGGTGGCGGCTGCAATGCACAATTTTGTTGTTTGCCAACTGAAGGACGAGCTGTGGGCATTTCTTAATTTGGAAAGAAAAAAAGATGGAAAGTAAACTGCGAAAACACTCGGATGACATTTAATATATAAGGAGGATTTTTAGATGCGCCGACATAACATGACGTAATCGGACTTTGCGGACTGTAAGTGCAATTTGAAACCCCATTTTGTTTAACAATCTGGTTTCTTGTTTTTTTTTCACCACTCTGGTCTTGATAAAACCAGCAATGATTTTATCAGTGGTCTGGTTTTCAGAAGCACTCCAGCTGCAGCATGCCTCCGTGTGTTATTAGTCTGATGGTTCATTACATTTTGCTGTGTGCCGTCCTTAAGAGTATTAAGTCCACGCTCTTAAGGCCTTCCGAGTGCCCTTGTGTTTAATTTACGTAAGTGGAAACAGTTGTTGAAGATCAGCACCAAGTCACACCGGGGCAGTCATCTGTTGCACCTTGCAGAAAATGTTGACTTTTGACCAGCAGCCCCTTCGGTGGGGGAGGAAATGTTGTCGCTTGTGGAGGTCAGAGCCAATGAGGAAGAACACACGTCCAATGTGTCAGTGGAGGTAGCAAACCGGTGTGAACAGTGTTGTTTGTTCAGAGGATGAAGGTGGGGGATTGTCTTCTGAATGAAAAATGTTAAAATCAACTTTGTATTAGTCCATCACTCAGCACCTTCTGATTTACCTCCACCTAAATAATGGGTCACAAACAGGGCCATAGCCGGGATTTTAGAAATAACTGATGTCATACATCTCAGCCCAGCTACAGCAGGTGGGTTCAGTGGGACTGAGTAAAATTTGAATTTGATTTGAATATCTTTAAATTAAAATATTCTTCACAGATTGAATGGGATTGTATAAAACTTTTAAAAAGATACATACAAGCCACACAGCTATTGTCAGAGAGAGATTGTAGAGGCATGAGACTTGAGACTTTGAGTGCTGTATTTTGTGGTTTTGATAAAGGATAATGGAGCATTTGAAGATAATATGCAGAAATACCAATGTAGACCCCAGGGGAATACTGTACTTCTGTTGCAGATGAAACTACCAAAACTAAATTATTCATATAGGTCAAACAAGTTGTGTTGTGTTGTGTTAATAAATGCTTAAGAAATATTTTGGATTGATATGTTTTTGTGATTTATTGAGTAAAATTTGAAGGAAAAATGTCTGATTTGTATATATTTTTTGTAAATGTTTTAGATAAGATACTTTAGTACTGTTATCGCTCATTATTGTTAAATTACTTACCAAACCTTCGATGGGTTCATAAATAAAATGCTGTGTATAATTTCTATTTGCAATAAATTACAAGTTGCACTTTTGGCTCTGCTAGGGAGCTGACGCTCGCCTTTTTTGTTCAGACACACTCAACATTTCTAAGCCATTTTCAGCCTTGTGTCAAAAATACTGAGGACCTGACCTCGGTGTCCTCACTGGTAGCTACAGCCTTGGTCACAAATATATAGCTTCAGATGTTTCCTATAAAAGCTCGGCACAGTCGTGATGCGCAAATTTAACTCAAACAAGAGTGAGGCGTGCGTTAATGAGGCACCAGTTTCAGCTGCAGATTAACACAAATTCGGTGCCGTGGTGAGTATTTAGAGCAGCAGGATGGTGTATGTGGGATTGACTCCAAGTAGTCTATGTGCTGTTGTGGCTTGTTTTTTGTTTATTTTAATCGATTTTTGTGGAGCATAAAGACATGAGCTTTAACAGGCTTTGGCTTCCCAGACGACGCTCGTCAGTAAGATCAATTCATTGTTGAGTTTTGGTCTTTTCGTGAGATTTGTTGACGGCAACAAAATAGCAGAAAATAACTAGCGTTATCTTTTAATTAAGTCCGTTTACAAATGGTTATTATAGCGTCAACACAGTTCGGCGACATTGTAATGGCAGCGCTGTGAGGGGGAGAGGGTTTGGTACTCGGATAGAGTTGAGGGTGAGGACCGTGGATGAGCAGCTCTCTGGAATTTAGTAGAGGCCACCCTACTTCTGCTTCCACAGGGCAATATTTTCAAGTGTAATATCACTGTCATGGTGACAGCACTGTGCTACGGCAGCATTTTAGTGTTTGCAAGTGAAGTTTTTACAGTCAGCGTTGGTTCAGCAGCCATAACTCTCTACCTGAGCACCTGAGAAGCACTGTAAAACCAGCCCACTTACTCTATATGCAGTGATCCTCTTTAATGTTTTAGCAGCAGAGCGGAGAATTTGTCAGATGTGCATCTTTTACAATCTCATGATGATAGCTCTCCTTGTAATGCAGAGAGAAAGAGAAAAAAGTAGAAGTTTGACTTCTTTTCTCCACGACTGAGACGCGAGTGTAAAGTATCTATAATTTGATTTATGTTGTCTCCGGTGGGACTCGCAGGGATCTGCTTCACTGAGATAGGAAAGAGAAGTCAGTACAAAGAGGAGATGAGGAGAAAAAGCATGTGATTTATGTGTTTTATCCAGATTATAAAAGGACTGCTGTCTGGCCTTTTATTGAATCAGGACTGGAATGTGTTTCTTGTGGAGAACAGGTGCTGCTTGTACCAGTGAATGTGAAGAGGAGGGAAAGATGACGTGTTTAACCTTTAATAATGAACTGTCAACACACAAGTTATAAGATACCACTTTGAACAGAGCAGTGAAAGCTTGTTTATAAAGGTTAATAGAGACACATTCCTATACACAAAAGACAGCCTTAATCTTGGAACAAAAGTAGTTTTCATTCAAATCGAAATTGTACATTTTCCTCAGGAATATTATGATCGAGTCAATGCACGTTTCTTCGTTCTCAGCTTTGTTTTTTCTATTTGTAGCATAAGCTCGTCAGTGTTTGACGACCTGGGAACAAGACTCAATAATCAACCATTCAGCTAAAAGTAGAGTTTCAAATAAATTTAATAAGAACAAAAATAATCTCAGATTTGACCATTATCTTTAATTCTATTACTCAAATTGCCATTCATCAGAAATTATGTCCTGGCAAAATTGAATTTACGACATTTGACGTTTTTAGAGAATCTAATTATTCACTGTCTTGCTGCAGAGTTAGAAAAGATTCAAAATGCACTCATGGTTGAACAGCTTAGCTTCTCATTAAGACTGGAAAGTTTTTAAAAACTATGAGTGGTTGAGCGACTCGCCCTCCTGTTAGGCAATGTATATGGCAAGACCACAGACAATATTGACATGGCGGCCATTTGCTTTGCCTTTTCCTGAGACTCAAATGTCGCACCGCTGTGTTCTAGGGTGCAGAATCCCATATAAATTTGGCAATTGGACTCATTTTTTTCATTTCAATGCTTCCTGATTGATTCGCAGCTGTTGAAACAATGTTTAATCTGGAGGAGCATTGGACCCTATTTCAAGATAAAACAACAAACAGGTTTGTAAACAGATTAGCTTCCATTAGTCAACAGCTAACATTAGTATTCAACCACATTCCAGCTAACGTTACTATTTCATGCGATTTGTCAGATTACCTACAATTATACGACTCGCATTGGGACACGGCAGCATTGCGTTATCCCAGCGTTCAAGTTTCCCACCCTGAGCGCGCTTGGTGGAGGAAAATGGCCACCGTGTGAATTAGGTCTACATATTACACAAAGATACATTGTGATTTTTAACAAGGAAGTTTAACAATGCAAGTAGGCATACTGTAGTGTACATGTGTGTTTGCTAGCCCAACCGAGCCCAGATTTATTCCCTTTGTAACAGCAACAGCTACTTCTCCTTCGCTAATCGTCCAGAATCACGTCTTGTTTCTCTTCTCTCTTCAGTACCCACTACGGTAGACGCTTCCCCTATATTAACCACTGCAGTGTATCACACACATTTCAGAAACTTATACCCAGCCTTAGAACATTTTAGACATCAGAGCTAAGATAGCTATTTCTCTTTTTTCTTTTTCCAGTCCTAGCTAAGCCAAACTCGGCTACACAGCTGCATGTTGACTGGACACACATGAGGCTGATTTATCTTAACGTCACGCCTCCTTAGTCTAATTCTTGACTTCACAAGAGTCGAAATAGAAAGTATACTAAAAGGGTCATTACACCACAATACAGCTCCTTCACAGATATTCATATGTGCGTGTGAGGGTTGAACATTAGCTTCACATATTTGCTGAGTCAAATCCAATGAAAATCACATTAAATAGTAAAAAGAAAAAAAGAAAAAAACTTAGATACAGCCTGGGCTACCATGATAATTTCGTTCAACTGTGTCCATAACTTTCCAAATCAAATTACATGGTGGATCCATAATTCCCAAAGCGTTTAGGCCTCATGATGGGAAGAAAAAAATCTGTCATTCATGAAAACTGCTGTGGCTACAGATTGATAGTTCAGAGGAGATGTAATATACTTATGAAATCCTCTGCAGTCTGAATTTGCAGAACCGAGCAAGAGATTGAGGGGACTCTTCCAGGGATATTTAAGCAGAGGATTGTTTGTTGTTTGTTGTTGGCCCTTGTGAAGCGGTTTCTGCCGTCAACCCACCGCCCCCTTCTAATTGATCACAGTAGTCACGATATGACCGCAGCACCAGTCAAACCTCAGGCAAGCGGACTGTCACAACACCATAAATGACATCCCCCCTTATTTTCATGCAGTACGTTCTACTGCTTCACTTGGCATCCCCCAGCAGTCTGCTACAGTCATAAATAACTTAAGAGCTTATGAAAAACACTGTAAAGAGCAAAGTCAAGTGTTTTTGTTTGAAGTGGGTGAGGGCAATCAAAGATAAATCATGAATATTACCACTGCACCAATCAATGATTAAATGCATGAATCTCATTCACTTATTTTTTTATTGTAGTTAAAAATAGAAATAGGGGCACTGGTGAATTAAATAAAAATGAAAATGGTCTCTGGACAACTGTCTGTGTGACAAAACTTAAATTACTAATGATCAAAGTACAGGCTGCAGTCTCTCCATTGAAGACATTTGGGAAACAACTGTAAGCATACAAGAACACCACCCTATATCTGCCTGAATCTTTACAAACATTCATTTAAACATTCAATAATAAATCATACATTTATGATTATAGGTTATGGTGTGTGACTTGATCATAGACTACAACAACCACATCATCTTTAAAGGATTTCATTGGCCAGTGAACACAGTTATCATCACTTCAACATCAAACGAGAGTGACAACTACTCAACAATACCAAACACTTAAAAGTGAGTACAGCCCCTGTCCACATGTGAGCTTGTAATTGCACAGCATTATTCAGTAGTATGCTGAATATAGCATAGCATGCAATTGTATATATAGACTTATATATTATATATTATATATTATATATAAGTCTTCTGTGCCTCAATAGGCATCATGATGTCAGACTGATGTTATCAGGGGTTATCTGGGTTTATCTGGTTTGAGAGGAGTAGGCATTTACCTGGTATGGCATCTACCACAGCAGTTTATGAGCTGCTGGTTCTCCAGTAAACAAACCAAACTCTTAAGCCTCCTTTTCACAGCCGAATAGGTTGGGTTGTTCACTGAAGAAACAATAGCTCACAATCCGCTGTATCAGCTCCACCACTGGCTGTGTGATTTACAAACCAACCACAAGAAAAGAGACCAACACAACCCACTAACACCAGACAACAACTGAACAAACAGTCAGGAACAAGCATGCTAAACAGCTAGTTCTTGTGTCATTTGTGGTGTGCTTTAATAGTAAAATCCCCTCCCTCCCTCTGATTGTCCAGCAAGGCCATGAAAATAGGCCATTTTTTTTCGTCAGGAGAAGTTGCCTAGCAGTTTAAATATGCCGCTTTTCAAACCTTCTCTCATGGAAAAAACTTGTTGGCTGTATTAAGTACAGACTACGAGGACCACAAAGGTATCAAGGCTTTCATCATATAAAAAATGCAAGCAAATCGGAGGCGGGTTAGGCCCAGTTTTGCAAGAAAACCAGTGGGATCCATGATAAAGCATTACTGGTGAAGATTACAAAGGAAAACATTGTTATAAAAGTACAATTAACACATTTCCACAGAGTGAGACTATGACCCCAGTGCTGAGTTGCCCACTTAGCCCAGCATTCACCAGAGTAAAACAATGCCTACAAAATTTGCACAAAGCACACCATATATGACAGTGTGATGCACCTCTGCACAAAGTGTTTTGTGTACTTGGCACACAATACATCACATTTAATACTCCAGTGTCATTGTATACATACTTAATGACACTGACGTCAAGGGATAATGCAAAGATTATATTCCTGTACATTGCGTCTCTCTATTCATTATGTAAATGTACAATCAGGCAAATGACATGATGCTGTGCATTACCTGCATTAGCTGTCCTTCACGCTGCCTTTGTTGTCTCCGTAATATCACTTTATCTCTCACTGCATTAAGAAAACAGCTCCTTGTCAAAAATGATACACTTCAAAGCCCAGACTTAAATACAGCTCCTGAGAAGTTTGAGTGAATACAGATTGAGCTTGCACTGAAAAAAATAAAAAATAAAAATACCAGTCACAATTTGAAGGACATTTCAAAATAGGAGGAAACACCACCACAGTATTCTGCAAACTCAGAAAACCAACACTGTATCTAAATCACATTATATTAATATACTGTTTAGTATCAACGTCACTAAATCTCAGTCTGTCAGTCTGTAGGTGTCTTTCTTTTAGTTGACCCCTACCTGATAAGAGATGTGCAAGGTGTGCAGCTTAAACTGAAAAGCTTCCAACTGTAGCTCGGGAGGCTTAAGGAGTTGGATAAATAAACAAATCCATAAGACTGTAATCCATCTACTGGGATCAGCTGCCTCCCCACAGGCCTGACAGTCTGCAACATTCCTGATTTTCTTTATTTTGTTGAAACACTGAGTGTAGATTAGTCGGTGGTGATTTATGCTCCTTTTTGCAGAGATTAGTCTTAAACAAACAGAAATGTGTTGTTCTGCCAAGGCTAGAAATAGCAAAATACAACCCAGTTGCAGTCGCTTGAATCCATGTACAAATAATAATACATAAATCCAGGTTTACATGCAGGTGATCCCTCCCACAAAATCGTGTTTAAAAACCAATAGGTCCAAATGACATGCATAAAAAGTGTTGGGTTGGGGTCGATAGACTGCTCTTGTTTTAACTTCAATTCATAACTTAACATACGTAACATATTTGAGTTAACGTAATCTCTCTTACCTAACCAAGCAGTTGTAGCCAATTTGTGACCAATTTGTGTTTATTTTTGTTACCATGAAGACAAATGTTACCTCGCTGAGGACGTTCTCTCCAAAGAAGTTAATCAGAAGGATTAACATATGACCTGCTGACAACACCGGACTCCGGTTGTTGTAATGCACACAATTTGAAAGTGTGAAGTTGTGTTGTTTTTACCCAAATTGATGAGACTAGGTTGCAATATAAGTATTCAACCACTATCTCTGTTGAAATAAAACATTTATAACAAATGTGTGCTAATAGTTCAGCTACATTATCATTTACAGCATATGTCATGTGTCAAAACCTTTATGTGATACAGTACTTACATTGGCTAAGACAGAGAAAAATATAAATCATCCATTAACATTATATATACATGTCTGTCACCGCCAACCTTTAAGGGGTCATGGGCAGCCGACATTGAGCGAGAGGCGCGTTAGACCCTGGACAGGTTACTAGTTCCCCACAGGGCCTACACATCAAGACAATCGACCATTCGCTCTCAAATTTACACCGACAGGTCATTTAGAGTCAACAATTAACCTGCATGTCAATTGTTTCTCATCTCATTGCTGATAATAATAATAATGATAAAAAATAACCTACCAAAAATAATAACAAGTAACAAGGGATGGAAAGTAGAGTGGATAAACACATTATCGTCATTTTCGTAACGAGTGTAGGTCTAGGACAAAGGTAGTTGTGTGAAACAGGTCCGTCATACATCGATAAATCAGATTTAAGGGGAGAAGCAGGGTGTCCAGCATGGCAGAGAGTTTGCATGTGGACGGAGACATTGTCTTCATCGCCAGTGGGAGTTGGAGGAGGTGATTATAAAGTATGTGATTGTAAGTGAGTGAGTATTGACCCATATACGTTGAAACCTTTGACATCATCTGTATTTTTACATATTTTTCAGTCACGGTTAATGGTGCCGCTCAAAACTCAAAACCCAGTGTTTTGTATGACATCAATATACGACTTATGTTTTGGAAAAAAAAGCTGGAGAACGCTACCTCACAGTCAACACCGTTCATCGAGCTACGTCTTTGGCCAGCAGCATCATTTTTACATGTGTATATACAAAACCACATCTCTCTTATTAGATGACAGTACAGCGGTAGTTGGGATCATTGGTGGTACTGGAACCATCCGTTTTGACCACAGTGATCTTGGACGAGTGCTGGGAGCTGTGCAGCGCGTTCCTGGAGCAAAGGCGCTCGCGGTAATTCTGGGCGAAGATGAGCAACATGAGCGGGTTGATGCAGCTGTGGGAGTAGCTGAGGCAGATGCTGATGTTGTAGGCGTAGACAAAGGCAAGGGTGGGGGTGTTGTTGGTCAGGTTGATCACCTGGATGACGTGGTAGGGCGACCAGCATACCAAGAAGAGGGCGATGACCATCAGGACCATCTTGGTGGCTCGTTTGGCCCAAACGGACTGCTTGCGCTTGACGCGACGGATGGAGCTGAAGACGCGGTAGAGAGTGAGCGAGTAGAATGTGCTGATGATGATGAGAGGGATGATGAAGCCCAGGATGGACTGGTAGAGGGTGTACCAGTACATGTCCTCAGGCCCGTCCAGATACATCATGCACACCTCCAAATGCTGCCTGCGTACGACCTTGGCGTACAGCATGACCGGGACAGTAAGGAGGAAGCTGCCCAGCCACACCAGCATGTTGATGATGATGGTCCACTGGATGGTCCTCTTCTCTGAGGTGGGGTGGACAATGGCTATGTACCTAGGAGGAAGAAGTCACTTTTTTAGAGCTGGACTGCACTCTGAGGCACAAATGAAAACTTTGCTTAAAACAAAGAGCATTAGTTTTGCATAAAGAGGTTATTTTTTCCCTTCACAAGGTCGGAGAATCAAATCAGGCAAGGGGGAAATGATTAAACCAAATGACATGTCAGAGATACACTCAATATATTACGTGCTCAGTAAAGTGATGAAAGCGGTGACAAATTAGTAAAGTTTGACTGGAAGAAAATGAACGCATTTTCCATTTGCCTGCATTCCGATGTTTTTTTAAATTTGAGAAAGCTGCTGGGCTAGCTGAGTTAAAATTGACCTCCATCTTTGGGACATTTCTGAGGAATAAATTATCACTTTGTCATCACTCACACAAAGTGTCACTTAAGTGGAGCAAATGAAATATTTCCAGTTGCTGTCTAGGCGTGTAAACTATTACGATGGCTGCAACTTTCTCCAGGACAGCCTTTTAAATTGAAATTATCTCTAGCCATAAATCAGTAGCATTTTGAAGCTGGATTCCTCTGCTGAAGTTAAATATATATACTTGTAGTGTGATGATTGAATCAATAAATTCAGATCAATACTCAGTCTGTGGCCTACTGTGGTTAGATATGATCAAAAACGTACAGTTGGGACTGTTGCTTAATGTTTTCTGCTTTGTCGTTGTAGATGTGGCTACATCTATTTAGGTATATATAGTGGAAGAACCAGTTAATGCAGTTAAAGGACATAAATTCTACAAACCATTAATGTGTAACTTGATTTATCTGTAGCGTAAGAAAAAACCTAGTTAGAGTGAATTGATTCAAGTCATACAAGGTTTCTTTTGAGAGCACCCACACAGGAAGTATCTCTTCCTAAAGTTTGAATATTTCTTGTGACCCTTCACTAAATCTTCTGCAAATGTTCCATAATTAGATCTAAGGGGGCTCTGTGGGGATTCTGAGTTGTGCTGGAAGCCGGTCAGTTGCAGACCCGCGTCCTTCACAAAGAAATCCATAGTCCAGCAGCATCAAACAACTTCGACAAATCGTCCACAGGCTCGTATAGACAACTGAGAGAGACGGAAGGGTCTCATTTCTCACATCATGTTACAATCCGCTCACATACGGCCAATAAAAAAATGATTAATGTATGTTTTTTCCTTGAAATTGCAGCATAACCCCCTTTAACTCTTCTGTATTTTTGAATCAGGATGTTGTTGAAAAATTGGAGCATACGAAAATAACTTGATCCTGTGCTGATTAAAACAGCCCCGTCTTTGTTGGCACAACTAGAGGAATGCAGACAAAATCATAACGCCAGTTTTTGTCCTAAAGCCAAAAGTCGCTCTCCAGTTCTCCAGTTGCTCATCTTGACGTTCGCGGATGAAGTGATGAACTAACTGCTGTGATCAGCTGTTGCCAGCACTTTGACGTCTCGGATTTAGATAGCAAGGAAGGCGGAAATAAGTGTACCCTCCGAGGCGTCAAATTGGCGGACCAAAACTGACCGCCAATTTGCAGCCTTCTTTCTAAATCCGCGGATCTAGCCGCAAAAATGACAGCCAATTGGTGGCTTATTGCCCAGTATAAAAACGGCTACAGATTTGAGTTGTGATGAACTGGACATAAGGTTGGGCCATTTGGCCTTAAAATAACATTACAATATTTTTAGGCCATATCACGATTCACAATATATACATCTACATATTCTGAAATGTCCTCAAAAGTTTAATGAATCATAAATGCTCAGACTAGGCAACAAAATCGCAATATTTTTGGCCAACTACGCCAACATTGATATTGCAACAATATTGTAGCGACAACTACGAGATTTCTGATAAATAGTCATCAGTAATGTGGATTTAATGACTATGTTGGTAAAGGCAAATTTTAGAGCAAGTAGAACAAGTCTGTTAATCACTTTACTGTAATGCTGACTTTAAAAGCAGGGAAAGGTAACATATATACAGACATGTTTTGAACAGATATAACTTGGTAGTATTGATATTAGAAGTGAACTTCTTTTGATCGTGACCGACTGCACTGTTAAACACAGACGGACTATTACACAGACTTGTACTTTTGATCAAATCAGACAAGGTTGTACAGGAAGAAAAACCCTCTAATCTTAATTTTAATTGAATCGAGCTTCAAACATTCAATTATGTCTCTTTTTTGTTTGATAAATGCGAACACTCCTTTTTACAGGAGAGATCACAGCTTGAATCTGCTTGTTTTGAACTTTCAGATTCAAAGAGCTGTTTGATCTTCTTTCTCACATTTGTGGCAGCGAAAAATGTAACTTTTTTTTCCTCTTCAAAATCGATTCAAATAGTCTGCATGTGGTATCTGAATTGTAGTCTGAATAGCCTGTGATGTGATGTCAATGTGATATGCCCCAAAACACAAACAAAAAAACAAACAAAGGCAGGAAGCTGATGAGTAAACGTTCTGGAGCCCGAGAAGGAGACCCTCAGCGCAGGTGCTGCTGCTCATCAGATCACAGTTAGCTGCTCTAATGGCCCTACAGAAAGGCATTAGGTTTATTATGATGAAGGTGTGTGACATTATGGCTCTGAGAACAACTCCTGCCCCAGTGATTACCTTCAGATTGCGATGTTTATTGGTCTATCGCTTGGCGTAAGGACTCATTTAAATGTCCTCAGTGTGTTCAGAGCGTAAACAGGACACCATGCATCACTTGTGCAGGGAACATTGTGTCTTCATGTTGGACAGATGATTACCCTTATCATCTGTCCAGGAGGTTAGTGAGGAGGGCACCTGGAAGATTATTATTCTTAATTTTGGTAGTATTAACAGTAGTATTATTTGTTACATTTGTTTTGGTCCTTTAAAGAGTATCTCTTACTTTTTTTCGCACACAAAAAAAACAAAAAACAAAACATCGACAACAGTTCAAGGCATCAAATCTGTGACATGTCTGGATTTCCAACTTACCGGTCAATGCACAACACGGTAACAATCCCCACCGTGGTGAACTGGTTGCTGACGTCCACCACCACCACCGCTTTGCACATAAAGTTTCCGAACACCCACTGTCTGTCTCTGACCAGCTGGTGGATGTTGAAGGGCATCACGAGCAGGAACAGCATGTCGGCAATCGCCAAGTTCAACACGTAGATGTCCGAAACCATTTTCTTCTTGCATGCTTTCACCGCGTAGATGACCAGTCCGTTGGCTATGACTCCGACCGAGCACAGGATGCCATAGATTGATGGGAAAATGTGCATGAAAGTGGTGATGTCGATGTGGCTGTAAGGAGACGGGGCCGGGTTCAGACATGACGGGTCGGTCGAGTTCTGGGTCTGGTTGTTCATGCAGAATACGTCCGTGTCGTTCATCTTCAGCGCCTCTTCAGTGATCGCCACAGTGTTGTTTGGGATTTACCGCGCGCACCGGGCGCTCTCCAGCCGGCGTCTGCTCTCCAAACTTGCGCAGCGAACTCGCGCACTCTCCAAGAGCGCGTGTCCTCCGTGTGCGTATGGCTTCCCCGAACAAGGACTCAAAACAGGAATGAGCAGAATCTAATCAAGTCTTACGGCATAAGGAAAAGTGGTCCCTGGAGCATGTTTATCTCTGAAAGCAAACTATGATCTGACCATTTGCTGCGCGCATCCGCTGTGCCAAACACAGTGTGCGCCTCGGGGGACACTAGTTCCCTCCCTTCAAAGATCATTCGCTCTGTCGGGTAATATGATAAAGCAGATGAAAACAACAGCAACCAAAAAAGAAAA
>CAEMYA010000205.1:2544090-2621189 GCA_903131615.1 Diplodus sargus
ATCCAGTCACATACGTTATCAGATCATAGAGTTATGCAACTCGCGCCCGTGGCACAACTTAGATTATTTTATGTCTGTTCGAATCAAAAAAGCAGATGGGCTTTGACAGACAGGCGCTGCCCCTGAATTGAGTCTGTCCAGAGCGTTTGCTGTGCTTGTTGTGCAGTGACTGCCGGATGACACAGATCTTGTGGGTGATCTTTAGACAATCATATGATCTCCTTCTGCAGATCCTCCGGGGAGAGCAGAGTGTGGTGAAACCATTCCTTTATTAGTACCGCACGTCTACTCCAATGTGGCAAATACCTTAATTTACGAGCAACTCATTTTTCTCAGAATTAACTAGTGCAACAGTATGTTCTCTGGTTGGCTCCTGACAAAGTGGATATTCGCTGGTGTTTTGTCTCCTTTTGCTATCATTTAGTAAAATTAGAACAGGAAGTACTGTTTGTTCTCAGAAGGCAAGTAAAATATCACCGTCAAGCTACTGACAAAAGAAGTGTGCTGCTTCAATACATGCAGGAGAGATGCAATGATGTGCAGCAAAGCATCTTGCCATAAATAGTCAAGAAGAATGTGGTCAATATTTTTATGTCTCTGCTCGTCTTCAAAGAGCACAGATCTGACAGACAGCAGTCTGATACTGACCTTGTCTGATGTGTGCTGCTTTTTGAGCATGGGTTTAGGAAGATGAAAGAGTTCTCTCTATGACGTTCATCCGATTATAGATTTGATAAAGTACAGCTATACATTCGCCCCATTATGATTTGTGAGAAATCAATAACTTAGCAATTCTCCGAATAGCTTTTTCTAATCTTTTATGTAGGACACGCACATATTTGACCTTCCCAGGTGTGTTTCTGATGGAGCACAAGCACTGGTGACGTATGGAATGAATGGGGGTGAAGCTATTGTGAAGAAAATACCTTTCAGTCTCAATTTCTTCTCGATAAAAAACGACTAACACCGTCGCTTGTATAAGCCTAAAAGCCTGGTGTGTGGAAATAGAAATGCCAATAGTGGAGTTTTCAATGCCACAAGGACGCCGTGAGTCAAGCTGAGGGGGCGGCGTGTTTCAATCAATAGGATTTGGAAAGAAAACGGAACGACAAAATCAAAAATGAAAATTAAGCAACATTCTTCCTTGTGTCAACATTTATGCAGTTATCTTTAACCTTAATTGGTTAACTTTAGTGTCAAAACCCTTGTTAATTTAGTCTTTTCACAGGATTTAACATATGAGGGTGAATTTTGTTGCATTTTATGAACTGCATTATTATGTAACTAGAACAAATACATTAAAACGAATGAGTCTGTGATGAAATCCTCCCCGTCTGAACTGTTTTTGACTCGTATCACTGACACATCAGCTCATTTATCCTCGGCCTTGTTTTGTTTTAGGAGTCTTATCAGATGGGTTCATGTTTTCCTCGACCAAGGTCACCGAAGCACCGATGACAAAAAACACTGTTGTTCAACCTTGTCACCAATGCAGATATTTCTGTGCCGACCCTCGAACTCCCTCTAAAAGCATGAGAAAAACATTTCATTTAGAGGTGCTGTGAGTGTTGCTGCTAGTGCTGTGCTCCACACAGGGTACAGAGAGTAATGTGAGTACTTTGTGAAGAAGGACGATTAAAGACCACAAGGCAGAACCAGCAGGAATCTACACTTTGATAACAATTTGTGTTTTGTTTGATTGTTTGTTTTAACATGTCTATCCATCCATCAGAAGTATCCATTTGTCTTTGAGGGTCACAGGGGGGCCGGAGCAGGACGCCGAGTAAACCTCCACAGGACAGGCTCTCAATTATAGGGCTGACACGCAGAGACTACGAGCTATTTAGAGTCACCGATTAACCTAACATGCTTCCGTTTACACGCTAACTCAGATTATCTATAGGAATGATCATGTGATGCATATTTTCAGGTGTGTTTGTATGGACGGAGACTGTTTCTGTAATCTCTCTATAAAAGCAAGGAATCTCTGTCTGTCTGTCTGTCTGTCTGTCTGTGCCTAAAATATCTCTGCGGATCAGGATCAGAATGACCTGAGAGTTTTAACATGGCTGTCATTTGGTTCAGTGGTGTGCGACTTCGCATTTGTTTGGACTACAATGATACCGTGAATAAATTATTCATAAATGCTTTATGCACTCTGGAGCATAGTCTATCGGAGCCCCCACAGTGACATGCGCATTAGAGTCAGTCACTGCAGCGCTCAAGCCACGACACACATTAAGAAAAAAGCGGATGTATACCTGCGGCAGCGCAAGCTGGACCGGTTGTTAGACGTCGTTTCGGTCCCGTTCTATTCTGTGCATCTAAACTGACTGTTGTGGATTAATGAGACCAAACGAGACCGGACCGGTCTGTTCGGGTCTGAGGAGAGCGGATTTATACCTGCAGCGGCGCGAGCTGGGCTGGGAGTTTGCCAGCGGTTCGGTCCCGTTCTGTTCTGTGCATGATCTAAACTGACTGTTGTGGATTAATGTGACTAAACAAGACCGGACCGGTCTGTTCGGGTCTGAGGAGATGCGGAGACGCGCGGACAACAAAGTGGAAACGGAATCTGTGGACGTTCGTGTGTAGCTAGCTGCTAGCTGCTAGCCGCTAACCAACCTACACGCCCAACTGCCGAGCTGACGGACCAGACGCACCGACATGTCTAAAACCGGACTTGGGGTAAATAATCTTCGCCATGCTTTTTCGTGAACATTGCCGCCACGTTCGCTTTGTGTGTGGTGCAGAAGAAACGGTAAAAACTGACTTTTGTCACGAAAGTGTCCAAGCAGCAAGTTTGGTTGTAGAGCAACAGGAAGTTGTGGGAGGGACGACAGCCGGTGTACTGACAGTGATATTGAGAATTGAGAGATTTGTGACATTTAGCGTGTTTGGAGTGTATAGTAAGCGTGTTATGTAGTGTTTGGTTTCGTGTGTTTAGTGTGTAGTGGAGTCGGTTTTTTGTTTAATGAGTCAAAACAGAAGAAGCTGAATGTGGATCTGCAGCTCTTCATTCAGCTGGAAGGAGCTCAGGCAGACCTGAGCATTGCCTGCATTTAAATGTAAATAGTTACACATAACTTTGTACATTTTTAAAATGTATGCACATATTCAGCAAACAACAATTTATATTTGCATTATAAGTAATAAAAAATGGTTTGTTAAACATATTTGTGGTTTTCACAGTAAAAAATAATCTTTTCTACTCAGATTTTGTGTTTTTTATGATTTTAGGTCTATTGTGTTAATACAATATGTCAAAATAAAAAAAAATAACTGTACAGTCACACATGTGAGGTTGTGCTGAAAAACATCACACCAAGTAAATAGTTTTTAAGGTGAAATATAATGGCAAAATCAAAAATAGTCAAAAACGACCGATTATACCCTGGAATATCGGATTTCACAACAAACCTAAATATCCCTGACGTTCTACCTTCAAACAGCCTCATTTGGCCATCAGTGAAAGTGCTTCTTAACCTCCCACTTTTGTATAGGAACACATATTTCCTACGGGCACTGCACTAGTAGAGACAAAACACACGTCTGGACTGAGATGTTTTCTGTTTTAGAACCCCTTTTTTGAAAAATGCATGTGTGCGTGGACGAGACCTGATAAAAGCTGCAGAGAGCTGCAGTGTATGATGCTGGGACTGACCAAGAACCAGATCCAGGACCAGCCGAGGCAAAAAATGGTGGACAGGTATGGCATGGCTGGTCTGGAGCAATCCAATCAGCCGTTCTAACTGAAAAAATGTTGACGTGTCACAGCAGAAAAAGCACAAGTGAACATAAAAAATGAATGATGGCTGAATTCCTTTGAGCTGTGTCAGTTTCAGGTTCATTGTAGTCTTCATATGCTCACGATGTTGTGCCTTACTACAGTGTTAGGGTGAGCAACAGCAGTGCTTTTCCTGGAAAGAGGAGTCAAGATGTCTGCTGTAAAAAAAGACTTGGAGGTCCCTGTGGTATTTCCGATCCAACACTTTCTCAGAATTATACATCAATATGCACAACTTCAATTTCCTGTCCCAGATAAAAAAAAATGAAATTAAAAAAAAAGCTTTTGCATAAACAACATTATAATTGATCTGGTGTCTGCAGAAAGCACTCCACAGAGCCGCTTGTTTTTATGTCACAGATATCATTCTAGTGGGAGACGACCCCATATGACACTATAGGCGACCTCACAGCAAACATTTGACTTGTGATAGCATGAAAAGCACCAGTGTTACTAACATCATTTAAGTTCCCCTCCAGTAAAAAATGTGTTTTTCGTCTTGTTCCTCGGATGATTTGAGTCACACAGGAAGACTGTTTTCATAATCAGCGCTCAAAGTGTTATTGTCCTCTGTGCGCACTGAAAATATCTGAGGAAAACATTACAAGGATTTCAATTTCGGTAATTCTACTTTTATACGTTTGTATGTATGCCTCGATACATTTGCATGAACCCGTTATAAGACCCAGAAACTGAAGCAGCTCAATGCCAGCTTCAGCCATGATTCATTTTGCTTCTTTCCTGCACTGAAAACAGCACGTTCGCCTGGATGAAATGCCTGCAGTAACATTTCTGCAAATCACAGATTATGTGTCTACAATGCCTGTCATACCACGGGCACATTATATGTTTATTACCTGACTTTCATTCATGTCGGGAGTTGAAGGTGATAGTGGTCGAGTCTGCAGTTTAACATTTGTAAGCGTGACACTACTGGATACTTTTAAAGAGTGTGTGAAGGTGAATGGGATAATGTAGACGGGTTTTTCGTCATTGGCTTACCATGGTTAATAAAGCACAGGTGTAACTGAAAACGACTGCATTCCATGTACAGTAGGTAAGTGTATTTCAGGCTCCCGATAATGGAACATTTACTGGAAGTGAGGTGAATCCGTAAAGGAAATTTGCTACACCTGCGCTTTTGCACCTACAAGTCGCTGATAGCCTTGACTTTCAGATTTTACTCTCGCAGACATGCAATTTCAGGTTTCACATGAAGATCACAGACTGTTCCAGTGGAATGGAGAATCGGATTCAGGTTTATTGCCAAGTGAGAGGACTTTGCCTCGGTGTTTAGGTGGCATATAACAATATAACGCACATTAAGTAGAACAATAAAAAGAAAGATGGAAGGCAAGTGCTGCAAGTATGGACGCAAAATTAAAAAATGACAATAAAATCTGAAAAAATCTGAAAAAAAAAATTACTATGTACAGTGATTCCCAAAGAAGATACTACAGGTGGGCCACGAAGAGTCAATAAAAATATGTAACTTACTGTGAAATAGTTTGATCATTCAATATTTATGTTTGAAAAGTCATCTACCGACCTTTACATACACCAACTGGTAGCATTGTTACAGCGAAACACATCTCGAACAGGAGGGCAACGTTATTTGACCGGGGAACAGACTTTGACACATCAGAATGTATCTCTTATTAGGTTGATTACAAGGGATTGTAACCTTGAATGGTTGATTTTGACCGTACAGTTGTTGTTTTTTTCCAGGTGGTGTGAGAATTTGCATTAATGTAGAAGCCTGAAGTGGATTGAACGGGGTGGGACTGATTATTCGACTATCTCCAGTTATTAGTGAGCAGTTACTGGGACTGCCCCAAGAAAAGGCGATGACGTCACTTTAAGTTAGAAGACGGTAAGATCAAGCAAGACCCTGACAGATAGTTTGGAGTTTGCAGAGATGTGGGTGTTGTACGTGACTGTTGTGTTGAGTTGGGAGCTTCTTTCGCTCTGTGTGTGCTACTTTGCACACTGAGCTATGATGGGGATGCCTCCTTGCTAACCTTCTGTAAAATTTATTTTCAAACTCATCAACTCGGAGGAGACAGCCAAGCAAGGTTCAAGAAGAGCTGGAGGATGTGGCTGGAGAAAGGAAGATAAACAACAGTCTGTTTAAAGCCTTTACACACTGGCACGCACTGACCCATAATGCTGCTCTTTCTTAGCAACCGAATCCCTCGCAGAAACTGGAGAAACCGTGAAGAATACTGAGTCATAACCAACCAGTAATGCGGATGTGCACAAAGAAAATTAATGTGGTCTTATGCTGTGTGTTCAAGATTTGATCAAGGGGCCACAGTGGATCTGGCATGCATAACTGTGGTTTGATAACGCACGTCACTCAAATCAGAACACATACCCTGTAACATCAGAGGGCTGTAAGCAGTAGACGCTTAATTAGACATGTATCTATGATGTGCATTTCTACCGTTAATGCAGTAAGAATAAAACATTATTTTTGCTGTGTCTTTGGTGTGTCTACGTAACAAATTATGTATGATTATGCAACGATGTTTGAGTTTTTTTGCCAACTTAAGTGAATAAAACAACTCAGTGCACTGTTGACCTGGTTTGTGCAGGCAGACCTAACGTAGCAAACGAAGAAGAGAAGACTTCATGCTATTGAACTGTCGAATGCTCTATTTATGTTATTACATTACAAAATCAGAGTACAAGTCCTCCGAGTTAAAGGACAAGATACATTATTCAGCTGTCCTCTAGGACGACACATATGTGCGTTTTTCTGATCCGATGCCCCTTTTTAGCAGGACGACACCATAACCTGGTTTATTTCCTGTAGCCTCAGTTCACAGATGCTCCCTGAACACCTCAGACGGAGGCTATGTGTGGGTGCTTTGTGTGCTGCTGTGTCTTACACTGGCCCCAGGGAGCTTTTTTTGGGCCTAGGGCCAACTGAAACTGGAACCTTCAAGAGACCTGGGGTTGGCAAACCACGTTAAATGAACATTTTAAGGAAATAATCTTAAAATCTAAAAACTGCAAACCTGACGCAGATTAAGCAGCATTTAAAATGGGAAAACAAAGACAATTAAAAACTTACATCTGGATCAATTTGGCAGCCTACGTTACATAAATTGTGTATTCATTTTTTTTCTAATTTCATTTCAGTGGTTGGATGATAGATTATTAGGTATTTGGTTTTCTACAGCTGAGGAAAGCCTTGACTTAAATGAAAGTACAAGAGAAATAAACCTTTTAGGTGTATTTATTTCTGCTTATTTCTGTGTGAAAGGTGCTTTTTCTTACTTGCTTATAAGTCTGCTACTTCCATTTGTCTTAAAGAACTTAGTGAACTTAGGTAACCTAGAGTACCAAGTGAAGAAACCCTGTAAAATCTTCAAAACTCCAGATTTTCACATCTTTGACACTAAACCTGGGATCAGCAGCGTAGATTCCCCACCCAGGGAAAGGTTACGTGTCAGACACATTATGACATTGTTTGTCTGTGCCATTCGTAACCTTTATAAATCACTGTTAGAGAAATATTTCAGTTTCATGGCGGGAGAGTGCTGTGGTTAAGGTTTGATATAAAAAGATTGTGGTTTGGATTCAAATCTCTTCCTCATCGAAGCAAGGCGATCTTTGTTGTCATGGCTACCATTTACAGATTTCTTGACATATATACATATACATATATATACCACAGTCGCCCGGGAGTCATGGTAGATACGTTTGTTTGTGCGAGGACTCAGCAGTGTATTTACTTTCTCCACAGACTCAGATCTTTTGGAGCTAGAAGACGGATTATCTCTCTTTTTCCGAATCAGTGATTCAGAGTGTCGTGCTGTGCTGCAGTACAGCCTGTCTGTGAAACACAAACTCCAATTTGCGCAAAGATTATTGGCCCACCTGTGGCAAGCAGCTCGCAGCAAGAGCGTGCTCAGACCTTGCCAACATCCCCTCTGACCCCTCGCATGTTCTTCATTGTGTGATATGTTTCATGGTCATGGCTTTTGGATGTGCTTTGTGTGTATATGATGCATGTCTGAGGATGCAAAAATGAATCTCAGTGTGAACTGACCTCGAAGTTGGATCATATTGTATTGTATTGCAGCGCACAGGCGAAGTGTGAGGTAGATACACACACATGTTAGCAAATGACTATGCCACAAATCTCGCCTCGTGCACTGTGCAACAAAATGCGATGAATCTTGTGCGCCGAAAACTGCAGGACGCCACAACGACACTCTCACTGTCGGCCCTGTCCTCATGCATCAGCGCATGCAACAACAAAAACATCACATTGCTGCACGCACAAACATAAAACCCATGGAAGTGTTTATCCTATTGAGCGTCGTGGTCATTCTGTCGCCTTTAGATGTGTTTTGGTGGTTGTGTTGCTTTGCTTTACCCTCCCTGTATCAGTCTCGCTAGCCCTGCCCTGTTCCCGGTGTCTTCCCTAACCAATCTGTTTCTTTCCTTTTTTCCTGTTTCGTCAGTTCATTCCTCTCATGCTCTCGTGCTTGCCTCCTACCTCGTCCCCCTGTCATTTTCAGTTTGTGTTGAGGTCCAGTTGTCATGCAAGTCTTTGTGGAGTTGTCCTTTACTTTACTTTTACCTGTTCCTGTCGTTTATTTTGAATAAAGGTTCAGCCTTTGATCTGCCTCCGGCCTGCCGTCTTTTGCATCTGGGTCCACCCTCTACGCAGATTTTGTGACAACTGAGCACATTAAAGTGTCGCGTCCGACCGGTGGCATCAGAGTTAAAGCCATGCAAAACATTGTTATCGATAATTAAATAAGCAGACTTATTTACATACACGGATTCGGTGGCATGTGTTGTGTGTGGGATGACAATATGTCAGTGTGTGACATAGCTGCTTCTATAGGTGGAGTCATTCCAACAGAAGAAGGGCAAAAATGAAGTAAACAGAGCAGTCAGTGATAAGCAGCCAAACACCACTGAAGTAATTAGATTGGCTCTACCATGATTTCACTCTTGCCTGACTCTTTTTTTGTTGGTGACAGAAGTGACATCTGAGTCTTCCAAGCACTGATGGAGACATTTGATGTCCTCTTCTGAACAAGCCCCTTTTATCTCTTTATTTTTTATTCCTCCTGTCTGGGCTCATATTAACTGTCCTGGCTTCTGTAGACCCGTCGATGCACCAGGCAGTGACTGATTGTCCTCCCATATTTTCAAAAACTATACCTATTAATGTGTCTGCCAAATGTGCTGGATGTGGACAATCTATCAGTTATACGGCAGAGGAGTGTGTGCAACATTTGGTTTCAGGTTTTTAAATAGATTTTTCTTTCAGCTACAATCAAAGTACAAAATCTCAATTTGTCTTCCTGCCATGCCCGCCACTGTTTCACCACGCGGCCTGCCAAATGCAGCATTGTTGCATTGACAAATTTCTGGTGCAGTTCTTCTTTTTTTTGTCATTTTGAGTTTTAAATGGCATAATTACCCTATTCCTCAGGCCATTTATGAAGGGCAGGAGTGTTTTTATTCCTGACAGTCATCAAAGTGTTTTTATTCAAAAGTGGAAAAATGCCTCCCCGCAGTTTATCCTTAGCTGGTCTTTTGATGGTTGTGTGAGGAGTATAAGTGCACATGAGTCCGATTTCCGCAAATAAACAAAACTCAAACAGCTCATTTTCACCTCAAAGAAGAAAAAAGAGAAATCTGCATGCTGTATTGATCGCGGTGGGCCCGGTGGGGCTTCATGAATTAGTGCTCGCCATCTCCTCAGTGAGAGCGCTCACCTCCTCTGTAGCATCTGAGGATTTGTACAGGGGTTTCAGCATTATCAGTATGCAGCACACATGCCTGCAAGTCTGCAAATAACTCTGTGACATGCCCCTCAGACACCCACCCCGCCCATTTGTTGATCTATACTTTATTGCTATATTTATGAGTAATACACAGCCTCCAACGCAGTCGTTCCAATCAACCAGGGGGTTGTGCAAATTCTTTCCCCACTAGCCATAAAATTTAATGAATAATTTGAATAGGTGCTGATGCAGATGGAGCTGCTGGTCAAGCGGGTTTCTCTGATGAGTTTTCAGAAACACATTCTAGAAGACAAACTTGAATCCCCTGAACAAGGGATAACATTTTCTTCATATGCAACTACCTGGAATTACCTGAGCCCGTCAGTTCAGTGGATCAAGGATGAACATGGCAAACAAGATGTGACGCCACTAGACGACGTCTCGCCTTTACACAGGTACATTCTGCATCAGTGCAGCCGACCTTTCACACAATCCTTTGTGGACTTGTGGACTGCGACTTACTTCCCGTGTCACCATGGAGATACAATCAGGCCCTAAGCCTGGAGAGCGGCGGAAATCAATAATAAATTGTGTCAAATTGTATATTGGAGATTGATGATTTATACCTGACAAATGACAATTTGTTCTGTTTGACCTTCATCTACCTCTAAGTGTGACTCGGGCCAAATTTGACAAATTCCCAGCATATCAGATATTGGAGAAGCTAGGAATCAGTTTCTTCCTTTCGGTATTAAGTCCACTGGATTCAGCTATCACAGCATGGTCCTGTGGATCAGAAACCCATCAGATTAGTGGATGTGCTTTATCATTCTGAGTGAAGGTCTCCTGTTCGGGTTTGCTTTTCAAAAGTGTTGAGGAAAAACTACACGACATTGCCAGCTTCAGATTCAAAGAGCTGCAAATGCTAACTGCTGGCCAACACAAAGACGGACCTGTAATTCAATGCAATGAAAATGATAACTGGTGAAGATTAGAAATGTGATTTATTGTATTGAGTAGCAGAGTAAAGAAATGTCAATACTGTGAAAATGACAATGCTTTGTTTAGTGTTCAGTGATATATTGGAGGGACAAATCATCAGCCGTCCTCTGCTAGGATTTATGCCCAAGTAGGGTGCATAAAAACATGCCAAGTAAAGGTAGAGATTACAGGAAACCTAAAGTTAAATGTGAGATACACGAGTAAATTATCCGTACCAGATTTTAAAAAAAAAGAAATATCATGTGAGGAGGACTTTTTGATAAAGTGGAAAGTTCCAGCACGAGCAAGTGAGTGGCCCATGAATTTGTCTGCTGTGTAAGAAGACGAGCTCATAGCGTGGATAAGAGGTTTTGCAGGTTTTTACAGCATGGAACGTTTTGACATTTACATTGTGGTGGCAACTGTTTCAGGAGGATCAACCTTTAAACTCAACATTTACTTAAAGCAACATTATGTTGAAACTGAACAACATAATGCTGAACTAATCTCACAGCAAAATCCCTGAGTCATGTTAAGCAGAAACAGCACTGCAGTGTTTTCAGGTGCATCCTAAATAGGGTTTATCAAAAGCACACATATCTAAAAGCACAATCTTTAAATCAGTGCCTGTTCACAATAATGAATAATGTTTACAAGAAAATGCATCTGTTTGGCATGAAACTTTAAAGGTCCTTCCGTCCTGCTCCTGGCACTGCAGTAAAAGCTCTTTGGCACTGACTCAGCCACTTAATATGCATGTATTTCCACCTACTGGTCAAGTGATAACACTGCACATCACTGCGCATCCCTTTTATTCCCCCATCCTGTGATACAAATCTAAATTACTGCTGCAAAATAGAGATTTTGGCAGATACTTGACATGCATGTAAAATTTTAGCATATTTATATAATAGATTGCAGTCAGTGGAGCATATCACTGGCAGCCTCTGGGTTTTATAGCTGTTATCAAAAAACTGGCTGGTTCAGGCCCCTGTTGATTTGTGTCTCTGTGCTCAGGTATCCCTGCATTTCATTTGTCCGGCGCATCCGCTTTTTGATCCACGTACGCCGCAAATTCTCTCTCTTCTCTCAGACAGGACCACAGAAACCATTCTTGTTTAGCATTTTGTATTAAAAGCCTGTCATAGAAACCTGCTCTCATGTTCAGCAACTGGGAATAAAACAGGTGGTGCCCCCCCCTCTTGTGGTTTGATGCAATATTACATTGGTTTGCAGTTGTTGCAGTCTTTAACTGTGAGCGGTTATTAGAGCTTTTGATAACCAAACCAAAGCTGAAATTGAGTTTGAGCTGTGCTTCAGAAAATACGCAATTTATGAGTAAAAGTAAGTGCGCATGTCTCATCTGAGCAACATATCAGGGGCCCATTTTTCCTTGAGTGTAATGTGGAGTTATGTGACTGTCCGTGATCATGGAGACATTGTTTGAGAGGGAAGAGAAAGAAATCAATGTCAGGATTGAAGTGGTCGCCTTATTTCCTTTGGAGTGCAGTATATTGCTGATTGAGCGTTCAGACCCATTCAGAACCAAGATTGCCTCTCCTCTTTATAGGCAGCTCCAGCTTGGATTGACTCTCAGTCTCATGACGCTGGTAAAAATAGCTTTATTCTCAACAGGCTGGATTTAATTTAGAAAGGCCTGTGTCTCCACAGTGATAGCTGATGAGAAGATGTGTATTCATAACGGAGGCGTGGACGGATCAGAGTCGTCATGGAAAACTGCACGTTTTGTGTTATTCTTCATAGAAGAAACTGCAGCTTGCAGCGCCTCGGTGCTCACTGCAGCACAGAACAACTTTATTTTTGCGATGTTTGCATTTGTGAGCATGTGAACACTTCCCTCCACCCTCATATGTTACTGTGCATGTGTTTTCCCTTTGACAGTGAAGACGAGTGCGCCGGGTAGCGAATGTTCCTCCATGCATTCACAATTTTCCTCTTTAATCTCCTCCGAGGAAGCTGCTGGGCTCGGCTGCAAAGCATGGGTGGCTGTGTGAGTTATGGCATGCGAGCTCTTCAGAGGGGTTTTTTAGATGAATTGGTGATGGAGAGGATTTCACCCAAGAATACGCTAATAGTCAAAACTTATCACATCACTGTGCAGTCCTCCCAGATACTTAGCAGATATGAAAAAATATATATATAATGTAGGACAGGCAGTAGCAAGCACAAAGGAGCATTGGTCCCCGGGGATGACAGCAAAAAAGCCACAGGAAAAAGTGTTTTCTCTGGTGAAATGGTGAGCGAGGACACGTGGAGTCATTCTTCTTCCTCCTCCTCTCCCTCCTTCCTTTTTTCTATCTTCTAATGTGTGTTTACGTGACGGTGCATGCTATACTCTTGTGTATGTTTGTGTGTGTGTATAGGATGAGTGTGCCAGTGCATCAATGGGTTGAAGCTACATGGAATGAAATTTATCGAAGTCACTGGAGCATTATGATGAAAGCTTTGTGAGGGAATTTCAACCATGACTATAGAAGGGCCCATGCAAAGTGGTTTGTTTTCTCTTTATTTTTAATGAAAGTTCTCCTGCAGCTATTTTAGTCCACAGGGTCTCCATATAGCTTTAACCTTTTCTGTTTATACTGTCAACTGAATTGGCCAGTGCCATCAATTGGGCGGGATTGGGCGAGAATAAGCATTATCCAAAAGTTGTTTAGCGAGCTGAGAATTGGACCAGACGTCTATCTGTCTGCTCTGTCCCCGGAGACAGATTCTCCATATTCAATTTGTATTTGTTCCGTTCAGTTTCCATTTAAAAACTGATTGACTCAGTGCTTTTCCAATCCCCCATAATCACCAAATAATTTTCCTTGTTGTTATCAAGAGGCAGATAATGGAAAAGAAAATAAATCCCAATCTCAACTTTGTTAGGCCAGAACATTAGAATCAATCGCTTGAGGAGTTTTTAGGAGACATGGAGGGAAAGGGGAAGAAAATACTTTTCTGTAATTCTTGTTCAAGGTGATTGCTCTACCTGTTTTCTGTGTATTTGTGTCAAAATGCCTTCACACACCTAGGGCCAGTCATTTATTTACAATAACCCAGCACATTACTGTAAATGGCCTGGCTGAGACCAGCTATGATGTCCTCTGCTGCTCGAACACTGAACACAGCCCATTGCCTATGCATTTACAACCTCCAGGTAGAGCGCATGATATACAAGTGACATTAACTCGCCAGCACTGTAAATGGACCACGATAAACACATTCATGATTGCAGCACAATGGCCTTGCGTCAGAGCAAGATGGATGATTCGCCATCAAAATTCTTTCTGATGACAGATACGCTCTAACAGTTTTAATGCTGCTGGTTTGACGGCGATGATAGACGGCTAGCAGCACAAATGAAAAAAAACAAAGTATGAGTACCACATAATGAGCAGTCAGTGTCAGTTAACCAACCCTGTCACCACAATAAACATTGTCATTGTATATGGATGTGTTTTTGCAAGCCACAGATATGTTTAATTTGTACTTTTCACATGTGTCATATCACCATTATTATAGCATGTATCTTACCGACATGTTAAAATAAAATAAAAAATGTATATTTAATTTTTCACAACGCTGCAGTTCATGCTGGGGTTGATTCAAGTGAAGACACTAGCAAGCAAAAATGTCCATCCGCACCAGCTGCCCCAAAGCTCTTGCTGACCAGCAGGGAAATGCATGTCTTTGGCTCAGGGGCTGTGTGCTTTGTGCTAACTAGGTTGGCTTGGCTCAGTGCTTTGTGCTAGTTGGTTGAGGTGAGGAAAAGATCACATTTTGGCTTCAAAACCTGTTTTTGTTGACAAATGACGGCCAGAAAATGTCCACTCATCTTGTTGAAAAACCAGTGGTTTCATGTATGCGAATGTTTAAATGCAGTCAACAGTGTTCTCTTGCTTGGCAGCCATCTCCCCTAGTTGTTGCCACCATCCCTTCCTCCTCCTGACATGAAATCTAGATAAGCTATGACATGCTGTAGTAATGTTCTTATGATACGAAACCTAAGTTCAGGTTCTAGAAACATACAATGGTGACCGGGCTGCAGCTGACATCATTTTTAATCATGTTTTTAGTCAGATTTCTATCTGCCACCGACACAGAGAATAATTTTGTACACACTGATGTGGAATTTCATTTTCAATCGAAACAAGAGTCTACAGACTCTGATTATTTTCAGATTGAGTGGTGAAATATTCATTTTGGTGTAACATGATTGCTGTTTCATCAGGTGCGCCGGTGAGTATGTGGAGACAGAAAAACAGCTTTAGATTAGCCCAGAAATCCTACTTTCAGCAAACATGCACACAAACAAATCAGAAGAGCAGCATTTTCTCGCTATATTTCAAGTTTAATATAGCACATTCGTGCCAGGCTCCAGACAGATTTCACAACACACTTGACTGCTGACTGAAAACACAGTGATATATATTTTTTTAATATTTATATGAGGCTTGCATAACGATAATAATGATGAACTACTAAAAAAAGAATTTCTGACAATCACATACCTATCACCTCACACATAGTCACAGAGGTTCTCCTCGGAGATTATTTCTATCCATTAGTTGAAATGCATGTTAACGAGCACTGACAATGGTATTGCTTTCTCCCACTCATTCCTCTGGCTATTGTATCTGTATTTGAACTCTGGTCCTGTGCTACTCAACATTCCCGACCACTCTACCACCGACAACTTTGCATTTCAGTGCAGAGTGGGGAGGAAGGTCGGGGGAGGAACATACTGTAAGCCTATCAATGAGCCAACTAGTGCCAAAAGATGTTTTTACAGCTCCATATGCTCATATGCTTTCGTAGTTCTGATGGATTTGGCAAAGTGTAAAATGCAGGAAACTGATTTGTAGTGCCAGAAGGTAGTCTTTACACTCCTTACAGTGCTTAGATATAGTACACTGCTTCAAGCTCCAAATAGCAAGTCAAACAATTACCACTGTTATAGTACATAAACATTATGTTAACTTATTTAAGCCTGAATTCTGACTACCTCAGTTAACTCAACCATTACAACATGTATTTTTAATCACGCCTTGTTTCCAACAGCGCAGGGCAAGTTAATAGCACTGCAACATGACTAATACATGATGAGTTTGTGGGCAGCCACACACTCAGAAGGCACATTTAGCCTGATCCTTTCCCCTCAGTCCACACTAAAATACATGTATAAATTTCAATCAGCAGAAACACCTAGAACTAGAAGACAGAAAAGGCAAAATCAATTCCAATCAGCAGGGAGCCGACCTAATGCTAACTATGAGGTACTGAGTCGCTGTGTAAAGCTGAGGCTCACCACATTAGAGTGAAAATAAATAACCTTTTTCAGGCTGGCTTTAAGGAGATCTGCAGATTTCGCCTCCCCCAATCTCAACAGGCGGTTCATTCTAATGCAAAGGGGTATTGTTAAGGCTGCCCATTGATTAATAGTAATAACCGTGAATAGCAGTGTCAACCAGATCTGACAAACAGAATACTGTCAACCCTAGTGTTACATCATATGCTGCACCTAAATGCCCCCTCCCAGCAAGTATTGAGCAATAAAACAGGTAACTACCGAGCCAACCTGAGAAGGAATCAAAATGATAATAAAACGATGCAGATCATGAGAAAACATGCAAACTCTGCACAGAAAGGATCCGATCCGAAGATGCAGCACATCAATAGACATCTATAGATTGAATTCAGTAAGTTTTGGAGATGCACAAAAGGTTTTCTGATTAGTTTTAGATTCAGTCGTGAGTCATCAGCATATCCGTGTAAAGAAAAAATGAACGCTAAATTTACAAACCAGCTCCCGCAGCGAGGGATAAAGAACGGTTACCAGACGACAGCAGAGGCTTCTATGAAAGTCCATTCTCTCCTCGTCTTCCTCCACCTCCAGCTGTCCAGGAGGAGGCAAGCGGTCCTCTACGGCGGAATGGAGGCTAGTATATGACTCATCACTGCATCCTTCCATGCATGTTATGGCACGCCCACTTTTTTTTTTTTTTGTCCTTTATGGCTTTATTGATAGTACAGCTGAAGAGGGTGACAGGAAACAGGGTGAGAGAGACGGGGAGTGACATGCAGCAAAGGGACCCGGGCTGGGATTCGAACCCGGGTCCGCTGCAGTGAGGACAGAGCCTCTAAACATGGGATGCCTGCTCTACCAACTGAGCTAAGCGGCGCCCCACGCCCACTTTTCTAATTCAATTCAAATTCCTCCCAACATTATGCCCCGTCTGCCCTTCCTGTTTCACGCAAACAATATGTCAGAATATGGAAGCTGGATACTCTCTAAATGCTGTGCTAGTGCAGTGCTTGTGAGGTTCTGTGTATGAATCATGCAGTCTATTGCAAAATGTCTGCCTGTTCGTACCAATAGTACATTTCAAGTTAAAACGTATGTCTCCATTGAGACCCACACTGTGGGTGGGTTGTTCTGCCCTAAAACCATTTAGATACACTTGTCTATCAGGCTTTAAAAGCAACACAGAGAGGTGTAGTTGTCAACATAATGGTACCATTCTTAATGTGACCCAGAACTGGCCCTCCAGTTTTACTGTTGCTCTTCATCAAATATTGGAAGGAAGATTGAGCGAGTGCTGGAGACACAGTTCTATGTGATATGCATAATATGGTTTATTTCCAATCCATACTTGTTGAGGGTGATCTTTACTCCAATCATTCATGCTATTCAAAAGTTTGGACAGTGTGGAAGGACAGAAAAAAAAAATGCTGAAATAATTAAATAACGCTGGAATCTGTCAAGAGTATTAACTGTCTTTCTACTTTTTTTCATTAGGAGATTAGGAAGTGGCTCATCTGTCTGTATAGAATGGCATCTGCTGACGAGTGAAGGGCACTTATTATGAAAAATGTGTTGACTCAATCTACCAGCTCATAAGACACCCACACACACCCACACACATACATACCACAGCCGCTGACATTGAAGCTGGTCCGCTTTTTTTAAACAGTGAGTGAGGAAATGTCAGTAGTTTGTGCACACACTCCATAAAGACTGTAATAGCATGCAACCCACAAATTAAATTAAAGGGGCTCCGGCTACAAGCCACAAATCCATTAAAACAAGGGTCGTGCTGAATTTCGGCCAGTAGGGGGCAGAAGATCAGTGACAGCCGCAATGCATTACAAAGTTGTAATGTTTGAGCAAATGTAGTTTGCAGGCATAGGACAACATCAGCATCATTTGAAGACATTTTTCTGCATAACTGATTCATTAACACTTTATGTTCGCTCTCCTTTCGGCTGTTCGGGCTCATCCATTTGTGCGATTTTAGCTCCAAGGTGTTCAATTTCTTCACCAGCTGGTAGCTAATCCGTCGCTGTGTTTATTGAAAGTGGCTGCGACTCAAGCTTACAGTAAATGTGTAGGAGTCAAAAACCAAAACAATAGGCAGCCTTAATACATTTGTAGAGCTGAAGTTGAGCATTAATTCTCCATGGGTTTTGGCACCGTGAACAACACCTCTCATATTACACATATTCCAATATCAGAGACATTGATTTTTTGGGGGTTCAGGAAATTAGATAGCGCTATATTCTGCACTATTTAAAACGGCAGATGCATTATTCCAGCCCAATTTGTGATTTTTGTGACTTAGGGGCTCAATAACTTTGATATTGATGACTTGTAAATATGTCAGTTATATTCTTCGAAACTCGATGCGAGGCGGCCTGCAGAATTTGTCCTCAGTGAGTATAGATAGCTTTCTAATCAATTCTCTGTTGGCTCAGATGAGCGCTGCGTGGCAGTGAAGGCAGACCTAGACATCTGTCTGAATGCATTTTTCATAAGAAAGCCCTCCTTGTGGGCAAACCCCCCTCCAATAGTGTATGAAACATTTACAACAATTCAGTGAAATGAAGCTGAGCAATCAGCAGGAAATGAGTTGAAGGTGCAGCCTGTGGTCGTACAAGTGAAAAAAGGGCCGACCAAAGCTCTTCGACCCACATGCAATTGGCGATCTGGTGCTGCGACACTCTGGTTTTTTCTATACTCCTGTGCTTTGATCACTGCTCTTCTTAACCATGTCCTCGCTTTGTGTTTTCCTTTTGTTTTGCCCCTCCAAACCCATTTCCTCTCTCCAATTCTGTAAAAAACCACAGCTGGGTAGGTCCTCTCTTTCTACTTGTTATTCTCATCTTTTCATGCTTCATGCTTAATGGTTTCATTATACTTAAGAGAAAACACAGTTTTGGATAAGCTACATTGTATCCTTCACAGGCTTGTTGCTTTTTTCCCCGGCCTGTCTCCTGTCACTAGATAACCTTGGTATGTTAAATGGAGCAACAATAGCTCCTTCCCCAGATGAAATTGCAATGTGTCAATGTCTTCTATTATCACTTTGTCTTGTCTTTGTCTGTCTTCAAAGACGTGTCAGCGCTACAGTCAACTGTGGTTTAACCCTGGGATTAGTTTTTTGCTGCCATGTACTTTATCCAACTGTGGGTGTCAGTTCTGTCACATGAAATGTAAACTGACAGGGTGCAATCAGTTTTTTTCTGGATATAAATCCTTGTCTTTCAGTTGAGGTCGTTTGTACACATCCCAGTGTAATGAGTACTTTTTCAATGAAAGGTCACTGAATGAAATCTGATTTTTGCATCCCCTCTAATTACTGGGCAAATAATTACAGTTTATCAGTGTTTGGGCGTTGATATTTAACCTATGCTAGCCATCTGAATTGTCTTCAAACTGAGGACAATATTAGAAATGGGGCATTTTACAGATGGTTCCCTTCATCTTCTTACACAGTTTGAATTTTAGCTTTTTGTATATCACTGCAAAAATGGTCCTACATGTAACAACATACTGTTTTTTGTTTTCGAGGTATTTTGAACTGTTGAAAAAAATGACCGACTGAGTGAATGATACATTTCATAAAAAGCTGTGAACATCAAACAGACACATAATCACCTTTGAAGTTGATAGAAAAGACTTTTCAGCCAAAAGCATTTACACGTCCAGCACTTATAGAGAAACAATATCATTCATTTGGATCATGTTTCTGACCCAACACATTCTCATACTTAAATGACTGAATAGGTCAGTTGCCAGTGATTCCCAAAACAACATGACCTTCGTCAGTACTACTATCTACTACTGCTGTTCACTGTTACTGTCGCAGTTTGAATAAAACTGCCTGGTTAGGTTCAGGAAAGCCTTGTGGTTTGGGTTTAAATAACCATGTTACTTATGTAACCTCAGTTATAAGACTACCTACCTAGTAACATTGTGTATCAGACATATATTGACTGCATTAGTTGATTAAAATAATTAACTGTGACTTGGTTTCACACAGGACATGGACAGCGGCCTCCTGGCTGAAAGGTCTTTGCTTGTTTAATCCATCCAGTATCCACGACCTCCTCCTTAACAAGCCTTTTTCACTCTTTGGAATACTTCTCCTCACTTCCTCCTTTGCTGCCGTAATAATTAGTAAAGCCACAGGAGTTTGCCATCTAACAACGTGAACATGGCTTGTAATAAGCTGCTTTCACAGTTGACCTCAACGGTCGTTTTCCTGATGATGATGAGCTCATGTGCCCACCTGGCAAGTAAAATATTCCACTATCCACACTATCTTTTAGCTGTGTTTTTGGTCTCTTAAAGGAAATATCTGTCTCTCTTGCTGCTAGATGATCCACAGTGTTTATTAGCTAGTCACTGAAAAGCTAAAAGCTGCTTCCTGTGGCTAAAAGTGATGCTATGGGAGTAGTGAGAGCCAAACAAGGAGTGTAGTTGGAACTGGTTATAAAGCAGCAGATTAAGGTTATAGTTCCTTGTTGGTGCATTACTACAAGCAACCACTGTTGCATCATCTTGATCATTTCCATTCAATACATTGGTATTATTACAAAGACTGTTGATTGCTGCTGCTCAGAGCAGAGTCTCAGTGAATTATTGAGCCTATTGTAACTCCATAGCTGTGTACTGGATACAGTGCAGTTCGTCAATGCTGATGGACAAAAATATACTCCATCCCACCTTTGATAAAACTCCTTCAACAATAGAGTATTTACCATTGGTTTGAGACACATCTCCATTTTTGTGATGACGTTTTTTTTGTTTGTTTTTTTTTTGCTTTTGCTGCATAGACCATAGGTTGAATAAAGAAAATAAGTTGTTAGTTGTAGCACTTATAATGTGTGCAATGGAGTAAAAAAGTCAACCACAAATACAGACAAATACATTGTAATCGGATAAGACAACTTGGTGTTCAAAATCAGTGAATTAAAAATGTCTACTTTCAGAAATCTGTCCATTGATTTTATGCTACAACAGATTTATCCACGCCTATGAAATATCATGAAATTTTGATAATAGACGCTTGGGATTCCCTGTTATTGGCAACATTGACGTGTCAAAATAGAAATCCATAAACCTCTCTTGACGGTGCATTAAAGTGGACACATCCCCATGATTGATTAGACATCGAGCTGACAGATACCCAGCGATTGTTTACTGTGGTGGACCCTGGCAACGACTGGGCGTTTATTGGTGTCTGGTGCTGCAGTATTTCAACATTGTGTCTCACTCCTCGGAGCCATCAGCAGCCACACACTTACAAGTAAGCGTTACTGGTGTTCCCGCTGAACTGCAGCACAGCCCTGCTGTATTTGCCTGCGCTGACACCTCCTCAAAAAAGATGCGTTCACCTGCAGGTATAGTTACTTACAGGAATGTCACTCTGGATAATTTATGGGTAATTATCCATTGCGATGAATATTTTCACTGAATTCCCTTCCGAATAGTAAGCACTCCTAGAGGAACAAAAACTGCTGTTTATCATCTAAGTATTGGGAAATGGATAATCACTTCAGTAGCATTTGTAGTTCATGTATTTTCTATTTTGTCTAAGATTTTTGCATATCAGTGGATCAGCTTTTCTTCAACCTCCTATTCATTATTCAAAACACAGCTCGAGATGCCTCTCCAATTTAAATGCCCTGAAGGGGTAAGATGCTTTTTCCTTCTGCTGCTAAAAAAACTTTACACTCCCCTCTACGCCTCATTATCCATTCAAATCACAGCAGCACTTCAGGTGAAAATGAGTGACAACAGCTCAAGATGGAAACCAAATAAACGACGGTGCTGCTGGTGACATCCTCCCCACCAGGAGTCTTTACATCGGAAAGAATCAATGTCAGACCAGTGGAGCATCCCTTTCCTTCGCTGCATTTTCTGTGATGTGTGAGAGTTTTATGCCTCCAATGACCCATGCTTTGCACTGTATCAAAAACAAAACATGGCCGAGTACACAGAAAGAACAACCTATCCCCACCCCCTCACCAGCACTTTTTTTTCAGGCTGTTTTTGATGCCTGATGAAGAATTGTGTGATCTTGTGAAGGTGAGTGTGTCTGATACATTCAGTGACAGCTTGATTTTATAATATGTTGTGTGAGATACTTTTTCAGCAGGCCAGCAAACAAACACATGTTGTGGGGTATCAGTTCTGCTGGATCTAGACAAAAGGAGAAAAAAAAAAAAACTGCATCTCAACGAGCCTTCCTCGGCTGTGTCGAGAGTGGGAGGATGTGCTCATTGAATTACTACACTTCTGCTGCTGCATTCAATAAAGAGTGACTCAAGCTCCGAGCGTGGTGGTTGGTTTGATACATTTTTATTAAAGCAAATATGCCGTAAATGGGGCTGTGGGTGAGCTGGTGCTCTTGTACAGTCACATCTATTCATTCTCTATGGATCACATAGACCCAAACAGGCCCCGATGATGTCATGGCTCTCTGCATCATTAATATTGAAAGGTCATTTCCCCTACTTGGAAGTCGTGTCTATCACATGGTGGGTTCAATTTCCAATTTCCCACAAGACTGCCTGGGTCATTCTTACTATTTATCTGGGGAAAGGCGACCTCACAGTGTTATAAAATTCTTCTGGAAATTAGCTGACTACTTATTCTAATGTTTTTGATGGAGCCCTTGATATGGGCGGTCAGCATAATGTACCATCTAGTGTTGCCTGCCACAGTCAGACCTAAGATCTTTTACCATTTTCAGTGAATGGAGCGAATGAAAACTCTCACCGAATGTCACACATATTATCAAAAGAATTGAATATAGTTTTATATTTCCTACATTCTTGTTTCAATCTTCAGGATTTCCAACAGCCAGGTCTCATAAATTGTCGGATTGTTGCCATCAGTTTCCTCTGGGAGTCCAATGTTCTCTGTCCTCCCACAATTTCCAAATGTCAAGCACCTTTTTTTCCAGCATTCTCGGTTTGCTCTCGCCTGGATCAGCACGCATCTTCTGCCTCCAAAATTCTAGTCTCTGCCTCACATTGCATTTGTAGCAATTTTTTCAGCAGCCCAGGCTTTCATCAGTGACTTTAAGGATAGCTGTGATCTCAGAGATCGCCTCATTAAACGCTGGTTCAAGTGCACCAATGTAAGCTTCTGCGTTAGCTTCCTTGCCAGCCTGTTGGCTCCCTTTCCTTCACTTTTGGCTTCCTTCTCTGCGTCTCAGAATATAGTTTACTCATGATATGTTGCAGTTTGCCAGATGTAATGTTCGAACGTTTGAATGTAGAAAATGTGCGTTTCGGTGCCCTCGCTCAGCCAAACCGAACCCCTTTTCAACCCCTCATCTTGAGAACCCCCTTCATTATGTATTCGAAATTCATGTAGTCAGAGATATAATTCTGTGAAAAGAGCACCACACCAGCCTCACATGTTCTGAAAACGTCTCGGGCTTCAATGAGATTTGAGTCGTGAACACAGTTCATCTTCATTAAGTATCTATTGTTGTTTTGTTCTTACCCAGGTGACATACTCTGGTTACGCTATTTCTGCACATTAGAAGTCTCAAGCAACAGAAAACTTTTCAAAAAATCCAGAAGCAACTCCAAAATTACAGCTTTTTCTTTGGGCTGCTTGTAATGCTCTAATTAGGATCCTCAGGCTACAGCGGTACTTTTATAGGCATAATTAGTTTTGAAACCTCAAAGAAGTCTCACTTTCTATCAGCCCAAATCCTACTTTGCATTTATTCTATTTTATTTCATTCTATTCCCATACCAGTCTTGCTTAAAGATGTGTCCTGGTTTTATAAAAACTACAAAAGTCTGACGACATATGATAATTTAATGTTATTTTTACTCAATTGGCAAATAAGAGCTCAACGTGTAGATCAACACAGTAGGCTAAAATGAATGTACAAAAGTCGCAGATTTATATAAAAATCTGTGGCACAGAGATGTCCTCAGGGCTCCATGTTGAAAAATTAAACCCAAACACTAATGTACAATCTGATGTTATATAAGCTGTCCTCTGCTCCTCGGTGCTGGTAAAATTATGACCTTGTGCATATTTAGTGCTTAAGTGTACACTGAAGCACACAGGCATCATTATAACACTGGATCAAAAGGTTTGGAGTGTGTCTGAACCTGTGACTCATTACAGCTTTGAAATGCATTATGTTTCATTTTGTGGCTTCCACCACATTCTTACCATTCCTTTTAGCCTGAATCCCACTTGGAAAGCAAGAAATTAGGACAGTCGCTCCCAGGATAATTTTGGAATAAAACAAGGTTTCTGGAATAGTGTGCACACTGCGAGCGACGAGTGTGTTTGCAGTCGGTGGTCTGCTGGTAATTGCATTTCGGTTTGTAATCACTGATTGTGTAAAAATGAATATGCACACGCTATTGTCTACCCGTCTGTGAAACATATCCGGCAACAGAGGTAATATAATCATGACAAGAATTGCAGGGAGAGCAGTAAAAGGAAATCATAGACAATTTAATATCTTCAAGAACACTTTTCCCCAGAAATGTCAACAGCGGCTCTTCCAGTGAAACTCTTGCTCTGCAGGAGACACTTCCCCTCTCAGCCTCAACACAGAGCTTGCGATGGACACTTCAAGGTTTAAGTTTCACACGTTAAACTCTGTAACAACAATCTCAGGAAATGATTCACTATTAAAGATTACTCAGTGGTCAAGCAAGCGACACAGAAGTGTGTCACTGGAGTTACATCCTTCCCCTTTATAAGAGGAGAGGTACCGCAAAGACAGTCAGATGCAATCGTCTGAACCAGCAGGTGGAGCTTAGTAGACTACCAATAGTGGGTTAGCAGCAGTTGACTCACGAGTGCTGTGACCTTCTCAATGGGCCAATCAGATGGAAGGGTGTCATCGGAAGCCATGACATCAGTGTCCTAACACATAGATGTGAGCATTTCTGATAAGTCCTCCCAGGGGACTTTTTGTCTTCCGCAAGAAGTGAATGACTGCTATCCAAGATAATCATTTCTAGCCTGTTGGCTTTTGTCCCCACCCTTCAGGTTTTGAGCTGTGGAAGAACGACGCCTACAGTGCAACACACTCATTTCTAGTCATGTAGGTACAAGGTCTTACTTGGGGAAGGGAGAGCCGGCAGATGACATCATGCAGCTCCATGGACATCTGTCATGATGAGTCAGGTGAATGTGGGCAGACTGAAAGTTGCTGTCTTCCTTATGTTAGGGAACAAAATCCTCCTGCACTGGAGGGAGCTTCCAATTCAGTCAACGTCAAAGTGTGAGTAAGTGCTTTGACAGGAAGCTAAAACATACAGTAACCTCCACCTCCGCCAAACAAAACAGCAGTGAAAAAAAGCTCACCTGTGGCTGCCATCGAGAGTGCATCTCTTATCAGTATGTAGCAGTGCCAAGGACATTCGACAAAGGATTGTGTTTCCTGACTAGAAATCTAAAACAAATATGTAGTTTCACTGAGCAGAACACATGCAAGACATTCTTAATAAAATAATGTTTACACGTGGACAATGGACGCTTTATGATTATAATACAAAAAAAAACACCCTGTCATTGTCCTGATCCACCATAAAGCCACACACTACAAAAATTTGCATGTGCTCAATTATACATTCAGTGTGTGACAAACATGTGCACGTCCTCATAATGAGAAGGAATTATTTATAGCATGCTGTGCTCTTATCATTTGTCGGGCCCAACAGGTACAAAAAGATTGAAGGTCAAGGACTCCCAAACTTGTCCTCGCAGCAAGCTGTTACCCGGGACAAACATTCATCATTCAAGCACACAATTGCAGCACATCCAATCTCTCCTCACTGCAGAGTATTAACTGGATAAACAGATCTCTGCTACACTTTGTACGTGGCATATCCTCCTGTTCTTGACTGGAATTAATATTGCACACGAGGTGGTTCGCTGATACATCTCAGTTTGCTGGAATCTAATATGCCTGTTTAATGCACGACCCTTCAGCTTTGGCATGGTCAAAACTCTGCGGAGAAAAAAACAATTACTTTGTAATTTACAGCGCCACGAAAACTATCCAGGAGTGTCTTTCCACGCGATAATTATATTCTGAGGCCTTCATTAAGAGCTTCATAAGTACATTTGTAAGCTCATTCTCTTCAGGACTGTAATTCATGCTGCACTGGTGGAGCTTCTTAATTAACACCTACTCCAGCCAACAAATAGAAGTGTGTTGGTTGTACTTGCCTGCAGAACAAAACACCATTGTTGTTTGTGGTGTTCTCTGTGGTCACCTCCTTGAATTGCAGATGAATGCTTCCTCTTTCTTTCTTTTTCTCCTCTCTCTATAGAAAATTGGAATTACGACCTATTTGCACTTTGTCATATTTGATTATATTCTTTTTTCTTTTTGTAAATATAAGTTTCTTGAGCCAGCTACTTTGTATGTCCATGAGGTAAAATCTGTTAGCATGGCAACCTGTTTATAGAGCTATGGCATCCATTGCGTGTGTGTGTGTGTGTGTGTGTGTGTGTGTGTGTAAATGTGGAAAAGTGAGGCGGGAGGGGTGGCACCTGGCCTCTTCAGATAATCTATTTATGGCTTTCACACTTCATTAGGCGCAAACTAAAATACTTGACTCTTGAATATGTTTATCAGTTGTCTCAATGTTATCAGTCACAGCTGCAACAAACCATAAAAGTGTGACTACTGCATACAGATCATAGCTCATATAGTTGGTCTTGACCTTGAAATTCTCAAATTTGAGCCATCTGCAAGCCAGTCTCTTACTACCTGAATGAGAGTGTTCTCTCAAATGTCAGCGCTGCTGTAGTTGGATGTTTATTACATATTAATAAATTATGAAACACCAAAGCCACAAACTGTGTGCACCTGATGCTGTAGGAGCTGGCTTTGGAGCGCTGAATGTCTCCGGAGTGTTCTGAATTTGAACATTTGAACACAGTGAGTTAAAAACAGACGAAACATAAAATGGCAGGTAACGACAGGCAAAAAACACAACATGACATGGATTAAATTACATATATAATCAAAATGAAAAGTAATGGTTTAAAAGCATAAAATAGTATACATCAGTGTCTGACAAGGAGACAGCTGAGCCAATGTCTACACAGCTGGGATAGGTACCATGTGGCACCAACACTGAATTAGTTTTGTTAATTATTCTTTTGGAAAAATGTTTTGTATCCATGGCAATTGTAAAATAAAAACATCCACAACTTTACAACAATTGCAGTCAGAGACACACCATAAAGTGTCTCACATCACCAAAAACAATAAAGATTATAGATGTAAGTTTACAAAAGTGCAAGTGAGACATACCTTATATCACAAGGTTTTGTTTAACAGAGTTATGCTAGAAGGTATGAAGCATCTCTGGGCAAAGGAGGTCTACAAAGGTGGTACTCTGTACCTCAGTCCGGATGGTATCAGCCTGTGTTCACCATAGACAGGGTGTGATATACTATTCAGGATTACCCATCCTTTTCCTGCCAATCGGGCCTCACAGAGCAGCGACATACTGTGTTTTTGTTATTTTACTTAAGATGATTTCAGTTTTCAGTAATATTATAATGGCGGTTGAATTTCTGAGACAGTTTGAAACCAAACTGCTCTGAATTTTTATTAACAAACTAAAACGGAAGAGACAGAGGGAAGAGAATGGGGCATATGGCAAATAGTTTTAAAATCTGGATTACTGAGACAATGTCTGACACTCTGAACAAGACAGAAAGCTCCAGTTAGAAAAGCCTTTATTTTGCATCCTGTGAGCTCAGACTTCATCAGACAGTATGATACAGGCACCATTGACAAAATATCACACATTGTCTGCCACATAACTGTATGTGAAGTAAGAATACTGAGAAAAACAAACAAAAGGATGTAGTAGTAGACAACGGACAAGATTTTCCCTCAGTGGATACACTTACTTGCTTGCTTGAGAATAAAATCACATTCTAATGAGGAAAAAAATCTATTTTGTGAGAGTTAACAATTCACATATAATGGATGTATCCTTAGGCTGGAATAATGAGATAATTATTATTAGAGCCTGACTGAAATTTCAGCTGACCGATTTATTTTAGTTGGCCCATAATGTATGGACATATTGGTGTCAGCATATACGTTGCCTGAAATGCGCCAATATGAAAGACCCTAACCCTTGCTGAACTGTGAAATATACTCCTCTGTTACATATCTTTGTCACAAGTGTTTAATAACCACATTTGAGGGATCATTGCAAAAAAAAAAAAAATGTATATATACAGTGCATATTGGTCAATATAACGATATCGGAATTCATTACTTACTAATTCAAACCAATCTAGATGCACCAAAATTAGCTAAACAACTATTTTTTCGTGTTTTTGTTGTCATTGAAGTTTGATATTGATGGGAATCCTATACATTTTTTTTAATACATTGTGATAAAAAATATAACATCTACAAATATTACACAATTCCTGCCTAATAATTGTATGTAAAGGTAAACAAAAAATACTTACTTTCTTACACATGTGATTCGAAAAGGTTTAGTAAAAGACAAAAGGTAGGATTTTCCCAAAGTGAATTTGTCAGCATCCCAAAGTGACGTACAACAAATACTGTGCATGGGAGTATACATCTAGCGTATGATGTAGGAAAAGGCTTTTTATTGATATTGCTTATGAGTTTTTACATGGTGTGGCCGGACAATATTAGAAAACAGAAGAGGAGTCACAAAGGCCAACCATGAACTGATTTTGACAATATCTTGCTAACATATCTTGCTTAAAAAAATAAAAAATAAAATAAATTAATCTAAAATGAGCTCTTGATCAAACACTCATTAACCCAGTGACTTCAGACTATTCAATCTAAATCATGTATTCATTTTGATGTACAATTAAGATTATTATTATTTTCTTCATTTTATATTTGAATTTCACATTGAATTGACGTGAACATACTTCCGGGAGTACCTGTCACAGTTACATCTGCCCCCTGTCCCACATCTTGCTCCATGATCTTGTCATGCCTAGACTAGCAGACTACTTTCTTCAGAATAACTGTAAAAACCTAAAGAAGTAAAACTGGTATCCCACAGCTTGGCCTGGTCGCACACGAAGTTTATGGAAGCCATAATTAATCCATATATGGACACATACAGTGAGCGCCACGCCCAAGACACCTCCTCGTTCTGCGGGCTTGCTGTGTCCTGTGGTCGCCCTGCGCCGCTGCCAGGAAGTTCAGGAACTCGGTCACCGCCCCAGCCCCCCTCCGCCTCATCCATTGTTGGGTAATAGGCTGCGACATCGAAACAATCTTGACCGAAACTTTCCAGGTTACTAAAGGCTGGAGATCTTTTGAAGCCGGGTGTTTTACTTTTCGATATATATATTTTTCGAAGGGAGCCAACTTCAAGGAACACCGAGTTAGGAGGAGCTGTGAACTGAGTCAGTGAGGGGAGGAAAACTTTCCAAGCAAGGAACTCCGTAATTCTCATTCCTCCATTTTGAACTTTTAAACTCCAGTTTTTCTAGTGGACTTTTTTCGGTGAGTTTACAACATATAACTCTATTTAAAGGAATATGACACCGGTGTTACACCGAGTGGTTAATTTGACGGTCATTTAACATGGCCGTTGAAGTTTTTCGCTGTGTTTACGCCGGTTAACGGAGCTACCGTTAATGTTTGTTGTGTCGGCTAGCATTAGCGTTAGCAAGGTGCCGTGTGTGGCACACTGTACGTTAGCAGGTAACATACCGTACGTTAAGCCCGGTAGAAATGCTAGCGGTGTTCTGTTACGAAAAAAATACCTGTTGAACATTGGTTAACATCTGTTTTAAAGTCTGTTTAAGGTTATAGTGTAACTTAACGTTACTTTAGATGGGCAAAATCAACGTCAGTGTACGTAAAGTTGATGTTAGCTACAACAGGTGCAACTTAAGCTACTTAACTTTAGTGTAAGCACCTTTCGTTATAATTTAGTTAACACCTATAGTAATCAACCAGGTGTTCGACCCACTCTGTCGCTCTTCCACTAGTAATCGGTGTTAATTGTGTTATTATTTTGTGTCGTCTGTTGCTTGGATGTAACAATATTTAAACTATCATATAGTAGCTACACTGTATTGTTGATGCCTATTTGAGCAAACAGTTGTTTTAGTAGTTTTAGGGTTTTTTCCCCCCCCATAAGTTGTCTCAGTGTTGTCGCATGTATCCTCGATGTTGTCTAGCCTAGCAGATGGATGTTTTGGTTTCACTGGCCAGGTTTAGAATGATCTGTTTCTGAGATTTCTTCTGCCACACCCATAGTCAGGTGGTGAGCTGAGTTTCAAACCCGCTGTCCCAGGTATAATCAACCATATGCAAATAAAGTTTTTAAATGCGTTCTTTTTGATATTTTGTTTAAATGATATAGAAACATTATAATAACAATGTTGTGGTTTGATATTTGGAGGGTGAACCTCAAAATAAAGAATATTTGTAACGCAAGTTTTAAATGCACATATTTGTTAGATGTGGTACATTAAGTTCAATGGGAATTGTCCACTATTAGTTTAGGTGACTTTTCTGAAAAAACCCGTTCTTGCTGAGCTCTTCAATGGAAATATATTAGTGCATTGCTTATTCCTAACAACTAGCTTCATTACATTGCATTTGCAAATCACAACAAATTCAACTGTTACAGAAACCATACATGTCTGCATGGTTAGATTTCTCCAGGGAAAACAGCTTTTGGTTATTTGTGTGTGAAGTGACCTTTTGATATTCCAGTGGATGAAAAACCTTCCAGTGGCCGACAAGCAATTGTAGATTAAGGCCTCTGTGAGTAGTAAGGAAGTGCTTTAGTTACAACTATGCCGGGCAGTCTGCATCCATCCTTGCTGGCTTGCATTTTGTTGGATTGGAAGTTAAAAGGGACCATAGATCATAACTTCACTCACTCTCCAATAGGGTTGTCACGATACTAAAATTTTCAACTCGATACCGATACTCAGGAAAATATTCGATACTCGATACCATTTTCGATACCACAAGGATTAAAAAAAGTATATTTATTAACAAGAAAAATGCAAAAATAACCTCTGTTACAACATGTAACAATTAACAGAACCACACGTTAAATATTTATAATAAAAAACAGTTGTGCAAAAATAAATTGCAACTACGATAACAAGTTTCAGGTCTGAGGCAGTGCAAAAAATAATTGGTATCGATACTTTTGAAAATGAGTATCGTATTCGATACAACATTTTAGTTTCGATACTTTTGACAACCCTACTCTTCAAATGTAAACACTAGTCAATGATTTTTAAAGGCAAAATTGAAAGCACTCACTCGTACCCTGCCGTACTGGTACTTTTAATATTTTAGCCTCTTTCTTGACAATGTAGGGTAATAGCCATCATAATCTAGTTGACCAATTTTTCAGCTGAAGCCTTTCAGCCCCCTGGGCATGCTGATTATCCCTGCCCCCCATTTTAGATAGCTAATCAATGGGGTTGCAGTCATTGCTTGAAAAGAGAAATTGAAATTGGGCCACAGTGTCACTGTGCTCTGCCTTTGGCTGTCATTCTGTGAGAGATGGAGCATTGCTAGTTCAAACAAGGACCTTAATATTGTGACTATTGTACAAATTAGAGACTAACTGTTCGGAAAATAACAAAGGAAGCTTTTTTGTGCTAGTTCAATTTTTCTTTACTAACGGCATCTTTATAATTGTACTTTTTTTCATTGAGAAGCAAAAGCCTAACTATAACATACAGCCACAACAAATTGATTGTCATGGAAGACAAATATGTTAGATACTGTCTTCATTGTCCTTCACCATTGCATCTGAAGAAACAGTCTCGGTAATCTGTTTCAGCTTTTCTGTCTTGACTTTGTCAATTTATTTACCTTCAGAATTCCAGACACCATGACAACCATCAACACAGCTAATATTAACTTCAAATGGGACCCAAAGAGCCTGGAGATCCGTACACTGGCTGTGGAGAGGCTGCTGGAGCCCCTCGTCACCCAGGTAATGTAAAGTTTTGCTGAATTGGGCACATGATCTTGCTTATAAAATACAGTAATTTCAATGTGATGCTAAAGGAGCTCCTCACCAACCACATTTTCTAGAAAAATATAGTGATATATTATGTCAGGTGTATTAAAGTAAACACTTTTCTTTTCAGTACATTCAACAAGATAACTTAGTAAGTCTATGCTAATCCCAGAAATAGAAGAAATTGCTAGCATTCGCTGGAATGCTAATATGGCAGTACCATAGCTTTTACGTGAGAAATGGGCAATATCAAAGATTTCATTTGGGAAAAGAGCTATTGGCATACCGGTAGTCTGCCAAATTCATCTAAGGTCCAAATGATATATCTCTGTTGTTGAACAATTTTGTATCTGTGGTATAGGTCACCACTTTGGTAAACTCCAGCAACAAAGGCCCATCTAACAAGAAGAAGGGACGCTCCAAGAAGGCTCATGTGTTGGCAGCATCGGTGGAGACTGCTACCCAGAACTTCCTGGAGAAAGGGGAAAAGATTGCAAAAGAAAGTCAGTTCCTTAAGGATGAGCTGACTGCTGCTGTTGAAGATGTCCGCAAGCAAGGTATATTGAAAGTACATATTGCAACAGTGTGTGGTTCCTATCTTGTGCAGAGTGCTTCTTAAGATAGGAAGGGTGATAAATAAATCACAAGCTATGTACATATCATCTGCCCCAGTGAAAGACCCTGAAATCAGAATATGTTTTGAGCCTGATAGATTTCCTTTTGCTATGGGGTTTCAGGGAACCCATTAATAGAGACTTTTCATTTTAGTCTACAGACGGCTCACATTCATATAAGCTGTCAGTGCTTTACCTTCTACCAGGAGCCACTTTAACCCCGTTCCTCTCTGAACTGCATGTCTTCCTGTAGACCAGTGTTGGGTTGCATTGGAGTCATTTGGGCCGAAGCATCAAAACCCTCAGTCCTTTTCGTCTAACTGTTGTGGAGAATTTCCTATATTCTTTGTTTCTTGTTTATGTTCTTCTTTGGCAAAGTTGATATGATTAATAGAAGATTTGCACTTTAACTGGGGATGTTAATGAATAATCGATAAATCACCTTTAAGATTTTAATCAATACAAATGTGTGAATCACAAACAGTGAGGCCTCAATAGATGAAAGTGTATCTTGTTACAAATTACAAATAGCTGTTCATGAGAAGAATCACATTCATGTACAAAGAACTGGTATTAAAAAAGAATGGATCAAAATAAAAGTAATTTTTAATTCAATAATTTTTAAACTAATATTGTTAAATTTTAGCCTCTTGATAGCACCAGTATGGGCTGGATTTTGTTTGACTAGTTGTTGAAATGCTTAGATTGGAACTCCACATGAAGTCATTATTTTGTGTTAGTTAGTTTATCATTCAAATAACTTAATTCATTCTTGTAACTTCTAATGTCGCCTACTCTGATTTTGCATAGAACATAGATCAAATCAGTGGTTTAAACAGTTTTATAATGTAAAAACATCCAACATATTTAATGTATTATTAATTAAGGTAGCTGAATAGAAACTGGCCTTCTGCCTGGGGTTTCAGTGGTGTCAGACCTTTGATAGACCCTTGTCAGAAACGGGAGCATTTAGTCAGCTTGATTCAACCTGTGTTATCTTTTTCATACCAGTGGCAAAATTTTGTCTTTCCAGAATATTTGCACCAGTCTGTTAGATGTAATGATTTGCCTCAGCAGCTTAAGTTGCCTGAGTATATTGATGATGACAAGATCAAAAAAATATATTACACACTTGTCTTCTCCATGTAGGTTATTGAGTGAACTTTGTGGCGGTGCATATGTGTCTGGCATACTGTGTAAAAGGTTATCTCCTAGTTGGCTGAATGAAGTACCAGTTTATTGTCTGACAGAAATGACAAGCGTGCTATCCAACAGCCTACGCATCCCGAGACAGATATCTACCAGCCAATTAAATTAGCATTTGCCTTGCGATAACAGATTCCGTCATCTAACAACCACACTTTCAAGTCTTGTTTATTCCTTTTTTACTCTTGGTATGTGTTTTTTGAAACACTAGCAGACCATTGGGACCAGGGAACTATGACTTGAGGGTGGCTGTTATCACCTTGTGAAGCGACATCTGTGTCACAATGTCTTTTATCCCCAGATGCCCAGTGAGTTAGATGTCCCCTGCTTCAGCTGTGCTCTGAGTAGTTGGGAAATAAATGACATGTTGGTAGATAGCCTGTGCAGTGCTCAGTGCCCAGGAATGTTACTGTAGTCGTGGTAGGCTGTCACTGGACTGGAATTCAGTGACTGTTGTTAGCTGGTGCCTATGCCTGGCTGTCAGCTATGCCATGCTGGTCATTGGAGCGTGCCTAGACTGATAATACGGCTATTGAGTAGGGTAACACCCCCACCCCCCTGGATTTCGAAAGCATTTTCCATCCAGCCGTTGCTTACCAGCTGTTTAGAAAGGGGAGCAAACATTCGGACATTGTCATTAAGGATGACTGTGCATACTGTGCATGTTAAAATGGCTTATGGATCAAGCCTCTCTTCTCAAATTATTTTAAATTCATGAAAAATTTCCAGTTAACATATTGTCTGATATTTTGAGTTATATTTTATTTACCCTTGGCTTCAGGAAAATCATTAGAAATTTCCTCCGCTGTAAAATACTTTTATCTTTGCACTGCCTTTCTGTCTGCTCTTGTCCTTGTTCTCTCTCCCTACTGCCCTTCACACTCTGTCTTTGTTGTCCTGCTGTTTGGGGGTCTTAATGTGTGATGCACATTTTAATCATTTCATTATACACTTGGTGGGCCTCAGGTGAACATTAGACGGGTGGAAGTTTATTAAAGGACCACTGATCACTATCTGCCCCCCGAAAATGGCCTTATTGATTTTGCTCACAGGGGGGCATAACAGCCTGAAGGTGCGGACTTTGTTTGAGATCTGTGTTGTCTATCATGTGCACAAACTGCTTTAGCTCACTGTGAGATTTCTGTTAGACAGGTTTGACAGTGCAACTTCTGTCTGGTTTTTTTCCCCAGAATGCTTTGCTGTATTTGTCAATTAATTTCAAAATGCCCATTTGTAAATGGTATTAGAACAAATGGCTGATTTATTGCTCAACAACAAAATAATTAACGTTCATTGAAGTATTATCCTATTAAGTGTTGCACATTGAAATCTTATTGTCTCAATGTGAGTTTTTGGTGATTTGCTCTTCATCAAATCGCTGTTATTGGAAATAGCATTGTTTCTTTTGACTACTGATCTATTTAAGAGCTATAAGTTGATTAAATTACTTGAGGTTCAAGCTTTACAAATGTGTATTTGACAAGGGAAATTTTACCACCTGCCATGCCATAAGAGTTTTCTTTTTTTTATATATCTAATAGATGATATGATAAAAGTTGCTGCTGACAGTCACCACAGCCCCTGACCAATTTTATAGCTGTTTTTTTCATTTTGTTTGGCTGACAAACTAGATATGTTTCATTGTTACTCAAGGGCACTGTCTACACTGGTCCAGAAACAAAGCTCTCTCTAAGCTTCATGTCTGTTCTCTTTAAACTTGAGTAGGTAACTACATTGATTTTATATTAGACCTTAAACGCTGTCAGAACTCTTCTGAGCATGCTGCACAATAGTATTGTTGCTGATCAGATCTACTGGAGACATTGGCAGTGAACTGCAGCAGCGGCTGATGCACTGTACAGTCTACACTGCTGTGTAGAGATGTCAAGTCTATCTTGTCTTTAGTGGCCTACAACAACAGGGCCGCCTTTCATTCACTGAAATAGCATACCATTTTTTCCACAGTACTGTTCAGGGTTTGAGTTCATTGACAACTAAATTATTAAATTAAATTATTATTATGACTATTATCTAAACACATCATCTGGACCCTAATTTTCCAAAACGGATGTGGCAAATGATGATGTTCAGTTAGGTTAAGTCTTATTCGTAGCTGGCAAGTGAGTGGATTGCTTCAAACATAGATGACCAGAACTTATAGATTCAGCAAATTAGACCTGCTTGAGTTTAAACTGTTTGAATTTGAGTGAAAATATGTAGTTTTTCTGAGTTGCATGACTCAATTAATTAAAACAGACAGGATCAGAGTTCCTTATCATTTTGGAATTTGGTCTGACTGAGCTATCACACATAGTCTCCCTTTGTTCTCACAGTAAACATCAGTTTGGGAGCTTGTCCATTGACTGTGTGTGACCAGAAGACACAGAACTCAGCCCAGTGGTCAAAGCTAAAGAGTCACTTAACTTAGTATCTAAATAAAGCTAGCTCCTTATCTTGGAATGGATGATCACTGACACTTTTACTTAGAACAAACAAACTAAAACACTCCATGGCACTCAGCTCTTAATCTGTACTACTCACATATCCATTATGTAAGATTCACTTGATATTGTGATCCATTTTTCCTTGTTGCCTCATAAAAAAAACTATATAATTACATTGTGTTACGTCCCTACTTATAATCTATTGTTGTCTTTGAAAGCATTCATAATTGCCTAAAGTGCTTTCCCTGTTCTTGTTTCTGTTGGCTGGAGTAAATCCCAGTACATGTTTGAGAAGTATCCCTTCTATCATAGCCGATCTTCTTCTTGCTAAAAGAATATCGATGCTCTTTATATACACAGTTGTAATAGAGAAAGTATTTAGCAAGATGGTTACAACTGATGAGCGCACACAGAGGTTACGCCATCGCTGCAAGATATTTTTCATGTTGGTGCTTGTCATCCATTTTAGCTTCAGTCTAGCTGTAACACATCACATAAAAGTGGACAAGATAACTACTTGTCTTTCTGTTGGCTTTTGATCTCCAAAGCAGACATAGCCATTATAAAGCATTTTTTAGAGTTTGAATTTTGCTGTCCCTCCACTGAAGTAAACTATATACGGATTTACTGTCTTGTTCATAATGTGAGCCCACAAAGTCCATTTGTGTGCCCAGTCAACTGTGCAGGCCCATCCAATGTAGGACAAAGCATGGTGTTGGACAAACCAGACAGTAAGCCCTTTGTCGTGGCTTTGACCTCTTTCTTTTAGAGGGCTGTGTGTGCATGTCTGTGTGCAAGCTGACATTATTTCTGGACACTGAAGAGGTGTGTGTCTCTTTGTCACTCTGTGTGACACGTGCTGACCCAGAGCAAGAAGGGAAAATGCGTCAGACTGTCTCATCTCTCCGGCACACTCCTTTTTGTCTCAAATGAAGACTTCCAACACAATTAACTTGGAGAATGGAACTGGACTGACTGCTCTCAGACATTTGCTGTCAGCTTCTGTAGACTAATACTACTACAACCACACACACCATAAAAACACACATGAAGAATTTAATCAGATGTAATGACTTACAAAGGAAAGCAGTTTGTTGCATTAAAAAAAACAAAAAACAAGTAATGTGTTATTTGATATTTGACCTGATACATAGATATTTCTGTTGCTGAGTCATTTTTGGAAGTAATTAAAATGTGGACAGCTTGATAGTAGATGTGGAAAACATCTTTCCTGGTCATGGACAACCAGGGTTTAAGTACTCATTTCAGGACTAGGAAAGCCTGTTCATAGTGGTTCAAAACAGTTGCCCTTTTCAGGTTAAACCTTGGACTTAGGGCAGATGTTTTCTTTTGTCACACATTCTCAGGTGACTCGATGCGGCAGGCTTCCGGAGAATTTGCAGAAGACCCCTGCTCATCTGTGAAGAGGGGCAATATGGTCCGTGCCGCCAGAGCCCTCCTGTCAGCAGTCACACATCTGTTGGTGCTGGCAGACATGTCTGATGTCTACAAACTTCTGCTGCAGCTCAAATTGGTGAGATGGTTACAATCTTCAGCATATTACACATTGCAATCTTAATTAGCACTTCAAAAAATTTAAATGTTCCACCTAATAAAGAAAAGCCATACTGTGTCTGTGTTAAAAAACGTATATCATATAGACATGAAGTTGAGCTCCATTATATCTATATGAGTTTTATTTGCACATACTACAAGCTGATACTGTTGATGACCACATTACAGCATTCATTTGATTAAAGCATATGCATGGATTAGCGGTTCCAATCCCATTCACTCAGTAGCACAAGTTTGTATTAGTTGTTTAATAATATTTGGGGAGATCTGTGCTAATGTATTTCTTGATCAAGATTTACTTGTAAGTAGGGCTGGGCGATTATTGAATTTCAATTTCGATTTCGGCTTCACTCGATCATGAAAACAAGATAATCGTAATAAAACGATCATTCTGCCGCACGCCGCGTCTTGTGTGGTAAATGCAGCGAACCCTTCCATCTCCACCTGGGCGCCGGTGCGTTTTTGGAAAAAACGTGTAGAAGAAGACGGCAGAAAGGTAGCCTTAGGTCGGGAAGAAAAGTAAAGCGAATTCTGTGGTGTGGAAACACTTCGGTTTCGAGGAGTCTGACACAGAACAAACGAAGATATTGTGCAAGATATGTCACACGACCGTGTCTGCACCTCAAGGGAACACGACCAATTTTTTTAACCATTTAAAGTCCACACACAGAGTAATACATGTCCAAGCAGTGAAGGAACAAAAAACTCAAAAATGAAAAGCTCCTCAACTCCTGCCACCGCCACACATTCCTCAGTGGGACAGAAGGACACACATTACAGTGCCACCGCATATTCACCCAGCTCCCGCAGCCATAAAGAAAGAACGGATGCCGTTACCTACATGATTGCCAAAGATATGTGCCCTATCAACACCGTTAGCGACCCGGGGTTCAATAAACTGATTAACACACTGGACATCGGTATGTGTTGCCGTCACGTCACCATTTCAGCAGAATTGCGCTGCCTGCCCTTCATGACGAATGTCACGGAAAAGTTGCAAGAGAAGTGTCAACAGCATTATATTTTGCCACCACAACGGACCTATGGTCAAGCCGCACCGGGATAGTGTTTATTTTTTATTTTTACATATTATCTAATTCATTTTATTGATATATTTTTATCTTATTTATTTGTTTTTCAGTTTGAACTTATCATGTTAAAAGAAATACCAGAGTTCAAAGTTCAATAAGTGCTTGTTCTCAAATCAATGAATAATTGTCTTTAATAATCGTGATTACAATATCAATCAAAATAATCGTGATTATGATTTTTGCCATAATCGAGCAGCTCTACTTGTAAGTTGAAAACACACTTTTTGCCTGTGTGGGTGTAAATAGTATTAGTGCTTCTTATGGACCAAGGGTGGTGATGATATCAGTAACTCTGTATCAAAACAAAAAGGCTCCTTGGTTATCCCAGTGATATTTGAATTTCCTAACTTGCAGTAAAGAATTGTTCTTTTGTACTTGGTATTATCAAATTGTTTCTCTTTACTTGACTTAGGTGGAGGACAATCTGGTGAAAGTGCGTAATGCAGGAACAGAGCAGGACCTTGGGATCCAATATAAGGCCTTGAAACCAGAGGTAGACAAGCTGAACATCATGGCTGCCAAGAGACAGCAGGTAATATCCATTTGGCAACAAAGTTCAGATTGTGGGAGCAAAGGAGTCTGGTGGATTTAATTGGGTTGGGGGGTTATCAAGTATCTGAATGGGTGTTTGTCTTCTTGTTGCTCATGACAAAACTTGCTCTCCAACCCACATAGCAAATGGTGAGTAAAACAATGGTAGGGAGTAGGCAAGAAGAGTGTCTCATGCTTTCGCTGGATGATTAGATGCAGTAAGCATGAACAATCTTGTTATTACCAATTGCAGTGAAGTGGGCTTGAAATGCAAGAAAGAGCATAACAGCCTGACTCTAAATGTGACCAAAATCAATTTCCTTGTGATGAGAAATTGCACATTGTTTCTTTCACACTATAGTGTAAGTGGTAGTCAACAGTGACATGCATTTCATGATGCATTTTCCAAATGAAACAACTTCACAATGTTCCCAGTACAGGTCCAGAAGATGCACACATCTGTTAACTAGTGGAAATGAAGATAACTTTGTGAGTGCCATTTTTATTTTGAGATTATATGCCTTTTGCCCGACCCCCATTTCTCAAGATATTCATCAAACTAAACCATAAGGGAAGTGGTATACATTTCAGTGATGTTTTGAGGCTTGTCTTCATGCAAGTCTAAAGTATTCATCATCATAAACTTAAATACAGTCTATGGCATTCTAGCATTTCTCTGTGCTGTGCAAATTTTAAACACCATAAAAAAAACATTTAGTGTTTAAAGTTTTCATTTCATCAATTATTTGATTTCCAACTTTCAGTACTGGACAAAGAGTATCATAAGATTATCTACCAATTTACTAAGTGCCATATCGTAAGCAACTGGACTTGTTTCAGTTGCCTTCCATGTAACACTTAGAATTACAATGACCTGGATGACTGAGTACCTTCATCAGCACGTCTACCAATATACAAACTATCCAGGCACAGATGAAGAGTAAGCAAGATCTTTCCAGTTGTTATGTCACACTGGGATAATGTTTGACTTATGAAATTACACTATGTCAAAAGTGTTATGCTTTTCAAGCACTTAAATGATATCTCTAAATCCACCATAAAGACTAGACAGTTCTTGTTTTCTAAAGTGCAACCTTTTTAAGTGGGAAACTTGCCAAAATAATTACTGATGATTTTGTGAAGAAATGACTTCTACTTGTAATTGCACTTTTTTATGGATAGCAAAATGTGTTTAACCAAAATGAATGCAGGAAGTAATGGGGCTTAAAGGCTTTTTTTTTGTTGTAGAGCATGTCTCAAGCAATAGTGGGGAAAAAGCCCTGGGAGCCTTCCATTTGGAGGGGAGGCTTTAATTTTGAGTATGCAAGCTGTTTTTTTATGCCATAGATCTATGCCAGCGATCACTATCTCTTCTCCTCCCTCCTATGAAGATGTAATTGCAATATAATACTGAGGTTTGAATAGCAACGCATTAAATTGCAAAGGCATATTGTAATGGCCTGATTATGACTGTGTTGTGTTACCGCGGGGGACAGAAATAAATCTGGGTCATCCAGAACAAACTCTGTCACACTTAGTGTCTCCATAAGTGTATGACGGGCCCATTTTGAATCTGAAGTACATTACCTCACCCCCTGTAAGTATTCCATCTCATTCTTTAACCCTTTTATTTCTTTTGAACCTTTTTCTGTGTTGCTTTTTATCTCATTCTGCTAGGAGCTAAAGGATGTCCACCACAAGGACCAAATGGCTGCTGCTCGCGGGGTGCTACAGAGGAACATCCCGATGCTGTACACAGCATCCCGTGCCTGCCTGCAGCACCCTGACGTGGCAGCCTACAAGGCTAACCGTGACCTGATCTACAAGCAGCTACAGCATGCAGTCTCTGGCATCTCCAACGCAGCCCAGGCCACTGCCACCGAGGACTCAGCACTCAGTCAGCCAGCAGGAGGTGGAGAGCTCGCCTACGCCCTCAACAATTTTGATGTAAGTCAAATGAGTAGTTTACGCATCACAATCCACTGGCCTTTTGTCATGTTTCCAGATAGACATTAAGATAAACGCCATATTAAGTAAACTTGTACATCAACAATAAGGCTCTTTTTTTATAAGGTATAATAAAATAGCCTTTTTCAGGAAGGTTATAGGTAGGTCAACTTTTCTGAACTGAATCATAAAATGACCAAAGCCCTTCAAGGGCTTTGGGTTGAGGTAAAAATTAGGCCAGGACATGAGGACAAATTGGGACACGGCTTTGGGGTACACTTGAGTATGTTCTTGAGTCACTACTACTTAATTCCTTCTATCACTAGGTCAAATGAAGGAGATTTACACAACTTCAGCTTGCAGAAAGACAAACACATTAAGCTGTACTTAAAAATGCATCTAGAAAATGACTGAGGGAGTTTGCATCAGTAAAGGTTAAACCAGTCTCTGCTGGTAACTTCTGAACTTTGCAGTAATTGCCAGGTTATTGGTTCTGTACAGCTTAAGAATATGTTATTTATCGTTATTAGATAAGATGAATTGATGCTTGAGGAAGAGACAAGAACATGTAGGGATGGTCATTATATTCCTATCAAAAGAATACATTTTGGCATTGAGCAAAGGGAGGAACCCTACTAAAATCACTTTGCGTGTTGCAGTGTAGTCCTCCGTATTCGTGCTTAAAAACGTTATATCTCAGGAAATTTGTTGAAGTTATCCTGTATTCACTCAAACTATATCCAGCGTCTTCCTAAAATCCTCAGATGAACTAGTTAAAAAAAAAAAGTTTTGTTTGAATAAAATGAATGTTTTATTTTGCTATTTTCCATGCTCTGAAAATGTCATCGTTAATATTGCTTTGATGGAGTTGCAGTGTTTCCTCTAGGATTTTTTTTTTTTTTAAGGAGTGGCGGAGTGCGCCCCCCCCCCCCTTCCCACCAAATCAACATCTCTTTTTTTATACCTTTTCTTTAATGCAACATAGGCTCCGGTTCACGTCATGATAACTTCTGTATCTAACCACCTATTCAAACTTCCTCAGTCCATAGTTGTCTTTGTTTGATAGCCTACTTCAAGAGACTTTTGCTTAAGTAACCATGGACAGCTCCTACACAGGATCGTTCTGCTATGTCGTCTTCGCCACCGTCACCACCCGCGACACAGGGCACCACACGTTACGGCGCAGATGTCCTGAATGATCATCAGTGTTGATTATTTATAAGCCCAGCAGACTGAGACACTCAGTTTTATTTCTTTTCCACTAGCACTTGAGCACGACGTCCGACACGAGAATCAAACCCGCTCATTTTAAAAACACACCGGCAACAGCGACCACTGTTCTGTAGCCTATTGAGACTGTTGTTATTCTGTCACCTGATTTAAAACGCGCTGTGGTCCGTCATCGAGGTGCAGACGAGGTGCAAAGAGTAGATACTGAGCAAGATAGTTATCTGTAGTTTACCTTACTCGAGAGTATCCGACCCAGTGCAGGACTCTTCTGTGAAGGTGGCGACATTCAGTGGTGGTGTATTTGCGACAATTAATAAAAATAAATAAATAAATAAAAAAAGAGAAATTTGAAGGAGCGGCGGCTAGGATTCAGGAATGGCGGGCCGCCACTCCTAAATTAATGTAGAGGAATCACTGGAGTTGAACTACATTCAGTATCCACCTCAAAAAATACATTTTCATGTCCTTTTCAATAGAATATTGCCTAATAACAAAAAATGTATATGAAATGTGACATACACGTCGTCATAATGTTGACATGAAACAACTTTGAGATAACAGCTGGATAAAACATTGAGCTAATCATCCTAATGCTGCCTGGTGTGATAAATGCAAAGATGATTACCTAGGTTTTTTTCTCACTGTAACTGACTTCCATCAGACTTGCAAAATACCCTTGCTATTTACAGGAGATTTGTTCATGTTCTAATACATTGAACAGATCCAGTGACAAATGAAATCTCTAACCTTAGACACATCACTCATCTTGTGTTAATCTGTTATTTAGTCATTTAACAGTGTGTAACTTGATGTGTTGCTCCTGTAGTGACATTATTTCCCCATGTGATTCATGCAGCCTGCATTCTCATGTTTTACATGGCCAAATGAAACACTGTTTAATTACTAATGGCCTTTGGTAGGCATCTTAAGGGTGCTTGTTGCAAACCAAGGTATTTCTGCGTGGAAAGGAGCCAGTTGAGGTGGTTCGGGCATCTGATTAGGATGCCACCAGGGCGCCTTCCTAGGGAGGTGTTCCTAGGGAGGAGGAGACCTAGGGGTAGACCCAGGACCAGGTGGAGGGATTATATCTCTTCTCTGCCCTGGGAGCGCCTAGGGATTCCCCAGTCAGAGTTAGCCGATGTGGCCGGGGAAAGGGAAGTCTGGGGCTCGCTACTGAAACTGCTGCCCCCGCGACCCGATTTTGGATAAGCGGTTGACAATGGATGATGGATGGATGGTATTTCTGTTGATGGCGCATGGGGCGCAAGTGTTTTTATGATATGAGACAAGAGGAACAACACCTGTTTAGTGAATACATGTTTGTAATTAAATAATTTATAAATTACTCAATGATAGGATCTCAAGTAATTCAGGGGATGTTTAGTGTCACACATATAATTTGCAAATAAGTACATGTGTAATTCCTCTGCAGACATGGGCAACATGACTCCTGTCATGTCTCCAGCGATGCTGCTCCTGAAGTGAGAACACAAGCACAAAATATATTGGACAATTTAAAATAAACTTTTAAAGATGTAGTAGTTACGAATTTGAGGTTGGTGAATGACGTGTGGGTGGCCTATTGATGCCACCCAAAAATTACTATCTCTCTTGATAATAGTCTATCAGGCCCTCACTGCACTAAAATTCAGGTTTTGTCTGTTTCCGGGTTTTTTGTGAAACTCGTGCACTGTCAAGAACCGTGAGCTGTTGGCCCTTAAATGCTCTTTGTTGCTTTGCCTGACTTCATTGTAGAGGTTTCTTAGGGTTATTTTCCATTACCAGTGTCTTATGACTAGAAGATTCCCTGCTACAGGTTCTGGGTCTATGCTGGTTGTTAATGTATTATTTTATAAATGCATCTTGAATTTGTACAGATTGTTCTTTTTCTAGTCTTGCCCCTGACTTAAAAGCTTTATAGCCTATGATTTAAAAAAAATATGTTCATATTTAACCTTTATTTAACTAGGTAGTCTCTTAATGCATTATCTCTTGCCAAAATTGGTATCGCATAGTTACACGCTTCAGTTACACACTTCAGTTACACGCTAATATGCATTGCCTTCCGTTTCCGTCATCTCAAATTCTCAGCCCCACCTTTGGATAATCCATTTGAGCCACTAGCTCTTAGCCGAATAAAAAATTTACCGAAGCCGAGCCTTTTAAGTAGAAAATGTGTGTATTAGGCGTTACTCTTGAAGCATCTTTCATCAAGGCAGCATTGCTTTCCAAATTTGTCTTAGTACAAACTTACACAAAACCATGTCATTTCTGCTTTCAGTTTGTATTTAGGGCAATAGTAGCCTGATGATTAGAGAGAGGGTATTTTGTGCACTAGATATATCTAAAAGGATTTACCTATTTCAAGTGATAAAATACAGATTTCAAAGTTTTGTTTTAAGGAATGTACTGGAGGCTTAAAGTGAAACTCTCGCCAAAAAGCAACCGAGGCTTTATATATGATTGAATATGAGTCAAACCTTTGTGTAAAAGCATAATTACAAGGAAAGAGGCACTTTTTACCGTAGATTTACTGTAGTTTTGTTTTCAGGCAAGCTAATTTTCAATGGAGTGCGGGGGCACTGGTGCGCTAGCATCAAAATATATCGATATTTTTAAAACATTAAGAAGGCTTGACACAGCACATGTTCATGTGTAGAGACCCTGGTGATACTATGAGCAAAGTTTCATCTTGTGTCGAGCCTTCTTAGTGTTTTAAAAATAACGATTTTGATGCTAGCGTACCAGTGCCCCCGCATTGAAAATTAGCTTGCCCGAAAACGAAACTACGGTAAAACTTAAAAGTGCCTCTTTCGTCATAGTTATGCTTTTACACAAAGGTTTGTCTCATATTCAATCACAAATAAAGCCTAGGTAGCTTTTTGGTGAGAGTTTCACTTTAACTGCTCAGGTCCGTAGCAACAGTGATTATTTCCAGGTGGTAAAGTCACTTCTCTCCCCCAAAAAACGATGGCCTGATGCCCAACTTCAAGCGCAAGGCAAAATTAGCAAATGAGTCAACCCCCTAACTCTCTCTCTCTCTCTCTCTCTCTCTCTCTCTCTCTCTCCCCCTCCCTCCCTCCCTCCTCCTACTTCGTGTCTCTCTCGTGTGCCTGTTGCCATGGTAATATGACACGCAAGCAGAGGAGGTCAGATGAGACGGAATGGAGGGGGCTGAAGGTGGCTGTGATAGAAGGCGGACTGCCTAATAAACCACGATCCTAACAGCTGAATTGTTGAATATTTTGTAGCAACAAGGCATCTGAGGAAGCACAGAGTTCGTTTGTCACTGGGGAAGTTGGCTTTCTTTGTTTAGCTGCCACAAATGTCATTGTGATACCTTAACCCTCTACAATGCCTCTCTAGCATGTCAACTAGTTGCCTCTCTCAGCAGGCTTGGCCCTGTGAAATCAGACGTTTTAAGTGTTCTCTCTCATCCTGCAAATATATAGGAGAGGGTTGTGGGTTACTGTAGCACTGCTGTGACTTAAGTGAAAGGTAGCAAAATCAAATCCTTTCACAAAAGGGATTATATATTCATACGTACAATTACATATTTATAGACTCATCTGTTGTCTGAAATGGATCTTGTAGTCTCCACTGCAGGCAGGGCACGACTTCTTTGCATTGTTAAGTCATTCATTTGGATCTCAGAGGAACTTTTCTCTTTTGCTGTGTTTATACTATTGTAGCTGATTTGGACTACATTTTTGACTTATTCTCTCTGGTCAGGTTACTGTGAAAGTGCCTTTGTGAAGTTGTATTCATCTTCAGCAAGTCAAAGAACTGTGTATATTTATAGCATAGTCTCAAAGAGGATAAGAAAAAAAGTCCTCCCCAGTGCAAACCTAAATGTATCGTCCCTGGCTAAAGTTTTCGAATAAAACATTTCCTTTTTTCTGTATGTGACATATGAAAACAGGACAGTCCCAAGTCCAATTCGGAAAAGCCAGTCATGTTTTTTGCAAAAGCCAATCAGATTGTTTTTCACTTGAGTAGGTACACTGTACAAGGCATTGCTTTACAACAGAGTAATCTTGGAAGCCTAAAGCACTTCTCAGAGCTGCATTATTCATGCTTTTTTAACTGGGCTAGAACTTTTAATTAGTTGTAATACATGTTGCCTTGGTTATAGATTGTTGTGAATTGTTAGAGCACCATTTCAGTTTTTCCTTTTTCCAAGACAAATTTGAGAGTAAAGTCTATTACCTTTTCACTTTTTAGGTTTGTTGGCCATACATTATTTCTCTGGTCTCCGCATTATTAACTAGACTAAAGGGGCGCACAACTATTTGTAAAATCCCTTTCATTTTTCTTTATGGTCACTGATGATGTTAATGGAACTAGACCAAGTGATTATCTTTTGGGTTATCCACTCTAAGAAGACAGCTTAACACATTCTTCCCTTTAGGTTTGCCAGCCAGCCTGTCAGTCTATCAAACCAACCCTCCCCTTGTCTGCCAAGACTCCTCTCCTTGGCCTTGGAGAGAAAGAGATCAGTGTAACATGATGACTTCCAGCATTTTTTTCTCCCTGTGTAATTTCCCTTCTGACCCTTTCCTTACAGAAACAAATCATCGTGGACCCCCTTGCGTTTAGTGAGGAGCGCTTCCGTCCGTCCCTGGAGGAGCGCCTTGAGAGCATCATCAGTGGTGCTGCCCTCATGGCCGACTCTTCTTGCACACGTGATGACCGCAGGGAGCGTATTGTGGCTGAATGCAATTCTGTGCGCCAGGCTCTTCAGGACCTTCTATCTGAATATATGGGCAATGTAAGTGTTTACCCCTTCATTTCCTTTGTGTTGCCGCCACACCACATCCTGCTCTTTACAGACACCAAAACAGCTCTTTTTTAAAAAATGTTTTTCTACCTTTGCCTTTGCTGACACCAGATTTCATAATGCATACATAATTAAAAAAACTTGATACATAAAAAACCTAAACATTCAATTATTTTTATTTCCTGTTTTCAGCATTGCTATACCTAGTAACCATACCTTTTAATATTTACAACAATGATGGCACTGATAATCTTATTTATTTAGATTTAAATTCACTTCTTTTACAAATATTCATACTACCTGAACAAAGCCCTGTGGTCAGATTTTCATCTACCTAATTACCTTGCTGTTTGTCCTGTTGCTTAGTGAAACTATTGTGTCCAGTGTTGCCCCTAACAAGCTCTACCTATCAATAGTTTTTGGCTTAAGATTGTAAGGTTAGGGCCATAGATGAGTTAGGCTCTGCAAAGCCCAGCTATGGCCCTGGAGTTCATACACAGCAGAATGAAGGAGACAGTCTACTTTGAAGGCTGAATCCTTGGTCTAAAATTCCCCTGGGAAAATTGTAAAACAGATTAAGACATGTGCATTGGCCTTATGTTGTCCCTTGACTGGTATACTCTGTGGCGTATGGTCTTTTTGATTGTGTCTTCAACTGGAGTAAGCCAAACGTCAAGCTGTCGTAGTAAAATACCTGTTTTTCAGAGCAATATAAAAATGTAATTAATAGTTTTCAGAGCATAAAACCAATTATCTCTTGATCTTTACAATCCAGATGCGATAGTCTCACAATCGCATAGCCGTTAGTGCTGGAAAGATCTCCATACCCAAAAGCGATTCATAACCTCCTAATCACCGGTCAGATCGAATCATGACACCCTGATTATGTGTCCCTGTTATTGGCCAGATCCCAAAATCTGATTGCGGTCAGATTGTTTTATTTTTCCGGCCTACATGTAAATCTAGGTTGGCCTTGGTAATGAACCGAAAGCTGTTAATTGCCAAACCAGCCAGAAGAATAACTTCTTCTCTTAAGCAGTATAGACAATAAGAGCTAAGCTAGCGTTAGTAAACATCTATCTTTAACCAAACACAAACACGCAAAGGAACTGTGGATCTAAACTATTTACTAGGCAAAAGTTAAATCTCCTTCTCTGTTTAAACTCATGCTGCTCTCTCACCCACACAGATCATTCAGTAGTTGAACTGATGAGGGATCAAATAACACTACAATCACACTACAAACACTACAGCAGCTCAATGCGCCTTGTATTTGATCGTATGTGTGAAAAGTGCTGGAGCTGTTTCTCTTTGTTCAATAATGAGACAGAACAATGGCTTATTTCAGTGCTATTGTAGGCTAGTTTAGCTGCCATTATTGCAATGACTGAGAGAACATGTATGTAGAGAGAAAATCAGACACTGAGTGATTGTTTCCACAGACTTCTTACTGACATAATGTTACTGACAATCATTTCCATCCACTCTAGTGCAGCTAGTGTTTTTTGATCTATGTCTATCTGTCTGTGGACAGAATGTGTCTCTGCAACAATGTCACAACCGTGCAAGACAAGTCATGAAACTTTACCGGGTGTCATTATGGCTGTGGTCTTGCGTAATAATGTAGTTATAACTTCTGAGTAATTATGGGTCATAACGGAAATATGTTGACCCTGTTTGTCTGGTGTGATCCCATCACAGGATGGTCCTTAGTTTACATTAAGTTGAACTTGGCTTCATCCCTAGGTGTATCGTTCCAAAGCATTCATCCAAAGAAATCAAAAGTTTGGTACTTAATTTCACTTCACTTTGCTTCACTTCGTTTGATTTAATTTCATTTAGATTCTAGTGCTTAAGAAAACTGTTTTCTGGAAGTGATAGATCTACAAAGGCAATAATTACTGTTTTTAAGGATGAGTGAATTATCTGGATGTGTTATTGTCACATCTTTTCAAAAATACATTCAGTATTCCCTAACCATAGCAAACAACAAAGCAATAGCAACAGACAATTAGCTGTTTTGTTGTGATTAATTGTGAAATATGTGCATATTGAGTCATAAACTTTTAACCACCACAAGTAAAAGCACTATTGTATTAATTCACTATGAGACCTTCTGTTTCCTGCCAGCACAGTTGTCCTTGTATTTACTGTAAAAATACTTCAGCCCTTCAACTGTTGTAATTTTCTTTTACATCTTGTTCCCCATCAAATTTGTATTTTCTCTGTTTGGTAACAGCTCTGTTTAACCAACTTCCAAATGTCCTTTCTGTAACAGCAGAATTTCAGTGAGTTTGTTGCCCACAGTAATTTCATTGTCGTCGTAATGCATTGTTCATTACTACCTATGAGCTTGAACTTTGTCTGTGTTATGCTCTTCTTGCTGGGCAAGTGGTAAACTCATGAACTGTACTACTTTCCCATTCCATTTGTGAAGTGTTCCAGTGGTCGTGTGGCTGTAATAGAGGTCTGGTCAGGCAAGGTGTGATAGTGTTAAAGATTTTTTCCCAAAACTACGCACACAGCAGTAGTTCTACATGAGCACAAATATCTTTACAGTGCAGATGCAGCAAATACATTTCCTATTTGTCCAAGAATGAACTTAAAGCTTAAAAGTTGCTGCTGACTTCCATGCCTGGTTAACTAGCTTTCTACCTGTGATAATAATCTTACAAAGCTTAGGTGACGTGACATCATCCAAATACAATATTTTAGGCCAATGTAGGTCTTGCACTGTTGCATGGCTGAAGAGCCAGGACATTTACTAAGGCAGAGAATTGGGCAGTGTGCTAAGCCTGCGTGCTTTTATAAGTTGACCAATTTCTGCACTGCAAAGTAATCTTTGTCGCCGTGGCTGTTGGTCTAACTCTGCATGCAGTGTCACCGAAATCACTGGAGCAGTTTTAAGGGAAAAAACCCAACATGTTTGGCAGAAAGTATAGCTGCTTAAGTCAGAGCTGACAATATGTTTGATATGATAGTGCCTTATTTACAAAACCTCTTTGTTAATGTGTTTAAATATATTTTCACTGAACATTGACAAACAATATGATGAACAGTCAGACGCTACCTAAGCTTGCATGTCATTTTCTCTCAATACTGTCCTCTCCATGCTCAGGCATTACAGCTTCTGTTTGCTCTCATTGCTCATCCAGAACACTGCCAGTTTATTTTAAGGTTAGGTCGTTCATGCAGCATTTCAGGTTTGCTTCAAAACAAGTTTTCTACTTCACTGGACACCTCAATGCCATTCATGTAGCCCCGTATGACTTGAGAACTTGAGTATACAAGGAAAACATCTCACCAGCACAGTGCGGATGAGACATGACATTTGGCTACTCATTTGACCAGATGTATGAAATCAATGAGAAGTATATGTCATTGTCCTTGTGCATTTAATAGCCTAGTATGGCCTTTAGTGCTGTAGCCGTAGTGATCCAGAGCCTTAAGCCTGTGGACGATGATATGACAGGTAGCCTGACTGTGTCTGAGATTAAGCTTGACGGAATAAACAAACCTCGTATTGGCTTGATTGAGGATGTGTGTACCTTATTTCTAAGACAGAACTGAAGATGTGCGATGAAATATGCAATTCATGCAGGAAAGATAATAAGCCAGTTGAGCAGACAATACACTATAGGCTGATTGTCAACAGTGATTTTGCTTCGTGAATATACAACATACTATGTGATTTAATGGCCATATTTTGGCCACTTGTTCTGACTGGAGATGGGGCATTGCACGTCCTTAAACAGTGCATTGTCATTACAGCATATCAGTTTAAAGTCACAGCTGAGGCTGTTGGATGGACTCCTAACTCATTCTCTTTCGCTCTCCATCCCTTCTGCTTCTTCATTCCCTCTAGCTACAAGTTGTGTTTATCCCCCTTCTCAATTTTCTGTCTTTCCTTCAGACTCTATGACAAAAATTGTGTTGGGCATCCTTACCACATTGTGTTTTTGAGGAAGAAATGTCAAGGATTTAAACTGCCACTTTGTTTGAACTCATGTGTTGAACATATTTGCGTGGATAGTTAGGCTTAAAGAAAGTTACATTTTTCTGAAAAGATCAAATTAAAATAGCTGTCATGGAAGAATTGAGGCTATTATCAACACAATGATCCGATGAGGCTACTGCTCTAAATAGAAAGAGAACCAGAGACAGATTTAAGAACAGAAAATGCATGTTAAGAAATGCTTTGCTTTATTTGTTTTATTGAATTATGTGTTGATTTGTTTTACTAGGCATATTACAAATGCTCCAACCCTTATATCAGTATGCAAGTGATCCATGTAGGAATACACAGGTCTGTAGGCATAGTAAAACATTGATTGTAGTATAACATTGATTGTACTTTTGAGTCTGCTCTGAAAGAAATGTCTTGATGATTAGAAATAATCAAAGAAATTAAATCCTTGCTTGCTAAGCTTGTTCAGTTTTTTTTCAAAGCTAATATGCGATGTGGGGTTTATTTAACATATGTTTTGTTTTTTTAACAATGACTTTTATTCTTATTTATGTCATCTTTTGAGCTGCAAAAGTGTGTTTTAATTAATTCCCAGCAACAAATTTGCTGCACTGTCAGTGTCAGTACCGTCAGTATAGCTGTTTAAGCAGAGGTGGCATCTATTAGTTAGTGTAAAAACCAATAAATGCCTTTTACTATATACACCAAGCAAGTGCCATAAGCTGGCAATTCATATCCATGCAGGTCGCTGCAAACGACACCACTGGGTGGACAGTAAATACATTTTTTGGAACATATTGTAGTCATTTTCATGAGAGCCGCTGCAACTTTCATACGGCACATTGAATGGAGAAGCAGCATTTTCCTCGGGTCAAGCTGTTATCGAGTAAAGGAAGGCTGACTTTGAGGTTTGGGAAACATAAATGTGGCAAATGTCTAAGTAGGCAGAGTACAATATGTTGTAAGTTGTATTGTCTATTCCTGTTGTGCAAATTGTGCACAGTGTCATGATGATCATTGAACAAGACTAGAGCTTGTCTACTCAGCCAGTGAAGGGAAAAGGCGAGTGGGGGATATGTTGCCCCAGCACTGCCACATAGTGTGACCTCAATTATTCCATATTGTCATGACAGTTTGGCATGGTGCGTGTCGAGTGTAACTGTTTCTGCCACTTTTTATTAATAATGCATCTCTAGGTCCCAGCATCTGTCAGGGTTTTGTTTCACATAAGAGAGTGATGCTAGGTTGCTTTGACATATTAAGCTACTGACATTTAAATTCCTTCAACTTGAAGTGATACATTGTCATTTGGACCTGCATGAAAAGGACATGCCTGGCCACTGCAGTGCCTCTCTCTTCATGTGTCTTTTCATGTATTTAATATAGTCTTCCTCCTTTTTGCTCTTTAGCATTTTTCTTACACTTTCTCCCTGCTGAACCATCTTTTCCATTTTCTCCATCTTGCAACGCCTCTCTTCCCATTTTTTTTTGCAGCTCACTCGTTCCCTGACTCTCGCTGTCGTTTTGCCTTGAGCATCTTCTCTGAGTGGCAGAATTTCACTTTAGATAGAAATAGGCATTTCACCAGAGTTTTTATTAATTCTGGGAATTTTTTACAAAATGTTAGGTATGATGCCATGTCCAGAGGACTAGAATAGTGTGTATGTGCAGGTCAAGGGAACTAACAATGTTATAGATCAGAGCAGAGTGCTTTTTTTTTTAATTCATGAATTTGACATAGGGAAAGAAGGTTCAAAGAGGCAAGACCAGTGTGAAAAGCAGTTCAGTTTATCTAGTTGTAATCTCATCTAAATGCATAATTAAAACAAATTACACTCCATACAATGTAACAGGGATAAGATTTAGTGTCCCCAAGGCTTTAGTATATTTACAACCTCCATAAAACACTGGTCTGTTAGTAGCAGCCTGTCAGGCAACGTTTCCCAGACCTGGCCCTTGATCTTTCGCTGGTGAATTCTAGTCTTTTTGATCAGCTTTGCTGGCAAGTATATGAGATGCATCCTTTAAATTATAAAGGATTAAGAATCCCCAGCCTCTCAAATGGACATTTTGTGATGCTTCGACTAAAGTCTAACTTACTATTTTTGGGAGTTGCATGGGTGAATAAACTTAACCCATGGAAACATGTTTTCTGTTTTTATACGCTTGGCTGAGGATTTTGGTACTGGATGATTTCATGGGCAAATATGGCAACCTTTGTCTCTACAGGTTAATACACTGTATTTCTTCAGATTAATAATTAATTGTTTGTCTTATGTTTTCTTCCGCTGTTGTTCAGTCTCAGTCCTACGATGTGTTATGAAAAGCTGCTGTACCGCGTTTAGCATGCATAAGTATGCAGTTTACCTTCCACCCTTAAAAGCTTTGTTTTGGAACTAGGGATTACTTAATTCCACCAAATAACCTTTTTTGTGCGCGCGTGGCAGCTGTAATGCTGCAGACAGTCTAATTTATCTTGCGTTCTTGTTTGAGTTGCGATGCTCTTAAGGAGTGAGGAAAAGTAGTCCACACAGATTACTACTTATCTTTTCTAGCGTCACCACAAGAGTTCAGTTAAGTATCTTAACTGTATTTTGCAATATTTTTTTCAAATAAATTCACAACATTAAATTATGGAATTATATACCTCTAGAAATAAACACACATGGTTCACCCTTATCTGGCCTCTGGTATTTAGATTGTTTGAGTAACAATATATTTTTTGGATATAGAAGGGGATGCATGATCGTCATATTTCATATGTGTTCATGTTTTTTTTTATTTTAATCTATCCAGCATCCATTGAAAATCCATTCGTTTCGGTTTAGGGTGAGCAGTATGTAATTTGATGTTTTCTGACATTTTGTTGTAGTTGACTCAATAAAGCCTGATGACACAGGGGTTTAAAGAATTAACTAACTTTGCATTCATTTGCATTTATGCTTACAAAGCAAATGCAGACTTTTTAGAATTTTTAGTAGCTTTAGGGGCTTATTTCAAAAACACCTCAGTCGTATCTCTTCTTGAGCTCTGCCCTACACTCTGCCCCTCTCTTCCTAAATCACACTAAGCAAATATCTTTTGATTTGATGAGATACCCTTAGCGGCAAAAATGACATTGTGCCTTTAAACAGTAATACTGTGTGCTGGAAAGAACAAACCATTAGCTGGATGATACTATGCTGTATAACCCTGTAGGGCTGAGAGGAAACTCAGAAATGAGTGATAATCCTGTTTGTTTGTTCATGGAAGTAGTCATACAAATCATTGTTAATATAAAACTCTTAATTATTGTGACTTTGAATAGAAAGGGAGATGAAGTGTTCTTCTTTCCACCTTCTTAGGAGAATTGTAATACATTAATTATGAATTTAACAATTCAAATAAAATCTTCAAAAGCCTTTATATCCTGGATACTATTACACCTGTGGTCTGATTTACCCCCCACAAAGTCTGACAAGCAATTGCCCTCTAGCCAGTTCCACAGGCAGCAGAACCAACCTTGTTAAGAATGAAAAGAAAGTAAGAATGAATATCTATTATTTGCTGTACATTGGCTTGAAGGTGAGGTAGACTGAATTAAAGTGAATTGAGCTGGGATGAATTTGTCCCAGTTGGAGCCAGACTCCAGCTATGTTATAAAATGCTCACACGCAATCACACAGATACTTTGTTAAAGCAAGTCCCTTTGTTTTCATCATACATGCCACTGGCACCGTGGCAAATTGCTGTTCATAACTCTAAAGCATTCCACTTACCCTTTGTCCTTTAATATTACCTTGTTATATTATATAACACATACTTAACATGTTTTTAATATTTATTTGTCATAGCATTTAAGTATTCATTCATTCATTCATTCATTCATTCATTCATTCATCCATTCACACTGACATTGACTCTCACATTCACATTTACTGGTACTGGGTGTTTCCTGTTGACTTGATCTGAATGTCTTTGAACTTTGTTAGAACCAAAGCACCAACATGAGAACATACAGGCTCAACACAGAAGTCCTCGCCTGGACCCGAACAAAGGACTTTATCCATGCCCCTACTCTTATTGATACTCCTTATCAGTTCAGTTCTTTATCAATACTCTTGTTGTTTCTATGTCATTACAAAATAATTGCTTAAAAATTTATCAATTTAAAAACAGAATAAAATCAAAGTATTTTCTAGAGCAAGGATTAAAACAACAAAATCACTGTAAACGTAGCAATATTTCACTGGAAACAAACTTAAAATCTCAATGAAATATGTAATAAGAACACTAACATCAGTCTGCATTGGTTCTCCTCCCTCTGATGATGTGATTTCCTACCTGCCGGTATAAGGGAGGCGGGGCTGGTCTGTGTCAGCCAGTAGCTAAGTTTACAAGAATTTGCTATTGCGAAATAGTTAAGTTAAACAACATGGACACCTTTAGCCTCTCTTTAGTTTGGCTGTAATCGAATGAATAGAATGTATTAGCTGAGCTAACATTCCATGCTTCTGTTAATCTTAGTAGCGGATGAGAGACTGCATATTGATGCATGTTAAATAAGTGTATTGATAAAGCATTGGCTTCTTACCAGGAAAGGGTAATTATTGCACTTACAGTAACAGGCTTTGTTGTCATCAACTAAACTTTGAGTCGACTCCACTGAGTTCACTGACATCACCCCGCTGGTCTGCTGACTTCACTCTGCGTATGTGGAGAAGCTCAGCTGAGGAGAGACAGTGATGATATTTACATTATAATGTTACTTAATGGAACAAGAGATGTTGGCGTATGTATTCCAAATAAAGGAAATGAGGAAAATGGAAGTGTGGGTGGGTGTGTGTGGGTGGGTGGGTGACAGAGGACAGACCACCTCCATAAGTGACACCAAAATGTAGTTAAGACTCTCTGCATACTTTTCAATTACGTGACCCTCTTCTTACCCGACAATGTGGCAGGTAAACAAACTTAATATCTACCGGCAGTCAGCACTTTGATGCTCTTCATTTCGCACCTGCATCCAGGGAAAAAGGCATGTTAAATGATCTCTCTCATTATTTTATTAATCTAAATCGGATCATTCAAATGAAGATCGAGGAGCTGTCTGAACTGTTCCATAAAGCAGGTGTTTTCAGAATTTTATAGTACTTCAGTAAATGGAGTAACACATTCTGCACCACTTTCCAGTAACTTAAGAGAATTGCTGTTTGGTTTGGAGGCAGCAGTTGAGGACTTGCCATCAGGAGTGCCTATTTGTACGTATTTGTCGGCTTTCTAACTACAGCCAATGCCTTCAGTGTTCAGTCTTTAAGGGTGATTGCAAAGCTGTGCTACTATTGGCTCATTACTTTTTGCTTTCAAATTTTTATGCTCAGATGTTTGTTAGCTTAATACTTACTATCCTGTGTCTTGTAGCATAGCAGTAATCTTGAAAGCTGTGTGTCATTATGTTGCCTTTAAAGGCTGATGTCGGCGATCTACTCCGCGAAGATCAGCAGGAATGTTTAATCTTTTCCACAGACACTGAAAGGACTTTTGGTTCGCTCATCTCTCTGTTGTTTTCACTTGGATCCCTAAATGTATAGTTGAGCAATTAGAAGTGTTCAGCAATAATTAGCAATATTGGGAAGATATTTGCTGATGAGAGTCTAGATCAATATGTCCTTCCTAATCAGTCTTTTTTGGATTTGTTATAGGCCTCATAACGTGACGCATACATGGCCTTTGAGTCCTTGAACCCTGCAGACTAGTGAAGCTATACTGTCAGACTCATCAGTTTAGTACCTCCCCCGCCTGGGTACACTCTGCAGGTTGATTACTGATGCTTGCTTTCTGTGAGCCTCATCAAACAAGAGAAGTTAAAATAGAGGAGTTCTTACAGCCAGATGTCAGCCCATATTCCTCAGAATGTTTACACCTTTCAAAACTCCAAACTGACATACAGTTCTTTGCCTTCAGATATTTCATTTAGGGTTGTTATTTGGAACAGTGGAAAAAGTTGGATCAGAAATGTGTTTTGGTCCCCAATGTGATCAGTCATAAATGATTAAGTATCTGCTTGTACCGAAGCCTGATCTAATATTATTCCCACATTATACATCTACATAGTCTATCTACAATCAAATTCATGAAGCCCACATTTTCTTAATCTTACCACTCGGCTATAGAAGTGGTGCAGTGATTGTAGATAGCACCACCAACACTGGGGATGTGTTCAGAACTACAGCATCCCCCTCATCACCCAAACCCACACTTCAATAAGCATGATTCCGCTTGCTTTACTTCAAACCTCTTCACACTGCTCTGTTATTGTGGAATAGAAACTGTGATAGTCTCTTTTAAGCATTTCTGTTAAAAATAAGTCAAAACAAAAACAGAATTTACTCTGATGTACATTGAACCCAGATTTTAACCTGTTTTACAAAGTTTGTCACGTAGTGCCTCACATGGTTTTAGTTAATTAGTATGGAAAGACTGTCTGGTGAGCCCCATAGGTCTGACTCATGATGCTGCTTTTGGTCTCCTTTTTATGTGACATAACTATCATATGTGTTTTTAAAAAGAGCTGACATGTGGGCGTTCCTGTCATGTGTCTTGTGTGTCTATTTAAAGGTTAAATGAAGACATTTGTAGGATTGTATTTAATAGTCAGTTAACCAAGTGAAGAAATGTGTATAATTGACCAGTGTGAATGTCTACTGGTCACTTTGTCTAAGATCCTCCAGTCAGTATTATTCTTCAACACTTTGTCCCACATCCCACAAGGGAGGAAATACAGATTTTACTGTTGGTGTTGATCTCGTGCCGATCAATATAAAAAGTCAGTATACTCTATATCGAACAAAAAAGTCCTAAAACGTTTGCTTTATCTTCTCACGTGTGAGAATTTAACACTTTTCTCCTTTTAAATATCATTATGACTTCAAGACCTTTGAGTTTGTTAAGTTGCTTCTGAAAGTTTTTTCTGACACTTGATGGTCTACATGATAAACCAGTTAATTGAAACAAATAATTTAGACTGGGATTGATGATTAAAAAACTTAACAGTTGCAGCCTTTCAATGAAGGTTCCACTTCTTCCACTTTTTACATACACAATGCAGTATGCATTACAGTAAACAGCATAGCTCTATGCATCATCTATTATTCTGTTAAATGCCCAGTCAGAACTGTGAAAACGCTGCATCACTCTGGTTGATGCATGAGTTTTGCATAACAGTGTATTTTTTTCCCAATTCAATATCGATTCAGAAGTGTAGCCGGTCTCGCCCTGGCCGCTGCACCGTGCACCCGCGGGTAGCACTCTCCTCCGGGGAGAGAGGGGGTTCAGTGTCAACGTTTTACCCCCTTGCCTCGAGCCGGAGGGCGGAGGGACCGCGGTTATGTCTATGTTTATGTCAGACAAAAATGTACCATGCAGTCCCAGAAACAATGACATTATCTCAGCTTAACTATGGTTGCACTATTTTATACCTAAACACAGCGTGTGCCTTTGTTTACATTTCAATTCGAACTAGAACTTCCTAGAGGAAAGATTTGTAGTTCAAGATTACTTTTTTGAATTTAAAAATTATTAACAGGTACTCTATATTACTGAATCGATATCGAAGCATTTAAATCAATATTGAATCGAATCTATATTGAATCGAATTGCGACCTAAAGAATCGAAATTGAATCGAATCGTATCGTGAGGTTCTTAACAATACCCAGCCCTATATATGAGGGTTGGGTTTGATTTGGTGTGCTTAAGTTTTAGTTCTCAATGAGCTAAATATTTTTGAATTCAATGAAAATATAATGAAAGACCAAACCAGGTTGTGAGCATCCATCAGCTAGCAAACACTGTAAATTATAACCATTTTATTTAAAAAATATATGTTTTGAGGGGAAAATGTTTTTTTTTTTCAGTTTGGCACATCTTATCCACTATACAGATATGAAATTTTACATATTACAATACAAAAGGAAAATGGGAAGAGAAAAGCATTCATTTTGCACAAAGAGGTTGGGTAAGAGAGGGGATTAGTTCACTTTTTTTTTTTTTTTTTTTTATTTTTAGGCAGGGTGGGGACCAGGGCTAGAGGATGACAAGAGGAAACAAAAACAGTTTACAAAGAGCCAGAGTGCAAAGGGATGCATATTTCTACAAATTTTGTGGATTCTCAGTCACTTAGTACAAGTTGTAGTCTTAAACAGTGAAATGTCAAATGATTGACAGAACTTTGTAGGAATTCCACATACGTCCCCATTCTTGGTGTTATCAAAAATGATGTCTGTCCGTAGTGTTTGCTGGATGACATTAAGAAATATTCAACTCAATTTTGACTTTTGAACATGCAAGACAGATTAGAGGGGCAATAGTAAAAGCAGTGCGAAGCTTGAAGAAACAAAATAGAAACAAAGTGGAGGTGCTTAGCTTTGGAAATCAGTATGCAATGGTTTTCATTGAATTCATATGTGAAGTGTAACAATTTTTGGTTTACACAAACACTTTCTTAGAAATCGTTGTGGGCATCCTATGAGCATGTGCAGAGAGACATTGACAGAAGCATTCATTTTGAAACATGAAGCCAAATGTTGTCAGGCTCAATAGAGAGACAAAGTCACAAAAATTGTACCTACTCACTAACTCTAGGGGGAAGCAGCCAACGAACTGTTCCCTAATTGCTCAAAACCAGATATCTTGCTTCTATAAACAATGCTGTTAGAAGCATCTTGCTGTTTCAATTGCTCACTTCATTTATCGTAGCCTAAAATTGAACTGTCGAGAGAATGCATATTCAGATTTCTGGTGTTAAGAACTTTATTTGAATTATTCACTGGTCAAACGTTGGATAGCTCATTAGTTGATGTGTAGTGAAATTGTTGCTGCTGTGCGGTCAGTGTGCATTTCAAGACCAAGGTGCTGTCACTCAGTATTTATATTTTCCTACCTTTACTTGGCCAGAAAAATATGTTGGTTTGGTTTTAATAAACTACAGACATTACCCCATAGTTGCCCCTTTCTATCGTCCCATCAGTTCCTCTCAATCCCTCTCTCTTTCACCCTGCCCCCACCACCAAACTGAACACAAAGAAGTGCGAAGCTGCGGCAGCAGCTTTAGTCTGATGCTAATGCACATCCTCTCCCTGCTGCATACAAATGTCTCCTGACCCAGGCTTGCTGTTTGCTTATCACTGGATCTCCATTTGCTTTCAGGGTATTGACCGCAGTTTAACTTGACACATGTGTCTGCTAACAAAGGAGCTCTTCCTATTTATTGTTCACTGTAACCCCATTTTTTTAAGACTCTGAATGACAACTTGTATCACTAGGAAGAATGTGTTAAAGTAAAAGGTGCAATGATGTTTGGTCTGCTGTGGAGGATGATTCTACTTGAGCTATTTTTGAGTGGCTGAACAAGCTAAATGTTGCTGGATCACTGGCGTGGGTGACAGAATATTAGATTCTTTTTGCCTTGCCTTAATTGGTTCAATCTTGAGCCTGTCAGTCCTGATTAGTGTGTAAGCAGTAAAGAGCTGGGGCTACTGGGAAAGGTTTTATTTTCAGAATGAAACGCTCTCTCCTGTCTGGCATTCGCACTTTACAATATCCTTTTACTTGCTACCCTTTACACCTTACATGAGCTCGTCTTTATATTGATCCTGGTATGTAATAGCAAATCAGCAGACTGTACTTACTAGGTTAAGCTGTTGAAAATATTATGGTCACAGTGTGTATGGCATTTGGGAGCTAGAGAATCCATGTACAGGTCAATGTACATTTTAAGGTCTAATAATTTTGTTCTTGATGTCCAGGGTGAGGAAGACATCAGTGTGTTTTTGCTAAGCGATGCAGTATATTGGAGATTAACCACAGATGAACAATGCTTAGTGTTTCCCACAGGTTGAGAATTTATTTGTGGCGGTTGGCCCTTGTGGGTGGGAGCTCCATCATCCAAAAACTTTAGTCAGCTGCAAGGCAGCATTTCTTATGAGCTGAGGCCAGATTAAAGAGGTAATTTTCCCAGTATATATAAATGACCATAAATTTACCATTTTGGCAGTCAGTGAACACTTTCTTCCAAATTCTCCACCATACAGATGAGAATTTTGGAAGAAGTCCACATTTCCAAAGATGGAAATTAATACCTTTATGGCTAAGGATAGCTGTTGCTTGGCGTTGGGGACAGGGAGTGTGCCGCCCAAATAAATTCTGTGAACAGGAAACACTGAGAGCCTTTGGAACTGATGGAAGGTTATAGACTTTCCTATTTCACTAATGTCTGATTTGGTAAAAGTAATATCATAAATGTATACTGAATAGAATTTCAGGGTTCTTCTCTCCTCTAGAGATGATTTATTTTTATTTGTAGCATAATAACAATCACATTTATTTTGCAGTTATAATTCAGAGTTTGATTTTGTTCTCAGTGGCCTTGAATGTGTCATAGTTCTCCTGAAATAATTAAATTATAAAACAAAAACGATCTGATATTTGATCCAATTAATATGCCCCAGTAATTAAGTGATTGGCTTACACTGCCTGTTGTGCAGTTAGAAACATAATTTCAAATATTTACTTTTTAAAAGAAATAAGACATAAATCACATTTCTCCACTTAATGTATTCTGTTAGCAGAGGCCCATTTGGCTAAGTATTTTCTCTGTGCTGCAGAATATAGAGACAATGTGGAGACAAATCTCACAGTTTACAATTTTCTTGTTTAAAATGATTGCCCCTGCCTGATATGAACAACCTTGCATTCATAGAAAAATAAATTTGTGACTATCTCTACATCATCCCTTAACGGTCATGTCAAGCCTCTGTCATTGTAGCATTCATCATTTATCACATAGTCTCAAATCTCACTTGTAAAAATTATGCTTTTTACATAAACTGGAAAAAAAAACAAATAAAAAAAAGCAAACCCTGTATCATCTGAAATGGTCAAATGGCAAACCATATGCTCTAGGAATAAATAAGAGTTCATACTTCACACTCTTTGTAAGGCAGTTGCTGACACTTGCACTGCCCATAGCCATTGATGATCACAAGTGCCCCTTCTTCATGGCTGGGCTCATACTCATTATAGGGTACCTGTGTAGCTAGATCTGCCATGGGCTGCCGCTGCTGGGTCCTCATCTGTCTGCGGTTCTGTATAGCCGAACAGTGGCGTATCCGGCGCAGGGTGGGTGGGCAGCACTTCCGTGAGATATACACAACGAAAATGATGAAAAAGAATGAAAATAGAAGGGCCATAGTTCCAATGATGACCCTATGAGTCATAACAGTGTTGTCTATTGCAGTGAAGTCATCTGTTACAGCTGCTTCCTCCAGTGTAGCGGTAGTTGCTTGAGCAGTGCGTGGTGTTTGTGTTGTGGTTGTTGTGGTAGTGACTGTGGTAAAGCTCCCAAAATCCTCTGCATAGTCCTGCGTGGGGGTCGGCTGCATAATTCCAAACAAGGAGCTTGTAGTCTCTGCAGTTACAATAGCGTCTGTGGTTGTACTAATGGTCTGAACAACAGGCGCAGAAAAATTCTGGCAAAGCTGGAATCCATAAACAGCATCAAGTATCTCCTCACCTTGGGCATATTCAGGACTGTGGCAGAGAATGGAGTGTTCCCACCTTCCCTTAAAGGTGCTTAGCCAAGTGGCCAGAGAGCAAATCCTTTTGGTACATTCCCAAAGGTTGCTAGACAGCCCAATGGTACCCAGAGACTGCCACATATCCATGACTTGGGGATCCAGGCTGCTTAGTTTGTTGTTATCCAGCAGCAAAATCTTTAAATTTGGCAGTGTTTGAAACACATCAGGTGTCAGCACACGAATTTCATTTCCTGTAAGGTCCAGTTTCTCTAAAGTGGTCCAGGTCCACTCCATGCCACATGTTAGGTTGCTGATCTTATTCCATTGCAGATATAGAAACTGGAGGGCAACAAGGCGAGGGAAATGGGCCAAGTTGATCTTGGTCAGCTGATTGTGCTCCAAGTGGAGCTCTTTAAGCTTAATGAGCCCAGCAAATCCATTACGGGCCAGACTCCGCAAGCGGTTGCTGCTTAGGCCTAGATATTCCAGGCTGCGGCAGTCCCAGAAAGCTCGAACAGGTGTGGTGCGAAGTAAATTAGAGCGAAGGTGGAGTATCTGCAGCTTCCTCAGTCCATGAAACAGCTCTGGTTCCAATGCAGTCATCTGATTGAAGGACAGGTCCAGTATCTGGAGATTGATGAGGTGGATGAAGGTTGTGTTGGGCAACTTGGTGATACGATTGGAACTCAGATTGAGGTCCTTCAGCTTGTAGAGCCCTTGAAAGGCATCCTCTTGTACTGTTGTAATCTGGTTGTGGTCTAGATGTAGCCAAGTGAGCTGGCTGAAGCCATAGAATTGATCAGGGCTGAGCTCAGTGATGCTATTGTGGCGTAATGACAACCCCAGGGCTCCCTTGTCCACACCATCTGGGGGTGCCTGAAGCCCCTGGGTGTCGCAGTAGAACTGCAGGTCCTCACAGCGGCATTTTTGAGGGCAAGTTGTGCACGATGCAGGAGGCAGCAGGCACACTAGGAGCATGCTGATCACACACAGACACAGAGCCGCTGGTGCAGGTCCCACCAATGGCCACCTTGAATGGAAACCTGGGTGGGTTCAAAGATAACAAAATGAACTGTGGGGCGGGAAAGCTTATCTCTGCAGAGCACTTATTACTAATTCATGGTGACGATTGTGCTTTTTGTGTGCGCTCTTGTTCTCTCTCATGCATCAGTTTAGATATTTGACAGTGACAACTTTCACATCATATGTAAACACAATTTCTTTGAGATCAGGTTTAAAGGGGATGTCTTATATATATGCATTAAATTATCAATTACACACATGAGCTAGACTTTGTTCCCACTCCCTTGGCTTTTATATTTAGCGCATCTTTTAATTCTCTGTCTTCCGTAGAATCTTTAAATAGGGTTAAATGCAAATTCCCGCTGATTAACGTCATTCACTTAGCAATTATAGCTGAATGTTTTTTTTTGAGCAGCTCAAATGCTGTTATGCTTTAGATTCTTAACCTTTTTTTTTTTTTACAACTGATTGAGTTTTTTTCTTAAGTCTTCATCATCATTTACAAGGTTTGCTCTACAACGCAAATGGTATTTAAAATGTGTATATTATGCGTGTATCATGCGGTGAAGAAGGAAAAATGAAGGACAATTGCAGTAAATAGAGTAGGCTGAAGAGCTTTTAGTCATCAGCCTCCGTCGCTCTTACTTGTATTCCCTATTCATGTCCAGACCTGCCATAAAAAGGGGCTAACTTACCCATTCTTTTGTGCACATCGGAGGCTGCATTCAACTGTCCTTTTCCGCAGACTCTTGGAGCAACCAGATGGAAAAAAAATCCAAAGGGAAAAAACCCTTTTGAGTAAGCACAAAAGATATCAGCCTCTTTGGAAATGAAGCAATTCTGAGCCCACCCAATTGAGACAAAATAAGAAATTCCATGTCACAAGATGATGTTTATTCCTGTTATTTTGCTCAGTGTCCTTTTTTAAATCCAAGCTCAAAGAAAGGGTAGAATCTTCTCCTTCATCCCACGAATCGTTGAAATAATTATTATTTTTTTTTTAAGTTGATCAGTTGCATCCAGAGCGACTCCGGTGAACAGACCCCCCCTCCTCTCCTTTTTTTCTTTTTCTTTTTTTACCCTTTTGTTTCCCTTCCACGGCAATGATGTCAGCTCAGACGGTTAATTGAAGATCAAGCGTTCCTCTTTCATGGCTGTGGTCTTGCAACCTAACTTGTTGATGGCAGCCAGAGAATCTGCTTCCGATGCCGGCTCAGTCTCAGCATAGCCTCTGCAGAGCTGTGAGCGGAGCCCTCGTCTGCAAGCTGAGACGCAGGGAGAGAGAAAAAAGCAGAGCAGAGAGTCGGGGATGTTATTCTGTGCTTTTTGTTGCAGCCACTCACTGCTACAGAGTGGTGGCAGCCTGGCGTCGATCATCACTACTGTTTCTCTCTCTCTTTTTCTCTCCCACACTCACAAACACCCTCTCACTCTCTTGCTCAGTCACTTGCTCTCTGCCTCATACACACTGCTTGTGCACCTCAGTCTTCCTCCACCTCCCTCTTGCACCCCCCGTCTTCCTCCACCTCCCTCTTGCCCCCCCCCCACCCCACTGGCTCGTCACCATCAGAATATTGATATCTTGAACGTGTTGCGGCAGCTTGCTGTTGAAATTAACAACAGCTGTAAATCTCAACCTCGCCTTGCCGTTGTTCTGCATGCGCTATGTATGAATGTATACCAATGGACATAAACAAAAGAACATAACGAAGCAAAATATCGTTTTTAACATGTGGCTCTCGACAATATAAACATCAGCAAAGGTAGCCCACAGTGTGCTGCATTGCAAAATCTCTGTACAGCAGAAAGTATGCTACAGCCATGATAACATAGGGTGTCTGACTTATATTCATAATTTACATATCCTGAGTGCAGTGCTTTAATTTTTGAACACTGGCATGTGATGTATGGCCAGCTGCTCTGATGTTAAATTAGGCTAGCTCTTAACATGTAATTGAAAAGGCTGAGAACTTGCTTGATGATGTGAACTGCAGGTATTTCAAAGTAACTAAATGTGTGCTGTTAACTTGATTTTTTTTTTTTTCTTACTTCTCTCTTTCTTTTTTTTTACAGTGAGCAAATTGATTTGGGGGATTTATTAAAAGAAGGTGGCTATATTTTAGCACAATTGGAGTGCTAGGTTGATTGTTGGAGCCCACCCCAGCTTTCCCTTGCCTTTGTGATGGATTTTAAAATATTTCTTTTAAAAAAAAACCAGTTTGAATTTAACAGAGGGCTTGGAAATTATTATTATCAAATGTACGCTCGTAAATTAATTGTATTACATAATTCTTAGGTTTAAGTCAAAACTTGCATCTGGCTGGCACTTGCCAGGTCACCCAGCATGTTGCTGTCATTCTCCAAATGTATTGTGCTAGACTAAATCTCCTGCTGGGAATTCTCTGCAAAATGTGTGAGTGGAAAACATGGTGAAAAAACACTTAAATCTCAAGGGATATGGTTGATATACCCTATGTTTCATATGTGCTAACTATTTGTGTTTTTATATGTGTGTGTGTATATATATATATATATATATACACACACACACACAACTCTGATTATTTGACACTGGAAGCATACTTAATTTCTAGGGAATTTTTCCATAATCCCTCGGACTAGTTCTTTTGTAGACAGGGATGTTCCTAAATCTGTCCCAAAGGAGATGGATAGAGACTCACTTGAGTATCATAAAAGATGCCGCAGAGAAACTGCCTCCATAATAAGCACCTGAAGAAGTGCTTTAGAACCCTCTGGTGTGGAAATGAAATATAGGCTAGGCATGAATGAAATAGGATTGAGAGAGTAGGGGCAGAGCAGACTAAAGCCCTACCACAGCACTGCATCCAACCGGCACAAAATCACAGGGGATTAGTGCCGTTGGAGCTCCCTGGCCCCTAACTATATACACAACCCCCAATGGGCAAAGGGCATTGGGGGATGGGGAAGGTCAATGCCACCACCATCCATGGTGTTATGTCGCAGTTGATTTGAGCATTATAAGGGAGTTGAAAAGCCCAGAGTCCAACTGGTTCTTTGCCTTTTATCTGTTGCCCTTTTCTGTTCATTTAATTTTGTTCTAATTTTATTACTCACAGTATCTGTCTGTCTATCTGTCTATCTCTCACACTCTCTCTCCTTCTCTCCATCCTTCCAGAAAGTTTTTGATTTTCCCCATTTATGCTTGAGCAGTTTGCAGAATGTGACCATCTCTCTGCTCTCAGTGGGGACCAGTGATTTCGGGCTTTGCCTACTTTGTAGTTTTTAGTTTTGTGAGTAATGCCAATGATATTACAATATTACTATATATATTTTACACAGTCGCGTGTAGTAAATTGCAACCTTTTAATCAACACAAATTTCTTGTTTAAGATGAGAAAAATAAATCTGTGGGAGATATCAAAATGATACTTACAGTGTTGCTTTACATTATTAGTGCTGAGTGTTGTTGCAGCAATTTTGATTGGTCAAAGCTACTTTTTCACTCCTGAAGAAAGAGTAGACCATTGTCCTCAGCGATGTGGTTACATTTTGTATACAAACTCTTTCCTCTTGGATGTGGATTTCTATTCTCAATTTGCATCAATGCTACTGTTTTTTATAAAAATAAAAATTGGCAGCTTGAATATAAGTAAATATACCTGTCTCAGGGTGTAGTGTTGATGGGGAGAGCAGAGCCTTTCGTAAATGCTGACATGATTGTCTGCAGCCTTTGCAGAGACACAATGTAAGGAAATCAACCCTTTCACACAGGCCAGTCGTTCCTGTTCGGAATGAGTTTCCAAGGTTTCTACAAAAAAGTATTTGTGTTTGGTACTGCGCTTTACAAATAGCAACATTTACAAAATGATTAACACAAGAAATCATCAAGACAGATTTTGAAATGAGGGATTCTCAAATCAAGTTTGATGTGTTCCTTATCCTAATCGGATTTTTTTTTATTTTTATATTTACTCTGCCCAGTCTTGTCAAGTCAATCTTTTTGATGGCTCAGTAGCTCTCCATTAAGAAACTAAAGCCTGCATCCCAGGTTGCTTTTTATGGTTTGCTGTAATAAAGTACAGTGTTCTGTACGGTATCCATGAAGAGAATTGTGGTGGCATCAAGGCTTGGGCAGGATTTGGATTGTAGCTTCTCTTGATTCCTGCATAAATAAAATTTGAGATTTAAATGGTGTTTGCAACAGCAGCACTTAAGAGGGTGTGGTGGCCATGAATTATAGTGCTGATATAGATGCAAATCAGCTGTTTTTTAACCCAAAGCAGCTGTTCTTTTTACTGATGCACGCTTTCAGTGTGTGTGTATATCATTAATTGAAACTGCTGGCCACTGTTTTGTTTGTGTGCTACATGATTCACTTGCAATGCTATCAGTCAGGAAATGATTCCAGTGTTTTAACAGGGGGCGATGGGGCACTTTTGACAGCTGGTGCAGAACACAATGGTTTACAATTAATACAAGGATCAGAAATGGACCCTGCTGGGTATCTGCAGAACACCTGCTGCACTCAAAACTGAAGATCACTTCTACTGCCGATGGAATGTATTAAGTAGGCATGGTTGAACAAATAAATGAATGAATGAATGAATGAATGAATGAATGAATGAACAGTTTTTTGTTTTTGTGTCTAGCCTTTTGCATGACGCATCCCTCATGTAATTAATTATTCAGACACGTTCTTTGAAGGTCCAGTATGCAGGATTTAAGGTCAGAAATGGAACATAATATCTATGATTATTTTTTCAATAGTGTGTAACAACCTTAAATTAAGAAACATTGTTATTGTTGCCTTAGAATGTGCCTTTTATTTCTACAGGCCCTCCTCCATGGAGTGTGCCATGTTGCACCTTCTTATTTCTACAGTAACCCAAAATAGACAAACCAAACACTGACTCTTGAGAGGGCCCATCACTGAGGGATGTTTAGTTGGCTACACTCTGCAACCTTAAGGCTGGATGCCACTTAATCCAACAAGCTGGACCTATAACATAAACAAATTCATTCTGATATGTACCCACTTGCATCTAACAGCATGATTCGCATTGACCCCTGCTGAAAGTTGTTTTGACAAATTAAATTAACAGCTGACTTTCAATTATCTGTTTGGCTGCTAATCAGCAAAATTATACAAACTACTGCATATTCTGTCACAAAAGACGAGTGAACCTGCAGGGACTGGTTAATGATGTTAAAACAAAAATGTTTATGTTGCACAGCTATCCTGTTAGGCTAAATTGAGTAAAAGAAAAGGAGAAAAGTCTAAAGGATGCAAATGCAACTGGCCAAAAGAGCAAACAGTGTGATAGAGAGAGATACATGACTTGAAGCAAAGAACATTCCTATTTACTGTAAATTCTGAAGCTATACCATGTCTTCATATACTGATCGACAGAAATCAGTCTGGTCCTGAGACTCATTAGAATGTATATTCATATGAGCATACGCAACAGATATGTTGGAAACATAGTTATCACTGCACCTTACTACACACTAATTCCTCTCCTATGTTCATGTTTCAGGCGGGAAGAAAGGATAGGAGTGATGCTTTGAACACAGCCATCGACAGGATGACCAAAAAGACCAGAGACCTTCGCAGACAGGTTTGTTTTTCCACTTTGACTGTCTTGAATGTCAACAAGCTGTGCTGAAGATATTGGTGCATATGCACAGGATGCTATATTATTCTAACAGTGCCTTTTCATTTTTCTTTAAATTTCTAACTTCACAGCTGCGTAAAGCTGTAATGGACCATGTCTCTGACTCTTTCCTGGAGACCAATGTTCCCCTCCTGGTCCTGATTGAAGCTGCCAAGAATGGCAATGAGAAAGAAGTAAAGGAATATGCACAGGTGTTCCGTGAGCACGCCAACAAGCTGATCGAGGTAATGGAGGATTTTCAATGCTTTCACAGTCAAAACCTGATATGACCCAAATATAAAACACTAAAATTTGTTTCCTTTTCATCCCACTGGTTGTGGACATTTTAGATGACTTTCTAGTTAAGATCGGTCTTGATCCAGTTTTTATGTTCAATATCTGTGGCTCTGTTCTCAGACATTCCCCCGTGATGCAACTTTAGGATTACAGTGCCTCAGAAAACAGCAATCTGGGATCTTTTTGCCTAATGAAAACGTAGCTGTATACACTGAAATTAATTTCTTTGGTCGCTGTTTTTGTCTTTGTGTGTGTGTGTGTGTGTGTGTGTGTGTGTGTGTGTGTGTGTGTGTGTGTGTGTGTGTGTGTGTGTGTGTGTGTGTGTCACACATGCACACACTGTTTAACCACATTTTTATAGATTGAAGTGGAGGCTGGTTCTAATCTGATGCTGTGATGCAATTGTGAGCAGACAAACAGAACATTGCTATGTGTTGTTATAGCAAGAGATCACATTTTTAAGCAAAACCAAAGGAGTGAAACAACCACAACTCCAGGATAAGTTTTACCTCTGGGGAAATGTTGTTCTTGCCACAGCAGAACAGAAGTATATCCTTCATGTGCCAAATCTATGTGTTAAATAGTGATACTAAGAAAGATAAATATCTTAAACACTGGCAAGTGCATCCTGCTTGTTCTGTGGCTGCTATCGTGTCTTAAAGTGAAACTCTCGCCAAAATGCAACCTAGGCTTTATTTGTGAATGTATACGAGTCAAAACTTAGGCACTTTAAAGATTGACCGTATATCCGTTTTCAGCTCAAACTCATTTTCAATGGAGTGCATGGGGCACTTTTACGCGAGCATCAAAATCGCTATTTTTAAAACACTAAAGCGGCTCGACACAGCACGAAACTTTGTTCGTAGTATCACCGGGGTCTCTACACATGAACACAAGCATTGAGAACATTGTATGTGTACACAGAGTTTACTAAAAAAGTTTTTGAACAACCCACGTTAGCGGTAGCTTCTTCCTCTCGTCGTCGTCATGGCAGCCCAGACGTACTTGGGGATCGATCCTTCTGGGTATGAGTGTATGTGGTTCAGTTTAGCTATGTGTAGAGACCCTGGTGATACTATGAGCAAAGTTTCATGTTGTGTCGAGCCTTTTTAAAAATAGCGATTTTGAAACTAGCGTAAGAGTGCCCCATGCACTCCCATTTAAAAAAAAACAAAAAAAAACGCCTCTTTCGTCGTAATTATGCCTTTATTCGGTTTGACTCATATACATTCACACAAAAAAGCCTAGGTTGCATTTTGGTGAGAGTTTCACTTTAACAAAGGAACATGTTTGGGAATTAATTGTATGCCGTAGAGCAGTAAGTGTATATGTAGCAAAAAGAATTCAGATGCAAGGGACAGGAGATGGACTTGGATGGATGGGTGAAAAGCTAATAGAAACATCAGCTGTCCTCATTAGTGGACTCTGCTGCCATTTCTTGAATGCCTGTGTCAGAGCATCATATTCTGACATTTTAAAAGTGACTTCTCCCCACGGGCAGATGACCATGAGTGTAGCTGGATCATTGGTCCATTGAAAGCAGGGCAGTACAGGCATTCAGTGGCGAAACCCGATGAAGCATCAGAGGGGAAAGGGAACCGTGCTGGTGGAGTAGACCCTTAAGAACCTCCTGAAGGCCTTCAGTGTCAGAAATGGCATTGGAGCAGGACCTTGTTGGATCTAACGCTACAGTGTCATGTTGGCTTATTACACTTAGATGGGATACATGAAGAAATATAATTTTCTCGAGAACAAAAGATGACATTCAATGAAAAAAACACTTTTTAGTTGTGAGATGAAGTTGAAGGTAATGAGAGTTCCTCTCACAATGAGCTTGATGGTATTAGCATTGAGTTGTATGGTGTCCCTCTAAAGCCTGGTTTATGCTTCTGTGTCGCGGCGATGGCGTAGCTACGTCGTCGACGCAGACCCCTACGCGGACCCTACGCCGTAGCCTGACGTGCGCCTCCAAAAAATCCTGACTACGCATCACGTCGAGACGCGAACCGCAAGGACTGTGATTGGTCTGCTCAGCAGTTGCTTTTCCGGTCAACAGTATAACAATACCGCCAATTTTAAAGTTTTTGTGGTACGAGCGGCAACCACTTGAAAACCTGTCGTGTGCTCAAGTTCTGTCCATTCAAACTTAATCTGTCAAACAGCAGCTTGGATTAGCGACACGCAAACATCAACATGCAACAATCAGAGACACACAAGCAGACACACAAAGCTGCGGACTGGTTCGCACGGCCAGTTAAAGACAGCGTGAATGCCATTTAATTCAACTAACAGCGAAGTAAAGTGAGAAACTTCTCGGTCAGACTGACAGACAGCTGTTAGCTCCGTTAGCACCGCCTCCTGTCTGACTACGAGTTGTTAGCCTGTTAGCATAACAAACCTGAATCACTGACGTTGATGACGTCCCCCGACACCAACGTGTTCCCTCGATGCAGAACTTCGAATGCTCAATGACGGCGTAGGGTCGACGACGTAGCTACGCCGTCGCCGCGACGCAGAAGCATAAACCAGGCTTAAGACTGATAGGTAAGTGTTGTCAGCTGCAAAAGTGACAAACAGAACAAACTGTTCTCAATAAACCATTTAAATGTCAATTAAGAAACAGAAGTTATACTCAGTGGGTTTTCTCCCTTAGGTCTTTTAGCCATAATATTTCATTACCTGCCCGATCCCTGTGTTTGTAAAGTGGCACTGCTGGCTCACTCTCTTTTACTGAAATATTTATCAGCAAAAGTATCTTTTGTCACCAGTTTAGAATGGTGGGGCACTGCTGAATTATGCATGAGCACTGTGCTTTGTCATTAGAATTGGCCAAACTTGAACTCTGATATCTTAATATAACACATTAAAATTATTTTGCTTGCTGCAATAACTTCTCATGTTTTGATTAGGTAAAACAGACTGACATTGGTTGTATAAACAATGGAAAATAAAAAAAAACCACTCAAAATACAGCATCAACACAGGTTTACAGAGATGAGAAATAATCCGTCACATAATTCAGATCCGTTGTGAGCGTTAGGCAAACTTTGTCTATATCTGCATGAGTCTGTTTTGTAACCAGAATGTTGTGAATATTGAAACCCATAGTTTTCTGTTTTCTTTCATATTTCTGTGTTGCATGAAGGTTTCACTAATGTGTATGAAATTCACACACATTCTAATGACATTTGAAGATAATCACACTCATGTAGGACATGAATGTAGACAGCTGACTTGATCTTGAGGTACAGTATGTTCAGATGCTAAGTGAATTCTAGAGGCAGCTTGATTGCATCCAGAGGCAATGTAGAGGAAGGAGCAGGTGCAGTCAAGCCGTCGTTCATTCTTGCTGCAGTGAAATGAGGCTTCTGTATGCTTTCAGTATTGTGCTAATGTAATCAGTAAATTGACAAACAAACTATTTTGGGGGGGTTTAAATGCAAATTTCAAGCTCACCACATGTTCAGTTACTAATACAGTGGCATTGATTGTTTTGTAATGAAATATGCATATCTTGCATGCCATAAGGTCTTCATTTTGGCCAAGAATTGCAAATGTTAAGGAGTAGTCTGCCTTTCATTTGACCATTTCATAATACCGCTTAGCTGTTTTTAAGCAGAAATGTGTAATCTTTTTCGAAAATCATTCCTGTAGAGCAAGCCAACAGCAGTTCAGCAGACTGAGCAATAGGTAAGTCTCACTAGTACTCTTGGCTTTCACCTTTGATGGAAAATGGATGACATTTCCTTGCAGATGCATCCTGCAAAATGGATATTAAACGGTGCTGGAAGTTGCTCTAAAAAATGGCCTCCTCCAAACACAATAGAAATGAGTGAATAGAGAAGCAATGTCCAAAGTGAGAAGTAACACAAAATGTTTGGTTGCTTATCACACAGGGATTGAATATGTTGTAAATCAAATATGTCTCCTATTGAGATGTAGGAACAGCAAAATGCCACGTATCTCAGGCTCTGTTTGTATGACATCATGATTGGTGCAAGTGAAGGATGCCTCAAGGCAAATGGTGCATTAGGTCACACACATTTATTGAAAGGCACATTATGACTGACCCACATTCATTTGTAGGCCCTTTTAAAGCAGCTCCTCTACCCTTGTTTGTCGGGTTGTCATTCTTTTGAATGGGTGTATTCATATGATTATATAAGGCAAAATTAGTATTTTTACTTACTGACTTTTATTTACTTGAAGTGCCAAATCCCACTGATTAACTTCGTGCAAGCCATCAAACAATGAAATACTGTAATTGTATGATGACAAAATTCACTGAATTAAGTTAAGGTTATGTGACCTGACAACAGACCTTGCCATCATTGCCGCCCTCTGCTCTTTCGAGTCAACCAGAAATATATCACATCACATCCATAATTTATCCACTTGGCTCCTATGTTCTTAGGCTGTGTTTAAATATAGTCCTATCTGAATAGAAACTATGGCAATAAATATTCATATCGATATTTGTTGCCAAATCCAATGGTCTAGCTGTTGTTCCCATCTTACTGGGCATTTTTAAACAGACTGAGCTTAGTGTTTTTACCTTGGCCATGTTCTTGAAAGTTCCAGGGTGCTCAGGACAATATAGAGATTTAGGCGCTCTGTTTGCAGAGAAAGACTGTAGCTTAGAAAAACAGCTGAATATGCAGAATTAGTGATTTCCTTATCAGATGCTGTAAACCATTTGAATGCTTCTTCTGATGACAAAAACAAGGATCTGTACATCCTAATGAGAAGATGAAATATAGGGATTGACAGCTTAAGAATGGGAAGGGAGGCTGGAGAAATTGATTCAGTATGACAGGCATCAAGCTTCGAGGCTCTCAACCAGGCAAAGAGATGGTATTAACATTAGATGGGGGGCTAGTTTACATTAATTACATTAGATGATGTTTGTTTTGAGTGTACATTCTGTTTTCATTATGTTTGCTGGAGTGAAAAGATTTGCAACATGACAAGCCAAGATGCAGAGATACCTCCACTGAGAGTGTGACCAGTGATCCAATGAATTGTTGTCATTAGTGTTGGAAATTGCCATAATTTACAGCAGAATATTCTTATTTTTCAGTATTTTATTTAGTTTTATAATGGATAATAATATTCAAGTCTAAAGCTTTCCCTGCATTAGCAAACTAACAGTAAATTTTTTTCTGTAAAAAATAAAACAAGAAATTAGGATAAGCTGAAGGCTTGTCAGTATAAAAGCATTAACTACCTTCCTCAAGGTTCCTTTTTATCAGAGAACTACTAAAAAAAGAAATATAGCTACCGAGTTTTACCTCTGATTTTGTTTTTGATACAATGATGACATTGCATATTTAGCCTCTAAAACACTTTCTCCCCCTTTTCCTCATCTCCTCTTGTCTTCTCTTCTATCTTGGCAGCCAAGGGGATATATTTATCTGGTATCTAACCTTGTTCAGTGATATTTACTTGTCCTTTAAGGTTTGTTTTTTTGTTAGCATCTTGTTAAGACTTGTACATTTTTGCATTCATGCCACGTGTTTATTCATTGAGTGGTCTATTCTCGCATCATGTTGGAATAGTGAGACCGTTCTGGTAAACACTTCTGATTAAGTAGAACAAGCTTAGCTTGTCATCTGGTCTATTTAAATCTACATAATGTCCACCAAGTTATATATATATAGCCTCTCACACGTAGCATCTCTACCAAGTCGGTGTGTAACTGAATGGTAGTTAAAGAGATACTGTGCAATAAAAATGGTACACTGGGTAACAGCCATCAAAATAAAGTTTATAGGATTGTCCTTCCTTCATGTATCTGCCAAGGTAATGCATTTGATTCAGTTGTCTTTGATGCTTATTTCAAATAATTCAACTTTTTCAGTGTCATTGAACGAAATGCCCATTATTAAACGACTACAGGGTTTTACAACTTTGTAGCCCTACAAAGCTTTTATTGTTGTATTTTCTGTGGAAAGACTTTTGCATTGTGGTATGTATTTGTACAGACTTGCTGCACTCAGACTCCCTTGACAGTTTAAATATTATGGTACTGCATGACAAGTTGAATAGCATCAGTTGACTTGAGGGTAGCATTTCCTTGTTTGGCTTCCTCCACAGTCCCTTTATGCTGAAATGGCTGTTTTCCCCAGTGGTATCACGGTGAGAGTCAGAGAAAGCTTATGTGAAAGATCATGAAAGTAAAAACACAGTGGGTTCCACCAAGTGCCAGTTTTACTGTGTGTACCTGCTCTCTCACCTGTCTTCCCGGGTAGGTGAAAAGGCTCTCCCTGTGGTCCCTGCATGTGTTCGCATAGTGATGTAGGATGTGTTTATATCAGTGTTTCAGTGCCTCACCAACGCAGTGGAATAAGTGCTTCTCATCAGCAAATTGCTTGGGAAATTTGAGGTGGGGGTGGGTATCTTGTAGAACTGAGAGTGAGGAGGAGAGGATCTTTCACACTCTTATTCATTCTGCCACTCTTGCAGCCAGTGATGCATTCCAAACCAGTGTTTTAATGGATTTTGTGTTGTTTTCTTTCTTATTTTCGTAGATTTGCTCCATATTTGTATGCGTTTTATATTAGCATTTTATCTACCAGCTTAAATATTAAGATCCTAGAACCCAGTAGAGTTCATTAGGACAAACATGAGCAATCAACTCACACAAGTAAAAAAACAAGCCTGCTTCCGACTATTTTGAAGAGAAAATAACTTGAAACATTCAAATTAATACTAAAGCTGTACATTATAAACATTCATTTGATTTTCAAATTCAGCTATCTGCTTCATCCCATACGACTTACCCCGAGATTCCACCAGATGCTTTTCTGCAGCGTTATGGCTCAGATCCGGTTTAGCTCTGCTGTCTGGTAACCCCCACCAGTTGCGTTTTGAGTCCACTGCGCAGTGAGGTTGGCAGCTGGCATCGTGAGACCGAGGAGTTCCTGCGATAATCACGTAATCACTCGCGACCGCAGTTATAGGTATGTGTTATAAAAAGTGTTCAGATCAAAGGATTATCAGAAGAGCATGTGTTTGTCTCTTTTTTGAGATTTGTGTGCTGGTTTTAACACCGAGTGTTTTATTTTGAAAAGTAGCCAGATGTCATATTGTTGTTTCAGTGCGTGACTTCCTGTCTTCTCAGTGCTAAATTCAGCTGAATTGCTGCGTCGTGGTCTAAAGTGAAGTGAAAACCTAAAGTGAAACCTATCGGCTCCCCTGGCGTGGCGGAGCCGTAGCGCAGTGTACATGTATCTGGTAGTAGTAATAGTAATGAATGCGTTTAGTATTTCAAGAGGCATTGTGTAGGTTTGAATTTTAAATTTAGAATATTAGTATTAATAATGTAAATTCATACATGTATATATTCTGTCATTAT
>CAEMYA010000205.1:2621251-2647166 GCA_903131615.1 Diplodus sargus
TATATACATATATACATATATATATACATATGTATGTATGTATGTATGTATGTATGTGTATATATATGAATAGTAATAATGACAGAATAAACAAGCTGTTCTCAGGAAAATAAGGTCCCAGAACAATGTTAGAAGCTAGGCAGGTGGCTGGGTCCGCCAAATATGAAAAATGGAAAACAGTATGAAATATTGTTGTCTTTTTAAGGTCACTTTGTTTATTCCGTTTATTCAGTAATTAGGAACTAAGAGCGGTTGTATATTTAGTTTGCTTAGTGATTGAAAAAAAGATATCATAGTTTTGTTTACTATGTATGTGATAGTTTCACTGTGTTGCTACATGACCAAGATTTCAAATTAAATTTATAAGTAACATGTAAAAGACTGATGGCTAGAACTATGAAAATAAGACCCAGGTTGTTTACATTTTCAGTTCTTGTTCCTGCTTTACTAAAATAGAGAGTTATCTTTTGCTTTTGTAATTGATTATGTTTCAGGACATTTTCTGTCCATCGGATAATCCTGCCTTGGCACAGTTCCACCCATCCCAGGCATTCTGTTCTGCATTGCTGCCAGCACATCCCAACTAACAAATGGGAATCTTCAAAGTCTCTGACCTATATTTTTGTGAATATGAGTAGATGCATAATGTTGCTGTGGAAGCTGCAAGAATATTTAGAAATAATTGTGGGAGAGCTTGATTTGTTGGTCAGTACAAGAAAATATACTCACGAACCATAAATGTTGGCAGGCGCAAGCAAGACTTGCTTAGCTCAGCACTCCAGTTCTCACTCGTTTTCGAAAGTGTCAGGAATATTTGCCTCTGTGATTCCAGTAGCGTATTGGCAATCTGACAGCCCTGTGATATGTTCACAGAGAATATCCACATCCGCCAGGTACCAGCTGCAACTTAGATTTGGAGACATAAACTATAACAAATACAAAACTTTATTTCATCTATTCATAGCTTAGCTTTTGTTCTTCCTCCTGGTTCTCCCTTTCCCCCCTCTGTCCCATGATATTGTATCATTTTAAAGGCTTTATAAATTAATCCTCAGCAGTGGGTTTGTATTCCACAAGGATTCCATGTAATGCAGCACTGCTCCATTTCTGATACTATAATGAACTTATCCAAGTTTAATTATGTTTCTGTGTATTGCTCTTTCTTTGTTTCTCTTTAAAAATGACTGTTTCAGGGCCTCTGTCTGTGGCATAAAAATAGATGTGTGTGTTTTCTGTTTAGGTGGCTAACCTGGCATGCTCCATCTCCAACAATGAAGAGGGTGTGAAGCTGGTCCGCATGGCAGCATCTCAACTGGAGAGTCTTTGCCCCCAGGTACCTGACCGTTTACCCCCAACTTCCACACAGCTCATTGATTGTGCAGTGCTTTGAGCTGATGCCACATTGTCTTTTACTACTAGCACCAGGAGTTGCCAATATAAAATGTAGAAACTTCAGTAATTTAAGTCTGTAATTAAAATTGCAGCGCTAATATTTGTTTTTTAAATGGTGACTTCATTTACATGCAAGAATTCAATAAGCAGATAGGACAGTATTCTGTTTTTGCAGTAGTCACTGCAATTGGGTTATCAAATTAATGCCAAAGTCAAAGCTAGCATAATGCAAATAGTGTACATAGCTTATTTGTCAGTCTTTTTAGTAAGCGTGGTATGAATGCACTAAAGTCTTATTTCCTTAAGTGCTATAATTCTGTATTTGTGCTAGAAAGATGGGGATAGAAAGTGAACTGGACACACTGTGTGTGGGTGTTGTCTTTCCTCCTACAGTCTATTCATTTTAACTACAATGAAATTAAATCAAATATGGAAAATAGCACAATAACACAAACATGCCACACAAGCATAGACATGAAAACAAACAAAATAATAGCTAGTTGGCTTTGCCAGTGCAGTGACAAGGACATGATTCCCCTCTGGTTTCCCACCTGCAAGCACTGTTTTTGTTGTTTGGTGACATATACAACCATGCCAGACGTAATGCTTCCTGGAATTAAATTCTTGGACTCGGTGCTGGCGAGGTGTACCCCTGTGTAACCCCGGAAAACTGACAGTTTAACACTCTCTGTCGGCCATCTAAATGAACAAAAATGTAAATGTACTGAAATAATTCAGCTTGAAATAAGTCAGAATGCTCTATTTCATCTAAAACATTAAATAAAAACAAATGGAAAATAGGGCAAAAGTGAAGAAAGAAAGTGCAGGTAAAAGACTATTTTCTGAATGTGGTCATTAGCAGTAACAACATTTTGTGTGTGTGTGTGTGTATGTTAGTGTATTGATTAACATTCTGTACCCTCACCTCACCTCTGCTGAGCACCATTGGTTCTATAATAGCACATCCTCCACTGCTCCTAACCCTAACCCTCCAAAACCTTCTTTCATGTTTGCAAAATCCTGCACTTACAGATTTAACAGTTTAGATACATTGTTTTTAACATCAAAATTGTTTTTTACATCAAAATTGCTGAAAGGTTTGTCCACTATTGAGCCCATCTTTTCATCCCTTACCCTTCTAACTACCAGCCCCTCATCTGTACCTCTGAGCCTTGCCAGCTCTTTCCACTTTGTTGCCACTGCTGCTCCTTTTAATCTCATCTAATGACTCACATTCAACCCGAGCTTTGATATCCACAGATGTTTCTTCCCCAAAAACAAGCAGCTATTAGTTTTATTTCATTCAATCCTTCAAAACACTCCATGTTTATAATCACTCCCAGCAATGAATTGGCTTCATGCGGCAGTCGCAACATTGGGGTGGGAGAGTGGGGGACTTCGCACAATCAACCTATGCTAATGTTGTGGCTGAGGGCTATGCTGTAATGGAGCTTTAATGGCTGTAATTGGGTGATTACAGGTGATTAATGCAGCGTTAGCCCTTGCTGCCAAGCCCAACAGTAAGGTGGCCCAGGACAATATGGATTTGTTCAAGGAGCAGTGGGAGAAGCAGGTCCGCGTCCTCACTGATGCTGTTGACGACATAACATCCATTGATGACTTCCTTTGTGTGTCTGGTGAGTGTTAATCATGTGCATGTAATAGTAATGCAGGAGCAAAAAAAATGACACCACTGACACTGGTGGAATGATCACAGATGAATTGTGATTTTAACATATGTGAATACAGACAGTGTGCTATTCATTAGTAGACAGCAGTTTTGGCAGTATTAAGACAGATTTGCTCAAAGCCCTTCAGACCATTCCTAAGAGGAGGTAAAACAGCTGTAAGGGATCTGTGGCATTAGTCTTTCCTGATCAGGGCCATACATACCAAGGCTGATTGGGCTCTACAGAAAAACTACTGAAGCATCAGCAGCACTACGTCTGAATTGACATCCTGTCACGTGTGTTAAAGCACACAAATGGTTTGTCAGCCATACGCTTAAAGAGTTCTCGTTAAGCATTAAGCAGAGTGACTTCTCTCACCTCCAGCCAAGGACAGACTGTAATTTACACAGTGGACATTTGCATTTTACAGGCTCCCCATTAACAATCAGTCTGAGAATTTGTCTTCACCCCCATCCTATATTTGAGGTTCCCAGTGGCCCTGTATTCGTGAATATGCAAACACAGAGTGAAGACTGATAATTTCCTGACTAGATGTATTTCCTCATTATTACACATATAATGCTCCATCTTTAATGAAAGCATGTCTTGGATGAAAAACCTAAAAGTAGCATTTCAAGTTTGACTTCTAAAGGTCCAGACAGGCTGATGATGTGTTTGAGAAATAAGAAGTATGCACTGCTAACTGCATCATTGTTTTACCTCGCCAGAGAACCACATCCTGGAGGATGTGAATAAGTGTGTCATCGCTCTTCAGGAGAAAGATGTTGACGGTTTGGATCGTACTGCTGGGGCAATTCGAGGTCGTGCTGCCAGAGTCGTCCATGTGGTCACTTCTGAAATGGACAATTATGAACCTGGAGTCTACACAGAGAAGGTCTTGGAGGCCACCAAGCTCCTCACTAACACAGGTAAAACTAAAACACATTTATATGTAATTACCCAATTAATTGTATTATTTTTTTTTATCTCTGCCGATAGACTACATTTACATGCACTGAAATACCAGTATTCCAATAATTACAGTGTGCATAACTCAGGCTTGCGTTTATGTAACTCTGTGCATGACATGAAAAGTCAATGGCTTTGGTAAGGAAGAGGATGAAACATCTGACCTGTTGTCTTATTTCCTCAGAAGAGTTTTGTTAGTAAGGTGGACAAGGTGAACATCCTTCCTTAGGTTCTTTGCTAATTGTTGTTTTTAGTTTTAGATCATTCTAATCCACCTCATGCCGGATAAAATGTTTTGTATGATACTTGTATTACGGTATTTGTCATAAGTCTGCTCTTTACGAGCTTTTTAAAGTCTTTAGTGAAGATCTTTTCTCACGTTTTAATGTTATTGGCACTTAAATACGCAAAAAAGAACTGGCTTAGAAAATGCTTTTTTTCTGCAGCAACTCAAATTCCTCTAGCACTAATAATCTGCACACAGATGTCAAGAAGTCGTAACTACTTCTACCCTGGAAGTTGTTTTTGGCCATATGCCCTGCTGGGTCTTTATCAGACAGCATTAGCAAACTGTGTTAGCTTCTATCACTAGCAAGCTATAACAAGATGGCAGTACGATGTGTCTGTTGTACGATTTGAAGACTGCTTCGCCCTCTTGAGGGTGGACCCTAAAGTCAATAAATGCAGGCTGTAGTTCAGGCAGGATTGCTGATGGTGCTGAGAGAGTTGGTGAGCTCTGGGGATTATTTGTCAAATTTTCTCATGTCGCCTCGTCGATAAAATCGGTTTCATGTTAAAATTTAACAGAGTCGCTCTTAAATTGTAGAATTTCTGTTCTGACATGCATTGTCATCTATGTAGCTTAGTAGTAGTTCATAGAACCAGGTAATAAGAGTTTGGATTTTATCAGTCATTTTAAAGCTTTAAATACTGTCTGAGTGAAAGTTTCTCTCGTTTGTTATTAATTTAAAGACAAATCATAAGTGTTAATTGTATGTAAATGTTGTTTGTATTGTGTATTCATTAAAATCCTAGTTGCAAAAAGCTAATTACTTTGAAAAATCCAAAGCAGGACTATATTTCACAATACACTCTGAGAAAAAAATGGTAGTCTTTGTTCTAATTAGGTAGCTGAGTGATTATAAAATACTGAATGGATGCAGTGAGAAACTCACAAAGACTCGACATGAGCATCTGTTTGACAAATGATATGCATGTCTGCCCTCTGTATATTGTGATATGTTTGATAATAGGATTGTGCCGCTGAGAAAGATGTGAAAAAAGAAGTTGGTGGCACCAGAAGAGTTCATTAGCTGTACATTAGACAGGAATGACAATGCATTGTTGCAGCTTTTTGTCTTTGTAATGTGAAATGACTTGAAAGACTCATCAGTAATAGGTTGCGGTAAGTGATAGCTGTGACTGTAACAATCACAACACTACTTGATTTTCAGTTTTCTTTTTAAACGTCATTTTGCACAGAAGCCTGCAGGTTATAAATGGTCTGTAAGCACAAAACCAAATCCTTTTTCCTTCTTACTCCTACTGCTCTCTGCCTCTGCCTCTACATCTGCATCCTGACATCCATGCCTCTCCGATGCAGGCCTCACTGAATCCCAAATGCTGAATTTGAAATATCACTAATGCAGATGTGCTGGAGAGCCCTCTGAAGCTATTATTATATCGTCAGTTATGTCAAATGTGGAATCTATTCCCTTTAGCGTTTTGTTCCCTATTTCTCATGCAACCATAGAAGACAGTGCAGTAAGTAAGTAAGTAAACCAACGGAGCAAAATTCCATCTGTCAAAGTTGAACGTAATGACTACACTTTTTAATTAATCGTTCAGAGGTGACAGTTTTCAGAGAACACAATCAGGCCTTAGAAGTATCTTTGAGGGGATCATTTATAACTTTCTCAAATATAATTTCCTCAGTAGACAGTCTGCGTTGATGCTTAATGTCAAGTGGCTTTTGATAGACTGCAATCACAGGAGGAACGTCACAGGTGTTGAATGGTAAGGAAGCTGGACCAATGCTCACTGCCCTGAGTGCTAATACTGCCACAAGCCCATTATCTCTGTGTTGGAAATGGTGGCTGGACAGTTGGTTACTGCAGCATGTAGTTCTGTCTCACTAAAATATTCATGATATATATAACACACACTTAAGGTATGTTTGTTGTCTAATCTTTATCATGTGCTTACTTTTATACACCTTCCCTCTCTTTGTGTTTTTTGAGCGTGAATCTTGATCAATATTGTTTTTCTCCATTTCCTTTCTTCCCCTCCACCCTTCATCTCACCTTCCTCAGTCATGCCACGGTTCACAGAACAAGTAGAATCTGCAGTGGAGGCTCTGAGTGCAAATCCCACACTACCTGTGGATGAGAATGAGTTCATTGATGCATCCCGTCTGGTATATGATGGCATCCGTGACATCCGCAAGGCTGTCCTCATGATCAGAGTAAGTCTTGCTTTTTTTGTCTACCTCTGCAACATTGCAGTTGATTTCACCCCATCATGAGCTTAAAAAAGACTAAGCTGCATTTTCTACCCCTTCTGCTGGAGAGCATAGACAGAGTTGAAATAGAGGTAAATAAATTCTCTTCACTCAGGATATTTTGCTCATATAGCAAAATGTGCCTTTGACCACATGAAAAAGCCCTCACAAGCCCTGTGTTAGAGTAGAAAGAAAATGTGCATGGACAACATTAATTTGGTGTGATTTAATAAAAAAAGATTTCAGCAGACTTCATCCAATCAACAACATTGTGGTGAGAGGCCCTGGTTATTGTAGTGTAATGTAATTGTATATATATGGCCATTGGTCTGTGCACCAGATGCTGTTTTTAATATTATGTGAGAAAGTGTATATGCGTGCAGCCCTGGAAGCCAATGATTAACTTGTCTCATGCAAGAGTAGACCTAATTGACCAGACTTGCAATCTTGTGTAACAGCAGCCTTGGTTGTCTGCGGGTTAATGGCCTTTTGCTTGAGTAGAACTATAACTGAGACAGATGGTAGTTGGGTACCTAATTGACTGACAATGTGCCGACAACAAAACCCACCTCAGCTGCAAAGAGAAATGGATTGTTCTTAAGGCTTTATAGTATAACTATACATACAAGTAGGTTGATTTCTTAAAAGTGCTTCTCATGTGTAACACTACATAATTATGTATTTACCACGTTGAGTTACAATGTGTTGGTTGGTTGTAGTATGCCATCTTCCATTATTTTCAACACTTTAATCTTTTGAATTGGAATTATTAGTCTTGACAGCACATTTTGTGTTGACAGTGGTGCTCCAAACTGTGCCTGGGCTTGCATGAATAATGCTGCTGAGACACAGACAAAACCCAAATGAGAGAGGACCATTATGCAGTATTTGCATTATAATAAGCAATTGATTTAAGATGGAGGTTTTAATTAGCATTCTTCACTTGGACTGCGAGCCAGAGAACTACATTCAATTTCCATCTGCCCCAGCTCTACACTCGTTATCCAGATTGATTAAGCTGTTAACATTGGGCCTGAGGGGCAGGCTGAACACTACCTGGCTGCAGGATGTGTGTAGGTATGCATGTGTGTTAAAAATAACAGAGGATAAAAGAGCAATCTTGCTTACTTATAATGAATCCACCAGATTAATTCTGCCATTCTTAACTGTGAGCAGGAGATAGTGCTGAGAATCAACTCCAACTGCACCCATTATCTTAAAGTGGAATAATGCTGGTCCCCTAAGGTTTGCCAGGATTTCTTGATCAGTTGTGTGAGGTAATCATCACACGTTTTGCAGTGATTATTCAGCAGGAAATGGCTGCTTAGCTGGTGAGTTATGGAATTTCAAACAGTATCTATACAAAAGTCTCTTTACTCAATATAAATTGCTGTTTAAAGTGGATTAGACAAGTGTATCAGAAATGTTGACTTCTATCTAGAAGGGCCCTTTCTGCTTGCAAAGTTCACATGTGAAACTAGGCATAGTTTCAGAGAAACACGAAATGTTGCAGATCAACTGAGTTGAGCACTATGAGATAGCTTCTTGAGGGCATGTCCAGACACAAACAGACATAGGCGCTTGCATGCCATTCTATAAACCTTCACACGCACGCGCTGCACGGTGGCCTACTCTTAAATCAGAACAGACAAGTGTGTGGTTGGGGCTACTTAAGATGGACAAGTCTTTAACCTCTGTAAGTGGTGCACAGGCCGCCTATGCTGAACGTCCCTTGGATATTTGACAGGCGGACAGAGCCCTCTCCCCCACCTACAGCGACATCAGAGAATATGCCTCCCAGACATCAAACTGTCTCGAAGTCAGGGAGCTGCTGACAGCGAGATACAACAGAGCCAGCTGTCGTTACCTTATGATTTGTGCTGTGCGCCACTGCCCAAGGTGATTTTGCTGGCTCTGTCCTTTTAAAAGAAAAAAAAATCTGCTCTCCTCACTGATGGTATGAGCAGAAAAAGAATAACAGTTGTACTGTTGCACTGCCCTTCCATATCTACAGTAGCAGACAGAAATACTAGATAAGACTGAGGCCTATTTTCTAGCATTGTCACGATAATGAAATTTCAGCTCTGTCTCTGTCTTCTGTTACCATCTGGTCACATGTGCCATAAAGAGTTGACACAGGTGGAACTGGATATTCTAGCTTTCAGACATGCAGTGTAGATGCTGGACATTACAAAATTAAATATTGATCGACATATTTTGCCACAGCATGGAGAATGATTTTTTAAAAATTATTGCTGTGTCAACAATATTATCTCGACAAACCTTTTTTAATTTAACAGCAGGCAGTTGTCACTTCTCTACAGTAGTATGTCCCATTGGGTGCTCATCATGAGTTATCATTTCTGAGCCTCCCACATTCACAGGTTATCTGTTGCACAGGCCACAGCAGGTGATAGCTCTGCCCCACTGAACAGCATTGTCTGGGTTGAAAGGGATACAGCGTTGTATCTGAAACCCAACCCCTATTCCCTCGAGAACAAGAGCATCTCTACATTCCACAAAGCAGTGTGAGGTTGTTCAGAGACCTTCAGCTATTTTTAGATGTGAGGGCTCCAAATCCATTACAGAAGGGAGGTATTGAGACAGCTGGATAAGCACAAGTAGTGGCATAGGCGTGATAATGCGCTTCTATCTGTCCACATTATCTTCCTTTGCCCATATCACCACCAAATACATTTTTCTGTCAGTCAGTATTGTATTTTGCCTTAAGCATGACCTGTTGAGATAGATTATTTTAAATATTAATATTTATGGAAGAATACTTGTAGCCTGTTTTGCATTCAGAGCTAGGGAAGAGGTGAAGGATCAGAGATAAAGTAGCAACACTCAAGAAGAACACAACTCATGCCTCACCAGCCTGTCTACGCATAGCTGCGACAGATGGGACTGAAGCGTTTTGCTCCCAATATGTTTCATACGAGCTTGTACCTTCATTTTCTCTCTCAAAATGCACAGGCAGCACATTACACTTGATTTACAAATTCATTTAGAGTTTACAGTTTCTTGTAGCATGCTATAGGGAAGAAGACATTTATCTGATGCTGTCCTTGCTGGCAGCGCCAAGGCATTTTTCATAGATAGTAAGCAGGTTGGTTATTTTAATAGTGCCCAAAAGGCTGTAGTATGCCAATATTATTTTATGTTTTCCACTTACGACTAAGAGCTTTTCTTACCCTTTTCTCCTTTTTCTACCCTTTATCTTGTTTGCACTCCCATCCCTGTTCATTTGGCTATTTTAATGTCTCCTCCTTTGCCTTTTCCTCACCGCTTTCCCTCTGTGTTGTCCCATTACAGACTCCAGAGGAGCTGGATGACTCTGACTTTGAGACTGAGGACTTTGATGTTCGCAGCAGGACCAGCGTGCAGACAGAGGATGACCAGCTTATTGCCGGCCAGAGTGCACGGGTGAGTTAATCATCATTACTCATTGTATTAACAGACATTTTTAAGTTTGACCTTTTCCTTTTGAGACATGGGGTATGTACGTATTGTATTGAAAGTACACACATTTATATTAATATTTTCCATACAGGAGATTGCATTCATTGATGCCCCACAGTACAGAGGTGTTCTTGAAGGTAGTTAAATGTTGACTGCACAAGGTTTTTTCGTTATATGCTTCGGTTATTAGGTTTGAATATTGTCATCTAACCGAATTAATGTCAGGAGAGATGTTTGACAATGCATATAAGGAAAAAAGTAATCACTTGTCTCATACAATAAAAAATATATTTGCAAATACAACAAATTTAGAAGAGCAGTTTGATATATAAATCACATGGCTGTAGTTCTACAAAATAGAGGAGTACATGTTGTACTTTATTAATTTGTAACAGCGCAGATTTATTTAACAGTGTGCTTGTGTTAATGTTGTTTGAGCCACTGTTGTTCTTTCAAACACTCCACCCCCATACTGTTAATTGGTTACGCACAGTTGGCTTGGTGCCACCATAACAAATGTGACCCAAGTATTTGTGAGAAGTTTGTCCTCATAGAACTCCTGTTTACAACAAGGGCTCATTTGTGGTGTTGAAATAGTTGTTAACAATAATTCAGATATGTGCATGTTAAATGAGTTCAAGACTAAGCTGCACAGGAAGGTATTCTTCAGCTTTGTTCCTCTAATGGACTGTTGATTTATCCATGATATATTCCTTCCACTGAGTATCCATAAGAGTAAAAGCAATGAGTCCATCAGAAATGTTCAAAATTTCAGTTGTCCAAAATATCAAGTCCTTGTCTGAACCAGTGAATTTGAGTTGATATTTTTAATGTTGAGGTTAGACTTTACAATATCTGCATAGGTTACCTGAAAAGACTCTTAGCAGATAATGTGTCTGCTATTGTGTGCCCTCTTCTCCTTAAAAGAGGTGAAGTAAAGTATAAATCCAAGCTCTTGTGAGCTGGATTGCTGCTCTTTCTGTCCTTTTGTCTGAAGTGCTATACTATAGTCAGCTTGACAGGGCAGTATTCTCGTTCTGTCTGAGTATCTGTCCCCTTACCCAACAGCTTTTCTTCATTTTAAGATCACACTTAATTATAACTTTAGAGGCTAACTGCAGGGATGATGTAAGGAATATAGAGTTAAAAGTAATCTCAAAAATCCCTTATTGCAGAATGACCCAACAGTAGATTTATTTGGTGTTGCATTTCTATTTCTATATCTTTGCTCTGCCCTGAACAGCTTTGTTCAAGCTTAGCTGACTCTAGAGAGCTAGTCCTGTTTACCAGTAATGGAAGGAACGATCTTGCGATGATATTCAATTTCCTGCTCTTAAGTGTCTGCCCACTTTGGCCTCAGAAGCTCATTCATTGAATGCGTGATAGAAATGGTGCTAAACACATTTGCACATTATTAAGTACTGCTAAACAAATGCCCTTATATTGATCCTCTTCAGTGGTCAGAGACATAAAGTTCAATACATGTATATTAATCAGATGATGTCAAATAATCTTACTTAGTGGCTGTGAACCCTGTATTGAACCCAGCTTTTGTCGTTAAAAAATACAGGCCCTACTTAACTTGGGCCAATCAGCAAAAAGTCCATCGTGAAATTGATTATTTATTAACCGAGAAGACATGGCAATTCATGTAACCAAACAAGTGACTGTCATAATAAATATACATCCGGTGGCCAATTTATTAGGTACACCTTTAAAATCTAATACAGTCTGTTAAAACGGCTCAGCCATCAATTCTACCTTTACAAACATAATAATGTCCAAAAGGTATTCATTTAACTATATTCTTATAGTAGACGTTTTAGTTGGCGGTGGTGTTGATCTGGACTGCATTATGTTGGAAGGTGATTCTTATATTTTTGGGAGCTCATTTTAAAAAACAAACTAAAAAACAAACATAACTGAATTCACACCACTAGTAAAGTTTTACCAAAAACTGAACATAATGAGGTTTTGTGAATAAAATAATTGTTTGCACAGCTGTTGCACCGGACTGCATTATATTGTATAGGGGTACCAAATATAGTGGCCGGGAAGTATAGTTATTACATCAAAGTGTCTATGAAAGAAGTCAAGGAACGGAGTAGTGTAGTGTGCCATAGTGCTATACTGTTTTTTTTCTGCTTTGATCTCAAACAGCCCCATGCTATTGGCTGGCAACAAAACTTGTGTGCATCCATGGAAACCATAGGGGATCATGTCAAACGAAGTGCCCTGGAGACAGAAATGGCCTCCGTGACAGTATGTTGAGGTCTTGTGTACTAACCCTGTACGCTCTCCCATAATTCCTCCTTCAGGCTATCATGGCCCAGTTGCCCCAGGAGCAGAAGGCGAAGATTGCAGAACAGGTGGCTAGCTTCCAGGAAGAGAAGAGCAAGCTGGACGCAGAGGTCTCCAAGTGGGATGACAGCGGCAATGACATCATTGTGTTGGCAAAGCAGATGTGCATGATCATGATGGAGATGACAGACTTCACCAGGTGAGTTTGGACCAACAGCTTGGCTCATACCCAGAGCCATTTTTCTTCCCAAGCAAATGATGGCCCGTTTTGTTCCTGTAAATATTTCTCTGGCCTCAGAAGACATCTCAATGAATGGTTTGTAGTGTGGCTGCACATTTCGTTTGTAGTCTCTGTTTTTGTCTTTGAATCTTTGAATCCCAGTGCTTTCTTCATTCACAGGGCAGATGTACCTATGTCATCTTACCGTCCTTGAACTAGCACTCCAATAGTAATTCAGCGAAAAGGCTTCTGAACAGAAGGCTTGTTTAAATTAAGCCAATACAATCAGCCAATAAGCCTACATTTGTCCACAACATTTGCCCATATCTGCACAGTGCTATGCACCCAATTTAACACTACTGTTCATGCATCAATGCTCTTCATTTTCCATAAGCAGAACTGTAGGTAGGATTTTCTTCTTGATTATTTTTCCATCCTCCCCTAATCTCAATTTGCACAACCATAAGCAGTGCGTCAAATCTCCCACTCTCTGGTACATGAATAAATCTCAGTGTGCACTGTAAATCTAAAATGGACAGTCTCACTCAGCAGAGCTGCTACAGGGTGGCAATATTCAACCTTGTCAGTTTGTTGAGACAATTAAGATGGCAGAGAAAAGGTTTGGAAAAATGGATGCAATCATGTTTGTATGGAGTAATAATCTTGTATGACGCATCTTTGCTGTAATATGGCTTCAAAATCGGAATCTACTAAAATATTAAGCCTGACAGTGGGTCTGAAAGTTTCTGTGGTTACAAGCAGAGTGCTTTCTGAAAACTTAAAAACATGTTTTATTCTTACTACATCAATAAGTATTGATTTCTGCAGAAAAGATTGTTGTTTGGCACATCTTGGCAGTGACACCCACTGCTTGAGAGAGGTTAAAAATGCATTTAATATAACAAGTGATCTAAGTGTTAAAGGATTGGAAACAGAGGATTGGGACCTATTTGCCACTCTGAAATTAATTGACAATCTTGCGCAAACAGCATTAATGTAAAGATTTCTAATATTGTAAAATATTTTTTTCCTAAGTACAGATCATGTCATTATAACAAGAAGAATGTACATTTTTAATTTTTGAATATACCAGTAATGTTTTGATAGATGAGTAAAAAGAACCTGACCTTTTTATAAAGAACAATGACCATATAACCAATGCGCAGTACTTGTATTCTCAAGGTCTCGCAGACCCTTGCATACTGCGAAAACTGACCACACAGGCCATGTTTAGTGCACTGTAGCTTCAGTGCCACAACCCTTGAAGCCTTCGTAGTTATGCATCTCACCACCTTGTGCCTCTTGCTAAGCAGCAATAAAATCCAAATAATTTCGTTTCCCCTGACAGCCCTTTGGCAAGGGATATGACATTAATAAACAAGATGTTTAGGTAACTTTATTCAGAAAAAAATTCCGTAATGAAGACTGTTTTTTTAAAGAAGTCCAAAAATCTTTTTATTTAAATGTGACCGAAGCTACACTAGCCTCAGTGGCAAACCATGTGAGGATGCCTGCTGTATTTTCTGTGTATGAAAGGGTGCGTGAATACATTACAGTGACTGTTGGGTGTGATAATTTCAACACTTTCTGATTATTGTTGGACAGCATTTGTAGCTCTATGTGATCGTCTAGCTCACACAGTGTGCATTTGTTGGTGTGTGTGGAGGATGTGAGGAGACATGGTGAGTAGCTCGCTTTCTTTGCGCCTGACTGTATTTGTATGACTGTGCCTTTTTAAATTTTCAAGTGAATTACTCAAAGGACATTTTGTGCCTGACTCTGAGTCACATCCGTAATGACTATGAAATGCTACCTCTCTATCTTCAACTCATGAATGGTTCATGTCTCCTGTCTCCTTGGCCAAAGCAGAACAATACTGGAAAGCTGTTGCAGAATTCAGAATGTTTACATAGATAGTGAGCTGACACAGAACCCTGCAGTTTGCAATGCTTATTCACCGGAAGGACCAATAAAAAAATAATTGCTGTCTTATGCATCTCATCCACTGTACACACGTGTAAATGGCATATATATATATATATACACTTGAATATTACTTGAATAAATGTATATATACACTTGAATATTACTTGAATAAATGTATACATGTTTTATGTTCCTAAATGTAGTTAAACAGTCATTGAATGCTAGATGTAACGAGCTGGTCAAATTTTGGCTGTCTATACTAAGGTGTCAAAAAGGCATTGCACTGAGCATCAGGTCCAACAAACCATCAGCCTAAATAATTAAAAAAACAAAAGGTTTAAATCTGGAATGTGCAATTTTGTCTACAAATATGTCTTATTCTGCGCACTGAAAACATTGGATTGCACTGATTATGTCGCTGGTGGTACACACATAGACAAGGTCAGTAGCTAGCTAACTCAGCTAGCTCCCAAATTATTGCCCCCTCAACCATGACAAGGTAAGATAATTGTAGTGGACCTCTCTCCTGACAAATCTGCGGAGAGTGAGAGAGATTCTTGTTGACTCCTGCGTCGCTTATGGCAGTATGGCAGCTCTCATGAATAAAGCATGTGTGGCTTGGAAACATGCAACATATTTTGGAGCCACCTATATTAGAGCATGCTGTGGCTTACACCCATCTGGAGTCCCACAGCTGTCACCAGTCCATAGTCCCTCCTCATGTATAAATCCATTTGGAAAAAATTACAACAATGTCTTTTTGCCAGGAGTCCTCTTGTCGGTCTCCGTGGCCTTTCTGATCATTACTTATCTACCTACGTCACTACCTAAGTTTTTAAAACCTAGTCCTAATGTAGAAAATGATAAAGTTAATGAGGGACTGATCCGCTGTCTAAAAATGTTGTAAGTGATGTTTTCTGCTCTGCCAGTAAAATGCTTTTAATGTGAAAGCTGCAGCTGTACGAAATGTTCGGTTTGCATTAGTAGTGAATTAACATAGAGCTCCAGGGGTGCTGGAGCACACAAAAAACCTGTGTCGTGGATAACGCAGGTGTTGTCACGAGCTTAGTCAGTGGGAAAACTTCAACACCATGGCAATCCCATATAGGCGTATTGGGCTGGATATGTTGAGAAAATTTAGCAGCTGGCCCTTATTTCTTGGGGCTAAAGCAAGGGATCTTTTAAAAAAGGAAATCAGTGGTTAGGGAGATATCAGTGGTTGCTGTATTTATGCATTGTGATGGGATGTTTTTAATTGGGACATACTACAGTATTACACTCGCAACGCTATAAAAAACACTCCATGCCAGGCCTTTTTTCTCCCCCAGAACGCATGACAGTGCCTCCAGCGCTGTCTCCAGGGGTTTGCTTGTCCCCAGAGAGCTGCCAGTCTGTGCTCTGACGCGTGGTCTCTTCCACTAGGACCCTGACTTGCTTTACAGCAGAGCAGCATAGGGAGAGCAAAAGAGGGGAAGGGTTGGAGATGGGAGCAGAGGGAAGAGGAAGCGAGAGAACAGAACACAAAATTCCATCTGTTCTGGGTTGGATGGCTCATTTTTTAGCCTGGAGAGAGCAGCTTTGAATCCAATTTGTGCCTCTTGCCAACTGTGTCCCAGAGTCCCTTGTGGGGCCAGGGAAAAAAAAAAAACGCAAATGGCTGACAAGCTTACAGTAGGTCAGGTCAGTGCTGGTCCAACCCTTGTTGGGACAGGCTTAGTTTGGCTGAAGCAGTTTCAAGAATGGATCTTTACCATAAGGACAATGACCAAAGGCTTTTGATAAAACATCTCTCTACTTCCAATTCTCTTTTATTCTTTGGCTCTCCTTCTTTATCCCACACCTGGATGAAAATGGCCGCACTAATGAAGAGATGCTGTGTAGTATTGTTTAGTGCAATCAGTATTTTTTCCCCCAGCGGTTCGATTTGCTTCTTGGGAAAAACTCCTTCAAAATTGCTTAAATAAAAAGAGCCAAAGAGATTGAAAGCATATTGCGCTGTTTATTGCTATCATATGATGGCAGAATTCCTGAGAATGATAGAGCTGCCATTTTCCTCAACATATATATATATATATATATATATATATATATATATATATATATATATATATATTTAACTCCAAATTAATCGCAATTTTTTTGGTACATTTTTTTTCTGTTCTAAATGTACCTTAATGTATTTTTTCATGTTCTTAATACTTTTAACAACATAAGAAAGGGCAAATATGCTTGCATTATGAAAATGTTTATTCAACACTTCAAATCAAGCAGGAAAATAAATCCAGGGTTGTCTGCTTTTGGTGAGGGGGGGGCGTATGTTTGTTTATCAGATGCCAAAACTACAATGACTTTAACACTACATTTTGTTGACGGAGTTAATAGTGCTGCAAAAGAGTATCACTATACAGCATCATGGTCCCTTTTTTTTTATGCACAGCCCTGAGCGTGAAAGATGCCCCTCTACATTTAATGGGTTACAGAACTTAGCCAGCTCTGACTGAACTATATGATATCAGTGTGTGTAAACAGGATCATTTATGCACCAGCATACACGTGTATTTCTGCGACGTTTCCATGAATTATTCCCTGAAGTCACACTTTCCAGTCCATACTTGCCTCTGACCGAAAAAAGCAAACAGGCACACCATGACTGAAATGCTGGTCCTGCATAGTGAACAAGGCTGCAGTAGATCAGAAACGGTGACTGATCTTTCCACTGTTTTCTCCTCAGGGGGAAAGGGCCATTGAAGAATACATCTGATGTCATCAGTGCTGCCAAGAAAATTGCCGAAGCTGGATCAAGAATGGACAAGCTGGGCCGCACCATTGCTGACAACGTAAGTCATTAATGAAGCTCCATTCCAAAGGGTTTAGTGTAAACTACAATGTGCCACATTGATGCTGTCAGCATCAATATTGAAGCACAAACTTTGTAACATGATGCTGATGTCTATTGTAGAGAGACAGATTTCAAACTCTTCTGCAGTTTCATATTAACTTCACCTACCTTTTGTGAAGTGGTAATCTAAGTGTGCGTAACTGCTGTTTGAAAACAAGAACACAAGTCATTAATCCTACTCCTGCCAGAAAATTGATCTGTTTTATGTCATCATTGTGATGCTCACTACTTTACCATAGAAGTTCACATTACTATCTACTAAGTCATGACCATTCAGTCTACTGTACAGTAGTTGAAAGTTTTTCATTACCCAAATACACAACTTGTTCTCAGCCCTTGTGTTTCTGAAGGAACTGACATGCGTGCTGCTGCACTCACACTGAGTTTAAAAAACCCCAAAGCTTTCATAGTGATTTCATCTTGACATGCCTGCCTTTTGTTTTTAAATTTCCTTAACCAAATTTGCATGTGAGCCACATTGAAAACTAAGAATAGAATAAAACTTTTCTTTTGGTATTTCCTTACTACTTGATGTAGGCTTAAAACAAATCTTCATTACATGATTAAAATTTTTTTTAAGATACGCTTTTTTTATTTGATTATTGCTGTTATTTTTTTCTCATTTGCACATTCGCGTTCAGCAAATCCAAGTAAAAAGCATGGCATGGTATTGCCTTTCAGATGTTAACAACCGCTATGCTTTGTGTTATTCATGAGACACTCCTAACCAGTCTTCACCAATTTCTTTCTGGATCAAACACTCCCCCCTTCTCTCTCGTTTCCCCATCTCGCACTCCCCAATTCCCGATTCCATCATCTCTCCACATCTATCCCTTACTCAAGAGACTATAGTCCTTGACATAAGGGAAACACACATTTAATTATCCATGGCCTCATATTTCACTTCAATACTTGCACTGTACCACACCTCAGGGAGACACTGTACATGATTTATCCCACAACTTATTCATGGACCATCTCTTGGGCAGAGACTTACTGCCTCTGTGACTGCAATATGTATACATTTTGTTGTTAAATCATGGAAGAGTTTAGTTTTGATGTCCGCAACCAGACATGGTTGTCAGATTGAGGTCTTCTCTCGTAAAGACATTGCTTGCGTCTTTGGTTTAAACGTAGCAGCTGTGGGTTTCTTGTGCAACATGTGCTCAGGAAGGCACACAATGGTTTAAGAGGTTTGCTGTAAGATTTCCTTTGCATAAGATTGGAGGCGTTTGGCAATCTCTTTTACTCTGGTTTTGTTGACATCTCAACTGATATGTTGGCAAAATATTGCAACAGCATAAAGCGTCTTTGTTAAGTAATGAGATCATTCAGATTGAATGATTCATGGCTGACTACAAGACAGTGATTTTAGTGCTAGGCATCGGTCATTAATGAATCGGTTTGAATCTGTTTTGTACAATAAGTAAATATTTGTCTCTAAACAGTCTAGGTTTATGTGCACAAGGCTGTGGTTAATAATTGATTTAAGGATTATGTAGTTTTATGTCATAGCTTTTTTCTGCCAGTTGTTTGTGTAATGAGAAGAGATATGATGCTGCTGCTGGGGCACTTGTGAAGCATATTCCACTTCTGCTGATACTGGAGAAAAAAATTGGCTCACATTCAAAGGGTATGTAAGAGGGATATCAAGTACCTTTGTCTCCGTGGTGAACGATCAGGGGTTTCAATTATGCCAGCACATACCAGAAACACCTGCATTTAGCTTTCAGCATAGATCTCTCCCTCATACTCTGACATAATGAGCTGCTGGCCTCCAAGAGCCCTGCACATCTGATATTTTATTTAAGGTGCCCTCAGATCCTTAATATTACAGGCCCACGTCTATCACAAAGTAAAAGTCTGATCGGTTCTGACCTAATTGCATCCGAATCATCTGAACAGGGAATAAGCCGTTCTGGAAAGTGACTTTTTTATGCCTCACTGCTGCTTTTGAAGATGCTTATTCACTTTAATGAAAACAGTGTTATCCCCCAAAGAAAACAGATGGGCAACTGTGCAGGTGTATGAGCGCGCGTGTGTGCATGTGTGTGTATGCCTATACAAACTCGGCTGTTGGCTGGCCTGCCTCTCTGGAAGCACATGTGCATGGATGTGTTAGATTTGGTCGACTGTTTTATTCTCCCATCTCCAGCCATTTGTAAGTACTTGTTTCTTTATCTTTTCTTCTTTGCATGTGTATGTTTGTGTCTGTGTACACTATTAGGGGATTTTGGGGTTTGAAGCACTCAACGTATGAATAAATGAAGAGCTTTGGCTGTTGGAACAGAAGTCTTTGCCAAGAGTGAGGACCCCTCCAGCCTCTGAACCCATCCAGCTGTCCCTCTTAGCCTTTCTCTCTCAGCAGAGACCAAAACACTAGCAGGCCAGGCGACACTCACCCGTAACACATCAGCCAGGGCTCCCAGGGATGGACAAGGGGTGGAGGGAAGGCAAATGATGGGAGAGATAGAAAACATAGAAAGAAGGGGGAGTGCTTTTGTGTTGAGAGTGGAGCATCCCTCCTGAGAGATGAATCCATTAAGAGTGCTGCGCCTTTTAATTAGCAGTATAATTGCCAGGTGGCAGTTTTTTAAAATGTATTTATTTACGCAGGCAGTTTATATTTAGGGCCGTATCTCTAACAGAGCAGGAGATGCCACAGGCCCACTGACAGCAAAAGCATGGCACGTCAGAATGGTCCAAATACTCCAACAGCAATAGTTGAGTGAATCACCACGGAGATGCTCACATACTGACGGAAAGTCAGAGCAGCAAAGGCGTTGCTGGGACTCCTCATTAACCTAGGCATATTAATCACTTGTGCTCTGTGCCTTTGGCCTGCAGGGCCTATGAGGGTTTACTCCTCATATAAAACACATCGGCAGATGGTCCCTGACTGATAGCACAGCATCTCACTCCACATTTTCCTTTGCAAAACTGTGTCGTTGCGTGTTTTGGTTCATACATATTGTGTTCAACAGTGAAACGCAGGTGGACCTGGTCTAGTTGGGGGTTTTCTGAAGAACAGTTTAATATGTGTAATAGAGCCTTGTTAAAGTTTAAAGAAATGAGTGTAGTGCAGAGATGAGCTGCAGGATTTAGGTCAGTGCCGTACAAAGGTCTGCACTGCAGTTTATTAAGAATTTATGACCCTCCTCTGCAGGGCACCTTATGAGAATTCCATCTGAGCAGGCTGGTAAACAAATAATGCTATGTAATTGAGATTTATAATGCAAATGTGTTAGCCACTATGTAGCCCATAAATTTCTGCTGCTTGCCTTCTCGCCACATAAACACTTGCATGTACACATACAAAAACATGCACATAAAATAAGGCTTGCATATTTAGAGAATGGGCATGTGCTAGCCGTGTGTGTGTTGTGCAAGCTTTATTCTCATGATGTATACTGACATACATAGTGTACTTTTCCAATTTGCATTCAATCAGCAGAGATTTATGGTGATCCATGGGCTCTGTTGCTGGTCACAGTCTAATCCCCACTCTGGCCCTAGACGCTTTACAGCAGACAGGGCTGTAAATTACCTACTGCAGTGGTGGAGGAGCAGAATCACCCAGAGAGCCCACAAATTCTCAGCTCAGCAGTTCAAGGGTCAGCCCTCAGCCAACTGCAGTTCAACTCAACCAAGTATAGCCCACCCAATTTGCTGGTTGAGAAAATATATCAACTCCCAATTGATTGTTTTGAAAGGCATTTACCCATGACAATTCAATGTTTTAATGTTTTTTTGTCAATCCTGAAGGCCAGGTAAAAAGAGTCTGGCCTTGAAAGGGGCCACTTTTGTTATCCAAAGAGCTCAGATGGAGAATGCATTTTTTTTTTTTTGTAAAGGTAAGCAGAGAGAACAGCCTAAGACAGACAGCCGTTTGATTCAAAATGGATACATTTGGGCAGGCTGTATTGTGTATAGCTATTGAATGCATTTCTATAAAGCCACGAAGCCCTCAGCTATAGTCTTTGTCTTTCAACCTGCAAATGTAATTCTGAGGTTTTGGAGCAGTCCGGTATGAAGTGAGCCAACGAGGCAGTCTAGCAAAATAAAAGTCAACGTCCAAATGTTATAAAGTTAAAAGTATAAATGTTTCAGCATGCCTGTATGTACTTAACTGCTCTGTAGCACCTGTGCTAAGTGTACAATTTTGCTTACAAGTACTACAGTGAAATGGCTGACTGACAGGTGCAGCCTGAACATTAAAAATTGATGAGGGCCATTTAATTGGTCCCTGTGGTTACCTCTAAAGTTGGCCGTTTTTGGCTTGCCCCCCAGCTTGATTTTCTCCTGTCATAGCCAGGCTCCCTGTCTGCTTCAATGTCACATTAACATTCCCAAGTGCTGGTGTGATTGAATTGGCCCCACGCAAATATGGAGCATCTTTTTTAGCAGATGCAACAAGGAGAGATCTGGCTATCATCACTCAGTTTGAAATTGATCTTGATTGATATTGGTAGACATGGCAGATTTATATTTAGCCATCAATGGTAACAGAATCATGACCAGACGGAGGAAATCTAATGAACAGCACATTAACGAAGCTGTGTACAGAATACTGCACCACACTCAACTTCACCAAAGGTCTTGGGAACAGGTAATTGGAATGATTCTGCTCTCTTCATTAATACCACTAAATGTCCTACTACTCATAGCCCTCTCATCTGTCTTCATTTTCACTTTTCAAACTGTTTTTGCCATTCTTTTCACCGCTACTGTTGTCAGGTTTTAAATCCAGTGTAATATATGACACATTTTCTATATTAGAATGTATTCATCTTGATGTATCTTAGGACAGCAGCTTAAAATGTATAATTTCCAATCCCACTATCTTAATTCAGTTTTCACCACATAACATAATGTTCTTTCCAGCGCTTTGTTTCCTCTATCTCTATAAACTGTGCAATGGATCTCAGTCGCATTGTTTTTCCAAATGGCAGTCAGCACACTGTAAAATAACATGCATTCTATTGCCAAAAGTATTCACTCACCCCTCCAAATAATTGAAATCAGGTGTTCCAATCACTTCCATGGCCACAGGTGTATAAAAGCAAGCACCTAGGCATGCAGAATGTTTGCACAAACATTTGTGAATGAATGGGTTCCTCTCAGGAGCTCAGTGAATTCCGGTGTGGTACTATGATAGGATGCCACCTGTGCAACAAGTCCAGTTGTGAAATTTCCTCACCCCTAAATATTCCACAGTCATCTGTCAGTGGTATTATAACAAAGTGGAAGTGATTGGGAACGACAGCAACTCAGCCAGGAAGTGGTAGGCCACGTAAAATGGCAGAGCGGGGTCAGCGGATGCTGAGGTGCATAGTGCGCAGAGGTCACCAACTTTCTGCAAAGTCAGTCGCTACAGACCTCCAAACTTCATGTGGCCTTCAGATAAGCTCATTAACCGTGCGTAGAGATCTTCATGGAACGGGTTTCCATGGCCGAGCAGCTGCATCCAAGCCATACATCAGCAAGTGCAATGCATAGCGTTGGATGCAGTGGTGTAAAGCACGCCGCCACTGGACTCTAGAGCAGTGGAGACACGTTCTCTGGAGTGATGAATCGCGCTTCTCCATCTGGCAATCGGACGAAGGAGTCTGGGTTTGGCAGTTGCCAGAAGAACGGTACTTTTCTGACTGCGTTGTGCAAAGTGTAAAGTTTGATGGAGGGGAGAATAATGGTGTGGGGTAGTCTTTCAGGAGCTGAGCTTGGCCCCTTAGTTCCAGTGAAAGGAACTCTGAATGCTTCAGCATACCAAGAGATGTTGGACAATTCCATGCTCCCAACGTTGTAGAAACAGTTTTGGGATGGCCCCTTACTGTTCCAACATGACTGCGCATCAGTGCACAAAGCAAGGTCCATAAAGACATGGAGGAGAGAGTTTGGTGTGGATGAACTTGACTGGCCTGCACAGAGTCCTGACCTCAACCTGATGGAAACACTTTTGGGATGAATTGGAGCCGAGACTGAGAGCCAGGCCTTCCCGTCCGACATCAGTGTGTGACCTCACAAATGCACTCTTGGAAGAATGGTCAAAATGCCCATAAACATGCTCCTAAACTTTGTTGAAAGCCTTCCCAGAAGAGTTGAAGCTGTTATAGCTGCAAATGGTGGACCGACGTCATTTTAAACCCTATGGATTAAGAATCATTCATAAGCGAGTCAAGGCAGGTGAGCAGATACTTTTGACTTCTCATCCTGAAGGTCCTTTCTCGGGTTTAGCCACAGTTAATAATCCACAGCCCTCCACAAAAAACACAGACAAACAAATGTCTTGATTTTCCTTTTTCCTCTACCTGAGAGATGTTTTGTGTGTTGGAGCTGTAAAACCACATGGCAAGATGTGTGAACTGCTCTGAGGTTTTAAATTTGTTTTCTTCCCTTTGAGCTATGATGATCCAACCACGCCGCACAGCGAAGCTCGCCTGAATGAAGGTTTTTGTGTTTGTTTGAGCTTGTCTTTTAACCGTGGCAGGAGAACAAATTGGCCTGTCAGCGCGTTATGATATGGGATGATTTATAGGACTGAGGCATAGTTATCGGTGTACTTGGGGAAAAATAAAAAGGTTTTTTTTTTTAGCCATTTAGCTGTATTTTCTCTGGCTCTCTGGATAACCAGACCAAAGTGTAGAGGATAAAGCAACAGGTAATGAGGACTCAAAGCCAAAACATTCAAAATCACCTCACTTAGATCTGAGAACTTTGGGAGTATCACTTTTCTCATGACAGGAAGTGACTGAAATACAAAACATATCAGAAATCACCTCTGTATTCTTAGCCCTGTGGCACTCCCCAACACTTTGCTGGCAGCGGCACATTAAAATGCTGCTGTGTCAGTAAATATTGGAAATTGGCATTTCCTCCGGGTGATGCGTCCTGAAAGGTCAGTTTTGGGCGGCAGCAGAAGCACAGTGGCTCTGCCTCTATCTCAGCTCTGTATAATGGAATTCTGAGGAACTGCATGGCATTTCCAATGATGGGACCTGACCTTCTTGATCATCATTTATATCATGGACATTACCCAACACATAGCCCAGTGAAATCCTTTTGTTCAACATCCTGCTCTGTCATTCTTATTGCCTCATTTCTTTCTCTTATTCTGTGGGCTGTATATGTTGCTTTTGTTTTAGACTGAACCCTGAGTAGAGCAACAGCTTAAATGCAAAAGAAGAGCATCCCACACACTTACAAAGTGAGACCCCCATGAATATGGAATATACTAAAATTTGTTTAAGCCATTGTTACCGAAGAGATTCAATTAAGCAGTTGGAATAATGATCCACCACCCTTGACCAAACTTCACTGTTATTTTTCTGAGATGGCACTTAAAGCCAGCACTGAAGAGACCATAACAACTCTCCAAGAATCATTGACATTTCTACATGTACTGTCAGCTCCTTTTGAAACATGGTGACTCACCTTTTCTATTCATTTGCCTTGAAAAGATATCCAAACACTGTGTGTGTATGTTGCGCCTCCTCCTGATTTGCCATCTCACAATAGTGGCTGACCAAGCAAGGTTAACTGTCCCAGTCCATAACTGACCTCCCAGCTTGTAGGAAAAAGCAAGAGGCTTTATCATCACATCTGGTTTGAGGAACATTTCACAGCAGCACTCGGGACAAAACAGGGGGTGGGAATTATAGTGATGGGCTCTAATGGTTGAAGTCACTATAAAAGGAGAGTATTAGTCACTGAAACATGAGTGATGATCCCGTTCTTTTACACACAGTAGCAAATTCTGTTTTGTGAAATACAAATGAATTGTATTGTGAGGCTAGATGTGGTTTTCAATCAGTCACACCTACATGATGTGTCAAAGTGTTCCTGGGCAAGATATTGAATTCCAAATTGCTCCTGATGACTGTGTGTGAGTGGTTGTGTGAATGGCTGAGCATAGAAACGTCACGGAGGAGCTTTGGATAGAGAGCACTGTATCACTCCTGATGAGCAGCTCGGTTCAACCTCTGCCATCAGCGTATAAATGTGTGTGAATGGGTACATGTTGTAGAGCCCTTTGAATTGTAATCAGACCAAAAAAGCATCATATAAATAATTAAAAGTCAATTTACCATACCATTAAGTATAAAAGCAGAGACCTAAGGTTCCTTGTTAAAATGTGTGTTACCTACCGATTAATCTAGAAACATGTATCCAGTACAGTGAAAGTAGTTTGGTCTGTGAGGTGCCTTAGTTTGTGAGTACCACCCGAGTTAATCTCATAAGACCTCTATTTGCCTTACTGAAACAATCCAAGGTGTTCTTGTCTCTTCTCTGTGCAACTTATGTATTCACATGTCACAGTCAGAGCAGCCTTGCAGAGTTTCCTGAGTGCTGAGTGAAGCCAGCAGCTGAGCTGAGTATGAGCACAAGTGATGCTTTCACAGTGCCCTGCTCTCAGCCGTCTGAATACTTCCCCAAGCCCTCATTAGCATGGCTGCTGCATTCAGCCTCATCCCAGGTCTTTGCCATAGCATGTGTGCATCTCTCACACACTCACTCACTCACACACACACACACACACACACACACACACACACACACACAGACACAGACACAGACAC
>CAEMYA010000205.1:2647190-2677262 GCA_903131615.1 Diplodus sargus
CACACACACACACACACACACACACACACACACTCTTACTTACTTACATACAACCCCCTCCCAACTACAGTTGAATCCTCCTGTCTACGTCCCGTTTCCCCCGTTGGATTTCTCCCTCTTATTTACTCCTCCATACCGTTCCCCCTCTGGCTCTCTCTTCATCCTCGTCTTTTCTCAAACTACTTATTTCTCCCTGGTTCTTTCCTCTTTTTTTTCAACCTTCCTCCCTCTCACATTTTCTCCAGTCTGTCAGCCACGTATTAACTCCTCTCCTGTGTGATGATCACCCCCTACAGCACTCTCTCTCCTCATCTCCTCTTGCATACCTTTCTTTAATAGAATGTCAACTTGTACATTTCCCTCCTCTCTACTTCGTCCCCTCTTTCGATTAATCAGTAGTGGATGGTTGCAACGGACAACTCTTTTTATTAATATTGTCACAGAACAACTATGGAGCTCTCAATTATGTCTAAGGAAGGCATAAATGAAATTGGTTTAGTTGTTTTTGTGACCTTTTGCTTTGAACTGATATGTATGCACATAGGATAGGTTTCTCTGAGCGGGGTGAAAGGAAGTGTCCTTATCCTACTGTGTAGCTCCCCATCTCTCTGATACATACTGTGTTTGAAAGAGCATGGTTCTGCTGAGATGCATGCATCTACATGTCTTGGAGTGAGTGCACGATATTCAGCGGATCGCTCTGCACTCACACCAGGGATACTGACACGCTCAGCAGGATTAGACGCATCATAAGTCCTAGTCTGTTAGTAGTGTCGGAAAAATCTTTTGCATGGAGAAAACAGGGATTTCCTCACCATCTGTGGATTAGTTCACTTTAGTAGTGGTTATGGCCATTGTTGAGACATGTCCTCTTAGTGTGATTTGCTCACTTACAGCAAGGGGAAATGCGTCTTAATTTTGCATTCAAACACTCTTGCACAGTTGAGTTTCTCAGCACTGTCCTCACCAGTTCTGTCCTGCAAAGAACCCATCAATTAAAAGATTGGCTGCTATTACCTCGTGTTCACCTTTTCCTTGCTCTCACAATCAACAGCTGCCAGCGGACTCCTCCTCCAGACAGCCAAGCACCTGCAAATAGCGGTGTTGTAGCCAGTATTTTCTCTTGGGAAGCTCACTTGCATGGTCACACTGGTGCTTTTCACATGTATAGTTTGTCAAAAGCTGCCGGCTACTGATTATGTGTAATGGAGTTGGTCTCACGATGTCATGCTCATTGCTGACATACCGTTTGTGTCTGGTCATTGCGCTGAGATTTACTATCTGATGTAAAGCGTCGAAGCCCCATTAGGGTGTTTACATCTCTTACTTGATGAGCAGCTAAGAAGAGCACTGTGGCCTACTTACTATGCTGGCAGGGGGCTTGTTTAGCAAACTCGAAGAGGGATTGGAAATGGCGTTCCAAGGTAAAACCCGAGTCTAATTATGATGAGATGAAATAATTCAAAAAGATTGCCAATGCTAAATGAGATGCATTTGTGAGGCGCTTCACATGCTGCCACTTCCAAGAGGGGTTTATGGTAATTTATGGATTTCTCAAAGTTGATGAGTTTTTTATGGCTCCAATGTATTTTGAGTAGGGTTCCTAGCTGACTTTGACAATATTGTTAATGGTTTGTTAGAAGCAACAATACAAATCTTTTCCAGCTTTGTATTGAACCCATGGTCTCAAAATTGTCTTGCTAAACATTTTAAATTTCCTCTCATCCATTACATGTGTCTTCTTAGATTTAATTGAAATAGGTGAGGCCTGTTTGAGTGCTTTTCTAACCCAGAGCAGTTTATTCACACCTACACAACATAAGTCATTGTTCAAATTGTTGGGAAAGAGGGTTCTCAAACATTTTTCCTGGAACTGACAGCTGGAATAAATCTATGAACAGGGCTGCTGTTTACACTTTTTCGTTTCCAAAAAGACTTTCACACAGGATCATTACCACCACCTGAAATTAATTGATTGACAGCCGTGTTTTCCTCCTAATAGAACTTGCATTCTGTGTGACTTGATCATGCTTAACCCTGTGAAGATGAGTTATCAATCTACCAGGTTGTGGGCGTGTGTTTGTCAGCTTGGCTCTGAGCACGTCCCTAATGTGGGTGTCTACCTTACCTGTCACACTGCTACTAACTCATCTTGATAAAGTGTGAGATCATTGCGTCTGTAGTATCACATAAATATTCAGATTGAGTCGTGCCAGCAAACGACTAAAGTGACAGAAATTGATTCATCGTTCAACCTGCATGCAGGTAGTGTTATATCCACAGACCTGTTTATACTTATACCTACTAACACATTAGTTAAAACATGACGTCTTTTCTGTCTCGTAGTGCCCTGACTCCACCTGTAAGCAGGACCTGCTTGCCTACCTTCAGCGTATTGCCCTGTACTGCCACCAGCTCAACATCTGCAGCAAAGTCAAGGCTGAGGTGCAGAACCTGGGGGGAGAGCTGGTCGTCTCTGGGGTAAGTGCAACATCATTTTAACCTCAGACACATTGTCAATAGTTTACTATCTCTGTCGTGTTAAAGGCCCAACAGTAACTGAAGTAGGAGTAGATCAGTTGACATGACACTATTTGATGACTGCAGGGGGGCTGGTGAAAACACTGCAGGTTTCAAATCCTTCACAAAAAAGTGTAAACGTAAAATGAGACTAAAAGGGCAGTTTTATCCTGAAGCCTTAAGGGTTCAGTGTATTTTTGTGAGAAACTAAACAACAATTAAATCTCTACAAGGTACCTTTAATTCTGAGCTAGAAAGATAATTATATCAATCAATTTCATTGGCTACCTTCTAAGGTTTTATTATCTGGTGTTGCCCACATAAATTAAAATACTAAGATATACTGGCATTGGCTGTTGGTTGTGATTAGTTTATGATTCATTCTCTGCACTGTAATTTGCAGCTTTTATTTAATACTGAATCAACAGATAAGAGAAATAATAGCTTCCTCTGTGCGAGAGAGGACTAATGTTGCCCAAATGTTTCCTAACCTTTTATACCTCTTAAGATAACACTGCAACACCCACTTTTACAGAGCCTTTTAAGCATTAATTAACCACTAAGTCGCCAGTCGAATTAATTAAAATAGGTTTCCTTTGTGTGCAGGAAGTAATGAATTCATCCCTCTTTTCTGTAAAGCTGAAATGAGCCTATGCTTCTCACAATCCACGTCAAGTGTCACCAGAGGCTATTAAATTGTGGAGATTAAATTAATGTGACCTTTTTCCTTATTCTCAAATTTCTCACATCTGTTTGTATGCCAGACAAACTCTGAAAGGTCGCTAATTCCTCAGTACAAACACTTGGGTCTCTGTTATTCTCCCAGAAAACTTGCCGTACAAAATTGGAAGACTTGAGAAACACAGGAGCAGTTTTACTTTTTACTCAAATTCAAAACATATTTAAAGTCAAAAAAAGGTTGTGTCTTCACTGTTTTACTAGGCTAACCATTTCCCTTGGTGTGCTCTCCTCTCTTTCATGTGCTCAGTTGGACAGCGCCATGTCTCTTATTCAGGCAGCAAAGAACCTGATGAACACAGTGGTGTCCACTGTCAAGGCCTCCTATGTTGCATCTACTAAGTACCAGAAGAACAAAGGCATGGAGGCCCTCAACATGCCAGCTATCTCCTGGAGGATGAAAGCTCCTGAGAAGAAGCCTCTGGTGAAGAGAGAGAAACAGGATGACGGCCAAACCAACAGAGTCAAGAGATCCTCTCAAAAGAAGCATATCAATCCTGTGCAGGCTCTGAGCGAGTTTAAAGCCATGGATAGCATCTAAACTCCTCCTGTTGTCAATTCAAGGGAACACAAAAATAATATTGACCATTGAGTTTATATATAGATGGAGCTTGTCATTCTTTCAAAAAGAGTTTTTATCACGTTTGTTCCACCTTTGCGTAGACGGCTTGTCTGTTTGATCCATTATATTCCCACACCGCCTCATTTCTATTCCATAAGTTCACATTTGCTATAGTCTGTAGCATTAACTGGGTCTTCTCTGGGAAATGCAGCTCGAGGGAAATCAACTGGACAAATGCATTTTTGTACATTTCCCATTTTTTTCTTTCCTGTTTATGGGAAGAAGGCGAGTGGATTTCATAGATATTAAAGGAACTAATTCCAGGAGGCTTGTGATTATTTAGTATTCTAACCAGTTTTATAATAACACCGTGGGTTCTCTCAACTATAATGTTTGATCATGGCTATATACCTTCTGTACCGCAAATATCAACTATGCAAAATCTCAACTGCCTTGTTTTAACTTGGGCAATAACTGTAGTTTATTTGGATGTGCTGGGCTAACTGGTAAGATTTTAAATAAGTTTTGGTTCAGCTGTAATGAACCAAAGTCAGTATAATTCTATGTGTGCCTGTATTTTTTTTATAACTTTATAAATACTTTGTTAAGCCACTATAAACAGTACAAATAAGTTAAAGCTGACCCTAAAAACTGTTTTCTCTGCTAACTGTGTGTACCCCCTTGAACATTTGGACTGGTAAATGTCCCTTCTTTAAAATGTAAACATCTCAAGTTTTATTTTCTTGATTTCGTTTATTTTTCATGTTCACACAACACGGCAAACCAAAAGTGACAGCATTTTCCCAGCTTTCTGTTTTGCTGCATCTTGGTACATGTGCTTGATCCTACCACACAGATCCACCCGGTTCAGTCAAACTTTGTAAATAAGCCTCTACTCCTCAGAGTCTGGGAGAACCCAGTGGGCTAAACAATGAGTAGACCCTGCGTCGGTCCACTCTAAAGCCGACAAGCTTCATTAACTGACAATGAGACCAAACACCTCCACAATATAAGAATGTGTCCAAATTGAGGGATCAATATGTTTCCTCTCCACAGCTTAGAGGTAGGAGGGGATTTGAGCGACTTTAAACTCTTGCTTATTGTTTGTATTACTTGTCCTGAAGCTTGAACACTAATCAAGATTTGATGTCATGCACAGTCTTTATAAGGAAGTTGGAACAAGTTGGTGTGGGAGCTTTAAATTAATCAGGAGATGTAGCTGCACCGTGGAGCCTTTTTTCCCAGTCATACATAGTATACTCCTGCATAGTGGTGCATTGGTGTACAGCGAGGCTTTGAAATCCTGCTGCTTTGGTCTCGGGGCTGAATTTTTGTCTTGATAGTTTGACATCTGTGAACTGCAGAAGGATGGGCATGTATGGTTATTTGACAGATGGATTCTTTTTTCTTTTTCTTTCTTTCTTTTTTTTTTTTTTTACTGTAGAAACCAAGCATTTCCAGAGTGTTTTTCAATGCGTTCTTCCGCACAGTTTGTCTCTTGCTGTATTTGAGTTTGGATTTCAATCTTGAGTGATATCAAACTACTTTGCTGTGGATTATTTTTTTGTTATTGAGAGCTGACTTATTAGTGCACACGTTTCTTGTATTCATGTGCCTGCTTTATATCTTAATAAACAATTGAAATGAAACAACTGTTTTTCTTTTTCTCATCTGTACTTGAACCCTGTTTTCGTTTATATGCTTTGCCATTATACCAGGTTTGTGTTGTAGATAAGGTTCAGAACTAAGAGTGCAATTCTCAAAGAGTCATTTTCGCTCTCAACGGTAAAATGAGTTTTGGCACACTGAGCATAATTAAGGCATTACATCATGTATACATGCCTCCCATATAATCTCCATTACTGACTTGAGGGCTATATACAGTGTGTTCCTGTAACTTCTGTAATTGGGTTTCTCTACTGTTATTTTCTTTTAAAAAGACATACTAAGTGCAGCTTTTAACATCAAACGCAGTCTTTAGTCTTCTGGTGGTGTTTCTTTAACAGCTTGTGAACAAGAATCAAGACTCAAAAGGAGCACAATGTGAAGATAAATAGATCTGAAGCAATACAGCATTTGGAATGAACACTCCAGTTTTTCCCAAAAGTGCTGTAGTACTTGCACATCAGAGTCAGTGTGAGTCATCACTGAGAGGACACTAAGAAGACAAATCCAATTATTCATGTTCTTACATGCAGGTCAGACAAAGTATCAGTACGTTTGAGTGGTTTTTGATGATTGATATTTATTTGGTTGGTACCTTACCTCATCTGAAACCACTTATGAGTCCTATTTCTTCAGATTCCCAGAATAACTGTTATCAAATCACAGAAATACATGTGAAGTACATGGCGAGAACCAGAGTGACAAGATCTCCATCCTGGCCTGCTGACAAGCAATTTAACTGCTCTGCATTACTTCATCGTGCCATTTACAGATTTTTTCATCAGACAAGATGTAAACACACTGACACTAATGAATAAAGAGAAGTATTACAAACAAAAAAAACTCATAGTATACTGATTGCAATTTGAGATACCTGGAAAATAAATGGCACCAGTACTGATCACGAGCTCAGTTGAAAATGAAAACTAGAATTGTAGTTGGGGGGTATATAACTCTATAAATAGATCATTTCTCACTCCTGTCAAATTGTATAAGAAGGTATTGTTGACTCCATCTTTGTTGACACCTTGTTCCACATGGTTTGGGATTGCACAATAACAAAGGTCTTATGGGAAAATGCTACAAAATCCCTGGGTAAGATTTTAGGTCATAAAATCCCTTGTGACTGAGTGTTGTGTATAAAGTACAAAAAAAGGCAATTCTTTCTCTTTTTTTTTTTATCTAACTTCAACAAACAGTAACAACTGGGTGTATATGTGTGGAAAAACATGAAAGTGAGCAGTGAGTTGGAAGGAAGCAGGAGGATTCGACAAACATCGCTTCATACATTTCTAGGTTTTAGAGTTGAGGAACAAGGTGAAATATCCTTGTCGAAGGTAATGTGAGAGAATACAGCGACACATTTTCGAACAATTTGGTCATGTGTGGGTGACTGCCCTGAGCAAAAAGTAGTTTATTCAAGTGTATAGTATACTTATTTTATACTAAAACTGAGGCAGTATACTTGAAGTGTACTTTTTATATACTTCATTTTATATACTTAAGAAAAGTATGGTGAAGTATACTTGGCTTATACTAAAAGGAAAAAGAATAGTCTAAGACTAAGTACATTAATACTTAGACTTATACTTTAATACTAAAGCTTATACTTGTGCTTTAGTATACTGTGGACTGTGGCGCAAAGACTGGGTATTCTGTTGTTGTTGGTGTAATTATGGTTCGTGAATGTGTTTGTGAATAAGATGATGTGTAAAACGGTTGCAGGTTAATTCACATCTTTGTTCCGTAGTTATGTAGTATTATGTCAAATTAACAAAGATGATAAAAATGTTGGCACCGTGAGTGAAGGGGTGTGTGCAGGACAATACACGCAAGTATTATGTTGCATGCTCCCTGTGGTTCCACTCGCAAGTAGTTAAGGCATGCAAAACCTCTCTTCAGAACTCCATTTAAACGCTCAATTGCACATCTTGTTTTGCAATGAGCAGTGTTGAAGCTTGCCTGCGCAGGTGTGGTTGCTGCAAGAAAAAGAGTCATCAGCCCAGAGAGGATATGCACTGTCTCCTAATATCATGCCATCCGATCGGTTGGTTTAGAGCTCTGGTAATCCGGATTTGGTAATCTTGAAAACTGCTGGATCAGGATGATCCAATCCAATGTTGCTTTGAAAAACCGGCATAAAAGTAAGACGGATTACCTGATCCTGGATAGCAAAAAATGGGATTTCCAAATCTGGATCGTTTTGATCCAGATTAAATTTTTTGAACAACTGGCCCCAGATGATCATTTTATTCACCCTCTTCATTGCAGACATTTTGACTTGACAAAAGTCAGTGCGCATGCGCAAATTAAGCTAGCTAACAGACATAAAAAAATACACTTCTTAAAATATTTTATGGGGCCCAGAAGTCTGAACCGGTAGGAATTTGAGCTGCTGTACCCGAGGAAACACTGGAGACAGAGGCGGGAGGTAGAAGGTAGGGAAACAGCCGACTTTTAGCATTAAGATATATTAGCTTAGCCAAAGCTAGGCCAGTTTCAGTTGAGCTAACATTATCGAGCCTCGTTAAGTTCAGGTGCAACAAGTCAACCGCCCGCCCCCGCCTGTTTCTGCCGCTCTGTGACTCTGCATTGGGAGTCAGAGAACAAACAACGTGTGGTCAGAGCTAAGTTGTCCGTTTTCAAAGTGAATTTGCGGTAAGTTAAGGTGTGAGGGCCTTTTGCAAGGACAGAGACAGAGACTCTGGTATTGGGGTAAGTTACCCCTGTGGAAGAATGGTTGGTCTGTTGAACATCAGTCGACCGAGCCGACCTTATTGAAACCCAGTCAAAAAACTAGCAACACCTCGAGTTCCTGCTATGAAATTCTTTTTTTAAACTTGTAAAAACCTCTTCACTGAACAATAGTAAGTTATGCTTTACACTGTGAAGAACCAGCCAGTCGCATAGCCGGGGGTCCAACTGACCTTTGAGAGAAACATGACCACATTACCAGCTAATTCACTTATGACTGGAAGGATGTTATCATGAGATGATTCAACGCCTGCTCGCTGTCCTCAGCTTTTTCAATGGTAAGTCAAACTTTCTTATTTTTCCACTGGTTTTACTGTGCTTCTGCTGCGTTTTTGCACATTGCACACATGCTAATATGTGATTTTGCACGTGTTGTGTTCAACATAGATGTTGCTGCCTGCTGTGGCTGCTGCTTTGGCTCTCAGTGTGGTTTTGTGTATGCGTTCAGCTTTGTTGTCAGTGCCCCTGATGGCCTTGAAGTCTGGCTGTTCCTCCTTGTTCAGCAGCCTTGAAGCTGATCTATAAATCCTGTTTCTCATGCAGTTGTGACATGGAGTGGGGCTGCTTGTTTTCAGATGCATGTGTTAGGATGCAGTGTTTTAGTCAGTGTGGCTTCGAGAAGAAAAAGTTTTGAATGCTGGACTTGAAGTCCACAGTTTTTTAAAGTTTGTTATGTTGCTACTTTCTGAACACTATTTGCACCACCGCACAAAGTTGAAACTGTCCCCTGAATGTCACTGACACCAGGCGCTGACATCTTCACTGAACTTGTGCTTTATAAAACGAATCAGTATGCGGTATCGTGCACACACTGTTGACTGAAAAAAGAAGGAAATAGTTGAAAACAAACTGGCTTGGCAGACCTGGTCAGCATGGGCCTTACATTTCACAGTGGTATTTAGACTTGTACCCACTATTCACTGTAGGACTGGAGTCCGATAATGACCCATTCAGTATTACCCATATTCATTATCATGAATTGAATTTTCAAATGTAATTCTTCCACTTCATCTCTGTGTAAATCGGGCCCTAACTGCTTATTATGAGTGGCCACATTAGGAGCAAACCAGCTCCCTCTAATATATAATGTATCCAGGGTGGTTTGAATTAGTTTCTCTCTTAGGAAAAAAGCAGTGCAGTTTGATCTGTTGTTGATTATTTTCTCGGTGTTGCTGTCTTTGTCCATACCAGTGTGAGTCTGACCCTCAATGGTGTGACCACAGTAACTGTCATGCTTACCACTGTTGTTCCTGTTTACTGTGGGCTAATGGTGAACCTTGGCTTGGTTTATGTGGAGCTGTCCAGTCTGCTGTGGTGCTGATTACTATTAATCTTCGTCACTGAAATTGTTTGTTGGATCAGGTAAATCGTTCCATCAATATACATAAATTATACAGCGCCCTATTTTGGTAATGTTTTTTTTAAAAAACTTAACTGTTCTTGACTTGTTGGATGTGAGTATTTTCTGTTTTTGTTCTTGGTCATGTATGATTGTAAACACATATTTAGACTCTGGAGTGTTAGACAAACAATACAAGCAATCTAAAAGCATAAACTCTGGGAAACTGATGGTTTATATTCTGACATTTTATTGATTAGTTAATAGATTAAACAACAAAATAATGGATAGATTATGCTTGACTCCAGGGCATGTCATTCTAATTCATAAATGTGCATTTTGTGCATTATCGAATTAGATAATTTTGTATTATTCAAGAAAAATTCAAAGTCTACCTTTATTTGTGTCTGAAGCAATTATAAGTAGTGTTTAGAGTCACATTAGTTAACATTGATGCCTTTCTTGTTAGGTTTTGGTTATACCCGTTGTCTCTTTAACATCTGGGGGAATATTAGGCCATTGAGAAACAAGTTTCCGATTGACTGAGCAGACTTGTACTGCGATTGTGTTGGATTTTTATGTGTATTTGCAAGGAATTGAATTCACTGGATCAGCCATAAAACAGACATTCGTGTCTCATATTTCTCCATAAGCAATTTCTCTATTGAATTTCTATAGAGTTTATTTTATTACGATGCACATTGATTCTGCAATATAAAATTATTTTTTCTGCAATAGAGAGTTTTTATATATAGCCCACCCTTAGCTGACTTATGTGGAATGATCTGAAAACTTTATACAGCTGCACCTAATCAGAACAGTACGAAAAACCTCTCACTTCACTGCCATCAAGCAAGTGTGAAGCCATACATTGCAGTGCCCATCTGGTGGGAATGGCAATGCATATTAGACAGGCCTGGTGTTACAGTTATTATTTGACTCAGTTTATAGCTACAGGACAGATTTTCAGGGCATGGCCTCTGCATGGTTTAGTGCTTCATTTCCCCCATCACAACTGTAAATTTGTGCTCTATTAAGCGAGACTTCCACTCATGATAACAAAATGGTTGTCATATAAAAAAAACGATTAACATTGAAGTTGTCTGAGGCATGTCAGAATTGTATGCATAGTGGTATGTGGCTATGGGCTTATGGACTCTAAGCCTCACCTCATATTTAAGCCGGAAGGCACTGCAGTTGTCCCTGCAGACGAACTCATCTCTGTAAATACAGCTGGTCTCCAGAGACCAGTTGAGTCTTGACAGATAATAAGAGACATCGGTCAGACAGGACACGAGATCTTTTGCAGCCTAGTGAGTAAAACAACACGGTGTGGCTGTGTGCGGCATTTTGAATGCAGATATGATGCAAAGGTGACAGCCCCTCATGTCAAAACCCCCCTGCTGCTAACCCCCCCTTCCCATTTCTGTTTTGCTGTGTCACTCAAATTGCTGTCGTCGCATGACATGTTTGAATGAAGTTTTATCAATCACAGTGGTCAAGTGTGACAGTTTAATCAATAAGGTAAGTTTTTTCCGAGATTCCTATTAGTTTTAAATTAGAGGACCTCAGCTGGGGGGAGGGAGTGGAGGCAGAGCAGGTTGTTGAGGAAGGGGTAAGGTGGGCTTATAGCTGTCGTTCTGTGCTGTACATAAACACAGGAATAGAGAGGATTTCTGAAGTATTAGCTGTGAACCAAGTGAGAGCGGATTGGCAATAAACAGCAGCTGCTGGACTTACAATCTGTCAGTGTCACAGTGGACGTCTCAGATAGATGGACTTTGCTGCGTTGGAGTATAAATGTTAAATATGACCGGTTGAAAGGACCAGTGAACTACACCATACAGATGCCATAATGCCAAATACGCTGGTCCTTACTAAATGTCAGTAGCTGTAAACAGAATGCAAGAGTCCAGTGGGTTCTGCAGGGTGCCCAGGGAGACTGTGGTTCTTTTTTTTAACATTTAATTCCGCTTTTTATTTTGTTGTGCTGAGCTCCTTTTGTAGTCGATTCATTTGACAAGTTTCAGATGCACAATATCAGACCAAAGGAGGTATTGGATCATAGACTGTTTATGCAGATGATTCACTTAACAGTCGACGCACACACAATGAAATATCTTTTCTCTATTAAGCAAACACCAGAGGTAACTGGGAGGAGTAGAAACCTAGCCATAATTGGGATGTATTTAATCCAATCTGAAGGTCTTCCATCAGTTTCCTTGACCTTATGAGCGTAACCTTTTCAGGGTGTCATTAATAATGACATCTTCACATTAATAATTTTTCTTTTCTTGCTGGAGGCAGTCTGGAGGAAAAAGGTTCCAGAAGTCCCCTAAAGCCACAGCTGCAGGCTGAGAGCTGGGAGTTCGGGAGAACATTAATTACCTAAGGGCCAGAAGTATGGTAACTGTTGTAAGGTACTGAATTGTATATTGGCCTGGTCGTGTCAGGTTTATAGTAGCACAGTAACCCACTTATCATGTTTCATGGAAGTATTGTCCTTTGGGGGATTTCATTTAGCTTTTCTTCGTAGAACTATAATTAGTAATGAGGTATGGGGGCTTTCAATCTCCTCAGCGTTCATCTCATAAAGTGTAAAATTCCTTCCCTGCTGGCTGGTCGGAGATTTTTATTGTGACTGCTGAGTCTTAGGGCCAGTCTTTTTATAGGCATGAGTCACCCAATGGCAAGCCACTTTGGTCCAAGACGAGAAGAAGATCAGCAATACATGCAGCACTGCCATCCAGCCTGTCAGGACTGGTTATGGTGGTAAACCAGTGACTGAATGGTGGAGCAATGAATTGAAATGAAAATGAGGTGTTTAATGTTGGGTTTTTGTATATTGAAAATTTATATTAGTGATTATTATCAAAATGAAACATTGATCCCAGGTTACAAATCATGGTTCTAAAGTAAATTACACCTTATCTAGCCATAAAATCAATTGGTTTTCTCATCATAAAGAGCCCCTGTCTCACTAAACACAATTTCATACCTTCCCACCTTTTCATGGCATGGCTTCTAAGGCCAGTTACATAAAATCCATATCCTAAAATCATATCTTTCTAATGTGAGTGCAGGCCTACGGCTTGTGAGTCTGAAACGCTGTAGAGTTGGATGCTATGTAATCCAGTGAAATGGTGCCAGCATTAAAAGGAGCACTATCTTTTCATTTAAAGTCACTTTTATAATCAGCTCCTAAGGAATTACAAAAAAAGGCAGTAAAAAGTAATAGAATCAGCAGTAGCACAGACATAGGTAATTATGTTAAAAACTCCTTTCACAACGCAAGCTTGGGGGGGAGGGGGAAACTTAATACTGTAAGCCTCAGAGTGAGGGCTGCTGTCATTGTATTGCAAATAAATGGCTGTGGTGAACATGTGTGCGCTGTCTGGGACAATTTGTGTGATGTAATTAGATGTAAAATGCTTTTTAGCTTGCTCTTTAATTGACTTTTGGCTCGAGTGATTTGTGGCTATCAGGTTTTCTCCCTTGGCAGGGTGTTGTCTCAGGCCAACCGATTATTTGCAAACACCTAAATCCAGTTTCTTGAACCGGACTTGTTCGATCAGCTCATGTCTGGAGGTGATTTCTAAAACCCAGAGGAAGAACAGTTTTAAATGTACATATAATCCTTATTCTAGGTCTTCAGATTCCCCCACTGATACCCTCAGTTGCTTTACTTGAAATATGTCCTGACAGTTATTTAAACAGAGCCAGCTATTAAACATTCAGTAGAACACCTTTGCATAAGGTAATCCAGTAGTGTCATACGGCATTGCAGACTACCAATCATCTCATATGTATTCCGGGTACCCTGCACTGTATTTTAATGGCTGACATCTCAGGGCTGCAATTCACGTGTGATTTATATCTTCTCAAGTCATCAGTTACAATCAGATCCAAGGATCTGACTTTGTGCTCACAAGACAAGCTTAGCTAATACAGAGGGGGGGGAAAGCTGTGTCACATTCCCAATTTTTTGTGAAAATTTGAATCAAAGGTGCTGCAGTAGGGGTGGAGAAGGTTAGATAGAGAAAGTAAGAGAGGGTTGACAGGGCTCTGCATTGGTACGCAAGCCTGTGTCTCATCCTTAAACCAATTTCCTTCCTCAATACTCCAGGGAGTGGTCTGATTTGCACCGTTTCCTTTCTCCGAGTAAGTGTTTATCCTGCTTTCACAATTAGATCTCGCTCCCAGCTGCAGCATTAATCAAATAGCCAGACATATTCTCCGCATTTGAAGATTGAGGGGATGTGTCCTACATGTCTCCCTCTCTGGTAACGGGCTGTGAAGCAGCACGGTTATTTGTTAAGTAAGCGTCTCACACATACTGTACACAGATTTGATGGGTCAAAAGGATTTCAGAGAGCTCTGAAAGGAGCCAGAGTGAAGGTTATTTATTTATACCGTGCTGGGAAACATGCTTTTCGACCGATTGATTATGTTGATAATGCTCTTATTTTTCTTGGTTAAGTATTTTATGTCCTCATGAGTCTTATAGAACAACAATATAGATATATAACAATATATTTAAATAGCATTTTGAGTGATTTGTGATCCTTTAAGGCAGTGATTTTTTTCTGGATCTTGAAAAGTAAAGAAAGTAAAGTAAAGCAAATGAAGATCTGGCACTACATTATGAGTAATTTAGCAAAATAACGATGGACACCACTGTTCATGGTTGCAGAATAGTGTTGGTGTGTGTGCATTTCTCTCTCTTCATAGCGTAATGTCAATAGAAATCCAGTACAATCACTTAATGTACTCCACTGCCCCACTCTACATATGGACTTTAAATGCTTTAATCGAAGACCTGCTCATTTTTATTGTTGTTCTTTATAGGTAAGGTTAGTGATGATTTTCAAATGCTCCCAGTGATTTGTGGCTAATTACAGCGAGAGTCGGTCAGGCCACAAAAATGTGTGTTTGCTTAGGGGCAGTGAGTTGGCTGGTGGTGAAACAAAGGCCACAATACACAGCGGGACCAAATCTGCTTTGTAGACAGGGAGCGAAGGCTATCTGATGAAGTACACAGTGCAGATGAAAAGACCAGCGTGTAGTGTAGTTATAACTATAGCGGGGGGAGCGGGGGGGTTTCTCAGAAAGAGATGATTTACCAATCATGCTGTTGCCTCTGTCACCATGGTTACCCGTGAAAGTTGTATCATTCGTCCAGGAACATGCATGACAGCCAATTTCTTAGGCTAGAATTATTTCTGATAGAGGTAGAATTAGAGTTGAGGGATAGTGAAGATACAGATCACTAATTGGTCTGTTTCATTCCCTATGATGCAGTGTACTGCTGGTTACATGTTAATTATCATAAGCAAGACCTGCCACAATAACTCCAGCAGCAAAAAGCCCAGCTTATTATTCACTTAATAATCCCCCCTCAGTTCTGAACTTTTATCTGCTGTGGAATGGGTCCCTCTACGCTGGCGGAATTGTTTATTCTGTATTTTCACCCCACTAAGAGCGCTTTTCCTGCCAACTATATGAGCAGCTATTTTGCTGTGTTGGCCTAAATGATCTGCTTCCAAATGCAAGTGGCTAATGCAGCCCTCAGGTAGGGAGTTAACACGTTATGTCTATTTCAATATTTAATGAGCTAAATGCCGATGCTTCCCAAAGAGTCGTAAAATCTGTGGAAGGAGCACATCCTCTTACTTCTCATGGACAGGAATTGTATAAAGATACTGTTTCTCCACCACAAATTGGATTGTGGCAACAAAGCAAATTGGGTGAGTTATTTCCATCTGTGTGTCATGTACTGTTATGCAAGTATTAGCTCACAGTCCACTAAACTTTGAATACAGCTTTTGTTAAAGACAATTTTAAAACACGGATTCGGTGCACTAGTGAGTACTTGGGACTGCCTCGAATGGTCACCATAATGAAGGAACATGTTACTGAATGAAACTGTGTTGCTTATTGATGTGTTTTTAATCACTTTTGGACAACAGTAGAGGTCTATGGTGACAAGGAAAATTGTCTATCAGGCTTTGGCTTCAGAGGTTTGTTAGTACAATTCACTGTTGTTTTTGGTCTTCACCCAGCAACAAGACAAATACAGATTATAACCAAATGTATTGATAAATGGATGGATAGTTATTACTACATTGAGGTCAATGGCCAAACTATGAAAACTAGAGACCATCATGTGATGGGATCACATCAGTATCAACATGTTGACGTTCATGACAACGTAATGTAGTCATTACTACATTATTGCATGAAGCCACACCCATCTATGAGCTCATCCATCATTGTATCTGAACTATGAATCTGTAATGTTTCGTGACTGTATCTTGTACTTTTGTTGCGCTATTGCGGTGAAAAGATCTGTCCACAGACAGACAGACAGACAGACAGAATACAAACACCCGTGAAAGTACTCACGCCAAAAATTAAAAGATCAGCATTAGAAGGCTGTTCATTTGTGTAGGCTGCAAACTCTCAGTTACGCTTTGTTACTGGAGCACAGCAAAATCTTTCACATCCGCATCGTGATGTATCTAAGAATTGACTCTAGATCATAATATGGCCCAGCATCAACAGCTTGGCTGAGGTAAATGTCAGGTTTTGGTCAGTGTGAAATAATTAAAAAGTCTCAGGTATGATGAAATACTTCTGGTACAAGCTGGGAGTTGACCCCGGGTTGTAAAGCTAAAGAAAAATAAAACATACGATGATTCATATCTCTGACAACAACACACTTGTTTTTTCACTTCTTCAGTCTCCAACTACAGCAGTAATACATTTCTGCAGAGAAAGGTTTCTCACTTCTTTTAAGAGAAGCACGTACATTTCGTAGGACCAGGCTGGTGCATTAAGATTGAATTAAATCCATGAAGGGCAAGTTTAACCTTCAGGAAAACAATGCATGCACAAGATGCTTCAGCTGCCTTTACTATCCCTTTGGAGGTCATTTAGACTAACGCATCATAAAGGCTGGTGCTATTCCTATTCTGCTGTCAGTTCCCATATTACTGCTGTCATGTATGTTGCAGCGTTCATGGGTGTTTAGAGAAAACACTGAGCGTGTGGGTGAGCCTGAATGGACATGGCCTAAACGCCGCTGAACTGAACCAACTCTAAATGCAAGGAGTAAATCAACTTTCCATTGTAATGAGCTGCTGTGACTTAATTAAAAGTGATGTTAAATAATTTCTCGTGGTGATGGTGCCATGAACTCGGCTCAGCCTCACAGTGCGACCTGGTACTCTTCTTCACGCCTGATTTCAGTCATCATGCACACTTGAGAAGCTGTATTTATCAGTCAGGGAGTATTTATCTTGCCTAAGAAAAACCATCCAGAACATTCAATTTGGGTTTGTATATTTACCCCCCTCTCTCTAGTAAGTGTCTCCAGCGTGAGTGAATCAGGATGATTGTCCGTCTCTATATGTGATGAAGCGGGCCGCAGAACAACAGAAATGAGGCTCTGCTTTGGAACAGTGCCTCAGGAGTCTCTGCTTTCTCGCCTTGATTGCTCCGAGTTCCTCGAAGGCTGTGTTATATGGACGACAGTTCAGTATGAACGTAGAGGAAGGGGGTACTATTAAATTCGTCTAAGGGTTGAGTGAACTTGTCATGTCATCACTCAAATACACAGACACACAGACACACCGACACTCCTATCCTATTTTTTCTGGAGATTGATTCCGTCGCACAGAAATAGACTTAGGATGAAGTCATATATTACAAGATGATTCAGCCTCATTAGAACTACTTCGCAGTGGTTTGTGGAGGATGCTGCAGACACAACTTCAATTTCAAAGCAACCAATGGGATTTTTTTGCGCATGATATGACAGACAAGATGATACCATGTCTGCCTGTCATGCAAGAGGATCAGAAAATCCATGCAGAGCTTCCCCTCCAGCAACTTGGTCCTTTTGCAAATATGGGTTGTTTTTATTTTGTCCATCAACTGAAAAATGGCACAGAACACAAATCACATTCAGAGATGTAATTATGGTGGCAATAGAGTGAAAAGACGAGTATGCGCTCTCCCAAGAGAATCATTAAAAAATTAACCAATATCCTTTAATACATAGATGCTTAATTTAAAATGTAATTATTGTTGGAAGTGTGTAATTTAATATTCTTTATCTTGTCATATCCTCAGTCAGCCAGCTCTCAAACAGCCCCCAGCCCCCATCAGCAAGTCGAACAGCAGAGTGCTGACAATGCAACCGCCGTCACACTGCCTTTATAATAGCATACATCAAGCCTTAAACGCTTCAGAGAAACACTCAAACATCTACGTGCGGGTAATTTTTGTTGCCCTATAGATTCTTCCCAGACAGACAGAGTGCAAAGTAATAGGTGTACAGCAAAATGAAGAGCACACACATTTCAGGGCGGCAGCTGGGATTTTTTTATTTTACATTTTTTTGGACTTTGGTAATCGGTGAGTTGGTGGCATCTGCAGAGGGCCTCCTGCTTCTGCTCTTGCCCCAGGCGGTGTGACATACTTGAAGTGCTTCAGTATGTAGTATGCCCTACAAAAGGGACTTAATGTAAATACTTCATAGTGTGCTGAGTGGCTCTATGAATATGTGATCAGGATATAGGCTCCAATTTGAATTAAATGTTACAAAGAGCTATCATTTACATAAATGTCTGCTTTATTTTAGACGTTAAGTTCCGCCCCCCTTGACAGTAGGTGAATACCGGCAAATGGCCACGTCAATCTTTGAATGCATTTGCTTATATGCCACCTGGTTTTATCTATTTCAAATGACCTTTTAGTGAGGTGCGATAGTGTTGTTTGTAAAATATCATGTTTTGTAGCAGTCAGCCATGGCCAGCCAGCGGCCACCTGAACTGCGCTGGTACTCAGTGTGACAGCTGCACTGGCAGCCGTCACTGAACATCATAACTGATGTTGTGCTGAACTCAGTGCCCATGACTGCAAAAATCACTGGCTAATTGACCTGCAATAACTGCGGTCATCGGCCCATCTTTTCCTCCGAGGTCGGTCAAACAAGTCCAAATACATTCTGAAAGGATGTAGCTGAATCCACTTATTAATAGACACGCATGCATTGTTCTGATCCTGCTTTTGATTTCATCAGACTTGTTCCAGGGGAAAAAAAGCGTGAAAAACAGGTCTCTGCTGGGGAACAGTAATGCAGTACATCCCAAAAGCTTATTAGTTTGTCCTTCAATAAGTGTCTGCCTGAAAAGTGAAATAGATGAGATCTTCTGAGTTTCCGTTGGTTGACATGACAACCGTGCCCTGAAATAGACTACAACATCTGTTCAGTCAATAATTGGACCTGAACTTCTTGTTAAAATGTCTCACTATGCTGAAGGTTGGTTGTTTCAGCTCTGCAACCAAACCTGCACATGCGACGAATCAGCTAATTTGAATTTGATTAATCTGTACTTATGTCATTTTTTCCTACCACTTGGTTTCACTCCTTGTAAAATATACAGACATCCACCATTAAGTGTTTGTTGCTCAGAGGGAAGCAGTTTGTCTCCTTCTGCTGCAGACAATGCTCTTAATCATTGAGTATTTCATAAATGAGCCCGATTGTACATAGTTTCCATAGACCCTTTCACTTTGGTTCCTTGTGACTGCAGAGGATACAAGCAAGCAAGTGCAAATTAATGAAGAAGTTAAATCATGAGCAGACTAGACTTAAAACACACTACTGGCCAATTAGCTCCTTTGCCAGGGTGTAATCCAAGGCTTTGCACCATGCCGCCTCTGGCGCTTCTCTCTCGTCCTGCTCAGAGAGTTTTGTGAAGTCCAGTGCCTCACCCCATGTGACCTGAATCTGGCTGAGACTTACTCTTTTGTAGCCTTCCAGTTGCAGACTGACAGTGAAGCATTGGTTACTGCTGGCAGAATTAGATAGATAAATAGAAAGAAATCCGTAACACCTCAACTGTGAGAGTCTGTGTCTCGCTTATTGATTGCGTTGTGCACCAGTAGACCTCCATTTGTTCCTACTAAAGAAAGTTGTGCTTTTTTTGAGAATGACCCTAAATATTTACAGATATTTATCAAAACAACCTCAAACCTCAGAGCTTATGTCAGATACATAAGAGGGACATGGGAAAAGCTGCAGAATAAACATCTTCAATATTATCTCCTTGAAAATCTGTCATGAAACATTGTTTATATATTTACAGCCCTTAGTCAGATTGATCCCTCTCAAGCTGAGCTCTCACATAGAGACTATTGTAGGCAGGGAATCATGTGACAATGTACAATGTCAAGTTGCTTTTACTGCAGCTTTGCTGCCAAAGCCCAGTAGTGTTTAAACTGGATCATAGCAGAGCAGGGAATGATGGATGTTTGGAGCAGCTTTTTCAGTGTGTGGTTATTACATAGCCCTCGCATGAAGAAGCCTCAGGGGCATAAATTCTCACATACCATTAAGTGAAATGTAATGTTAGAGAGGATATTCATCCCAAAATGAAGAGAGAATATAGCTGAGTAAATGGAGGTCTGCCATCACATACATTACATGTATTATCAGACTGTAATGCTCATCCTGAATTGTAGAGTTTAAGCACAGTTGAAGAGCCTAGATGTATAGAAATGCCAAATTAGTCATTTTCGAATGTTGCTTGCCACTGTGTAGGAATTGAGTTGTCCTCATTTAAATGAATTTCATACGGAACCTTACAGAATCACAAAACAGAAAGTGCATCTTTCAACCGTTTGTGTTACTGTTGCATCACATGGTTCTTTTAATCTCTGCTAAATATACCAACGCTTTGAATAGATCACTGCATTCTCCCAGCTCAGAGCACAAACCCCTGCATCTTATCTGCAGGGTGTGCTCACTTTTTCACAGATTTAGGGACTCTGGACTCCTCATCTGCATTTATATAAGCATCCATAAAAGCTGGGTTCTGGTCTTTTTGCTTCCCTCTCCCTTGGACAGTCTTGAAGAACAGGAATAGAATTGAGATGCTGGCATAGGCTACTTACTCGACGGAGGCAGCAGCTGCATAAACAATGCTTTATTTCACATCCTCTTAATGCTTATTCACTGGCTTCCATTCGTACACTGATAGTGCTGAGTCACACCCTCGTGTGCACGCTCTCTAATTATCCTGTACCATAGCAACCGTAACTTAGCAATTGCTAAACCTCTTCCATTTGAGAGGTTTTGAAAAATGTCATTATTTTTCTCTATTTATCCTTTCAAACTCAGGAAAGTATGAAGTACAACCAGCAGTGGCTGCATTATTATGAATTTCGATTTAGCCTTTTCTCCATGAGCCTAACCTACAAAATCAAGTTTTTGATATGCTGATTAAAAGTCTTTAGAGATGAAGTTAAGTCATTAAAATCAACCTTGACTGACTTGCAAATGACTTGTAATTTCATGTAAAATATAGAAAGTACATTGTTTCACTATTGTGTAGGCTAATCAAACGTAGTGAGAGACTGATATCTGATGTCTTTGCTGCACAAAGATGCAGCACTGTCTGGAGGAGAGCCACTATGAATTCTGGGCTCTCTGACAACTAGTGACACTCTTTCTCAGCTGATGTGTCTTATAGCACATTGACACACAAAACTGTGAATCGCACAGAGTATGAGATACTCATTCATGTTGTGTTTTATGCAGGATAGTAGTCTTTAATTATAGTTCATTAATTTCACTGCTACACAACTGAGTTACAGCCCTGTTTTGTGTGTTCTCTAGGTTTGTGGAAGTATTAAATTAAAATCTCTGGTTGAGGCTGCTGGAAGTTGCTAAAACTACCTACAATATAGCTCTTGGCAATATATACAATATGTAACGCTATGATGATATGAGACTATAATAAAGTGATTTTTGATATTGTTACATTCTGATATTGCTTAAGTCATCCTCTCAATGTTATTGCAATGTCGATATCAAAGTTTGGCATATTCTGTCAAAAAATATTGTGATGTTTGATTTTGATGTTGTTTGAAGTCCTGGCATTTATGAAGAACTAAGAGAATTCAAAAATATTGTGATATACATCATATATCGTGAAATGGTCTAAAAATGTAGTTGTATTCGGTAATATCGCCCAGCCCTTTCACAGTAGTATATTTTCTAAAAAGATGGGAATTTTTGTTTTTTATTATTGCTGTTGACACAACTGGTATATTACCTCAATCCAACTGGAGACCATACAGATCTGGCTTTGCTTGGTTCTTATTTTATTGCAGATACTTACTAAAGCATATTAAGCATAGAAAAACAGACTGTCAGTAGCGCTGAAATATTGGGCTCACACAGATAACACCAGCCCAGCTGCCTTAGCAGGGGTTATTGATGGGCTGTCACTGCCACTGCGCAAGCCAATCATCGCTAACCTGGACACGGCTCATTTACAAAGCGCCTTTTTTTCTATTTCAAGTTGACTCTCACAATGCTGGCAGTTTTAAACGACTGGGAAGTTCCCATCTTGATCTTATAATACTAACACTTACCATTCTAATACGTTATGTCTAATATGGTTCCAGTGATGCATTCACTGAGTTGTAAACACTTATTAAACCTTTAATGTCCTTTCTTTTTTGCAAGATGCTTTGTGTTTTGGGTCTGTGTCAGGTTAACCTTCAACATTTGTCTATACAATGGGGCAACCTTAACCTTTGCTCTTTCTGTAGCCGTCCTGATATATAGATAAACGGCTGATTATTCAGAAGAACTTCTATGCAGAGGCATACAGTACCGAGTGGATGTTTACGGTATTATAAGCAAAAACAAGTTGCACTGACTCACATAGGGCTTTCTTCATTGGCTTTACCTTATGTGACCTGTCAGACTACAATTTTGGAGATTCATGTGGTAGAGGGTAAATGGGACATTTACACTGTTTACCTTTACAACTTGAAACAGCTATGGCTTTGATTTAAATTCTCTGTGGTTCATATAAATTAAAAACACTTGAAAATACATGAACGTCAACTCAGACTGTGTTCATTTTAGTATACAGCTTTCACAGGTTCTGAAACTAGATATCAAGATCTTCATACCCATGGCATTTAAGTAGCTTGCGGTTGTTCTCATTCTGACGGGTAATGAAATGCACCACAGGAGACACAGATTTCTAGGCAAAACTAGCACAGTTATTTGGTGCATACCAAATAATGGCATTGCTTACACTTCCTAGATTTAAAGGAATAACCTGAATGCAAGTACACAGCCATAAAAGTGCTCGATGTGAACATGCCTTTGTGCCTTATGACTTGATGAGGATCACCTTGTCTGTCTCAAGAGCCTCCTCTTGTTAAAGATTCCATGAAAATGTCTACTCTTTTCCTTCACTGACTGTCTTATCGTGTTTGTTGCTGCCCATTCTCAGAGTTCAGCTGTGCCAGATACACTCTACACACACACATAAACACGTATATAGACACAGATTCGCAGCCAGTCACATAAGACCATGCACACACACAATTTTTCCTTTCCTGCCCTCGCCCGAGGGTTTGGTTTGATTCATGCCCTTTGTCAGAGTTTGAGTGGGTCTCAAAGAAATAATGGTGTGACTTCCCTGGGAGTGTGGCGCCTTCCTTAATTGGTGTCTTTTCTCGCATGTACATCACATTCGCCCTTGTTCACTCGAAATCACACATCAAAGCACTAAAAAACTCCTCTCCTGCAGTGTCAACTTGAAGTTTATACCGCTGAGGTCCTGATAGGAGCTGCACATAAAACAATTTGAGAAAAGGAAAAACAGTAAACACCAAATTGGAGCCAACCAGCGTTGTATCTTCAGTACATCTAGTGTACACAGATTTGTCTGGATTATCTCTAAAACATGTGACAGTAAACACACTCACTGTGTTCTTAGCGTTAAAAACATCAAATGACTGCAGTTACTCCAGTAAATTAGTTAAATGAAACCAGTACATTGTGTTGAATGTTTTAGTAGGAGAAATTCCAGATTAAATAGATTTGACACATTCAGGGTGATTCAGAGCTTCTCTGTAAACACATTGAGTAAAGTAACAGATGTGCCAGTTATCATAAATCCAATGAGACTTGACACATGCCCTTTAATCTTAAAGAAACAATATTTTTCTGTGTCACTTAAGGCAGTGAAGTATTGCCACGGCCCCTGAAAATCACAGAAAAATATTTTACAACGCTTATCTAATTCTATCAACACAGACATGGAAAAGACAGGTTAAGATCACACAATTGCTGTGTGTATACAATCAGGAATTATTGATCCATTTGAAAGCTGTTGTTTTGTTTCTAACCAACTCACATCAGACATGGCCAATTGGCGTTAGTCATACTTAAAATGAGATGTGATGTGATCACACTAATCTGTAAAATTACAGGATATGTTTGTAAGTAAGTTGTATTCAATTGATAATTACAATGAAATACATGTAATGCCTTCACCAGCTGTTGGAAACACTCTCTTGAATGGTGGGGAACATATGCCTCACACTGTACACGATTGTTGAATTTAAGCCATGAGGTTTTCCCTGTCACCAGCAAAAATGAATGGTCATGTTTTTATCCACTCAGGTGTGAAATTGCTGCTGTATTTGGAAGATCGGTGCGGGTTAATGCACTCTCTGAGGCACCACTTCCTACCCCTTTGCACCACCCCGGCTAGCATGAGCTGTCCATATCACACATGGTGTAGTCGTTTCACAGCGGCCACTTTGGTGATAATGAAAGATTTGTGAGGGTGCTTGCGTGCAGGAACGTGTTAAAATGCGGAAACATGCACGCAAACTGCTCTGATGGATCTGCTCAAATGGCTGTAACTCCTCCATGGTCATGCTGGCTCATTTGCGGGTTCTTAGAAACAAGGACAAGACTGGAGTTTGGCCCCTACAGTCAGAATGATAGAAGTGGCTGCTTAATAGCTGGCTCGGGCAGGGAGCTGTTAAAATAGCCCCGCACCTGCCCATTGTGCAGTGCTCACATCTGATTCTGCTGTGCACTCAAATGCCCAGGTTGGAGTCATTGGGTAGCTGGTCTCATCTGTGCATTGATCGCTTTGTTTTGGATCCTCTTTCATCTATAAATAATGTAGTCATCTGCAGAGTGTACTCCCTCTGAAACCCCCCTGTTACCAGCACCGGGGAGGCAATCAGCCCTACAAGGCATGTCACGCCTGTCTGTGATAATTATTTTATGGAATGCCACTCTCTCTCTCTCTCTCTTCTCTCCCCGTGTTTAACTCTTGCTCCCTCTGACAGATGATTGCACATTTCAGGTAGACCTAACTGTTAAGGGCACTATTTCCCAGTCCTCCTGCATCTGAAATCCCCTCACACCAGCCACATAACGGTCATTCATAAGATCACTAACGCTGCATCAAAGGGATAAAGCACACAGGCCCCCGCTGATGCCCAAGTCCACTAGGAGGGTGAATAAAAACAAGAGTTGACTCTCTCTTTGTATTTGCCTGCAAATATTGCCCAAGAACCACTTCTCTCTCTCCCTTACTCTCTCCCTCATTATCAATGCTTGGTTGGGTGTCTTAACCAGTGTACTGTAAATTCTTTCAATAGCAATCTGGGAGGGCTGAGAGTGTTGTGATTTCCATTCTGTTGCACATTTCTCTCTGCTGGTCTCCAGAGAGAGTTGGGGGATTGCCAGGGATCCCCTGAGGTTGGACACCACCCCTAGGCAGTGTGAACAGATTAAGTCCAAGATGGAAATTCATATTTCGTCGCTTATTTTTTTTTTGTCAACTTGATAAGATCCATACTGTTGTTTGTGTGCCATGGGGCAGGATGGGCATTTGGCACAACACATTGTAAATAACTGTAAATAGAAATGCTGTCATTCATGTTATGTGTTCACATGCAATGTGTTGAGAAGATTTCTTGAGAAATAAGAGGTTATATAATGTAATGTGCAGTTTGTTTTTTCTCCTTAGTCCAAGACAACTTCGCATTAATGTATGCAAATGATGCAGGGGTTTGCAGAGCTGACATGGCTGCTCAGAGATGTTGCAGCATGGGGTGGGTGGGACAGCAAAAATATATCCTGATTTCTTTTCAGGCAGGATCACGATTTACAATGTTATTACAACTCTTTTTCTTATTAGTTTTTAAGGCTAGTTTTTAAGGCTAAGTGGAAAATAAATAAAGAGGACAACAAGACATAAGTGAACAAAGGCCAGTTTCAATCAATATGAATATCTGATTTTAAAAAAGATTAAATGATCATAGTTTAGACTTCAAGTATAATTAGACACTTGAGCAAGTTTGGTTTCAAATGAATGCATGCAATTTTTTACATCTTCTTACAACTTGTGTATCTCCTTTTTAAAAGAAGACAAGGTGTGACATATCACAACCACTGATTTTATCAGGAAAAACAGTCTTCTCAACTTTATCAGGCTTGACAGTTGCCCTCTGACATGTGACAGTATTGCCACCAGTGCTTCAGACTCTGTCTTAGGAAGCAGTCGTTGCTAGAATGCACAAATACTTTGTAGCTAGTTGGCTTACCCTTGGAACATTTCCGTCACTCCAGAGGATCCATCTCACTTTCTGTGATAGGGTTGTACTGATGGACGATGCCATTGTCCATTGCTGATGGCTGACAGTCATCTCGACGAGTCGATTACCGAGTGCAGTAGAGTTCCGCGGCTCAATGCTGAAAATGTATGGTTATGACTCCATGGAAATGCAATCAAAGTTCATATGTGTCTTACGTGCCAGTTTATAACAGTTATTATCAAGAGCGGACAGGGAAATGAATGGAATTGAGCATTTCTAACTGCACTCGGTAATCGTCACGTCTGGACTTCCCCACAACAGGAAGCTGTTGCAGGACAGTGGAGAACTGTGCTCACTTTACAATAGAAATCCGGCTAAGCCAGCAGAGTTTTGATGCCCTGAACTATATGCTGGGATCCTATTTGTACTGTTGCTGAAGTTTGGTGCTGTTGGTGCAGCATTATTTGTTGCTTTTTGATCGTGGTTTCTTGCTGGAGCCGTATACTGCAATGTATTGTTTTCGTGTGGTCATTTCTGAGGTTGCTAAAACTACGTAAATTAGTGGTCTGCTGACTTGATCTCTCGAGAGGAGGGGGTCTCACTCGGTGTCACGGTGTGTTAGACCATGGATTAATCTTACACCGGAATATCCCTTTAAGTCTGGCTTGTAATTCCCCATCTCTTTTAAAGATCAGGAGGCAGGTGTGGTGCATGAAGTTTTTAACGGGCCAGTGTTTTCTTCGCTTTCTTTGATGGTGTTTTGTCCTCTTTCAGTGCCCAACATTCAAATGCTGCCTTCAGAACTTGAGCTACGAGCTCACCCATGTAGTCTTGTGCCTATCGTTGCGCTTCACACTTTCTAACCTGGCTAGCAACATTGTGATATTTGGTTGTGAGATGTCCTAAGACATGGCATCCACATGTTTTTAATGTGGTACAGCATGCTCATACTGTTACTGAACTAGAGAAGTATCATACAACTCGATGTGATTTTGTTGTCTTTTTGGAGAATAAGTTCCTACACCAAGCTTGGTTGAGTATGCTTCATTTTTTACCTCAAACTGCTAGAAAGAAATTAGAAGACTGTCAAACTACCACTGTTCAACAGTTAACCTTGACATCCCTAGTCTCCAGGGATGATGCTCAAGACTAGCAAACAGTGTGATTGAAGATTTGTCTTAGAAAACAACTTTGGATGTGTATGAGCCATAGAACTGCAACTGATAGTATCATGCTGCAGTGAGGGCACTTTCTGACAATCTCTCTGTAAAGTCAGATTGTAGAAACATTTTAATCGTTCACAATCTACTTTCAACATAGAACATCTGTATTTGCAGCTTTTCTTTGTCATACAGGCTAGGGCTATCACTTTTTATTCGAAATTCGAAAATTTGTTCCAAAGTGGGGGGAAAAGTTCTCATCCGAATGTAATGACCTGTCTATAACTCTTATGTTGTTAACTATGAAAATGGAGGACACTAGCGAGCAAAGCCGTCCTGAGCGAACAATCATGACACCAAAGCATCTGAGAAGTAGTGTATGGAAGTATTTTTGGGTTCTATACCGTGATGGAAAAGTAACTAACACAGATAAAGCTGTCTGTCGACTTTGTATGAAGCAGCTGTCTTACTCTATAACGACAACAAATCTGCGGACTCACCTGCTGGCTTGCCACCCTCGTGAGGCAGCGGAGACCGAGGCACCACAGACGAGCGGAGCTGCCGGAGCAACGTCAAGTGTACAACCTCGTCTGACTGCCTACTACTCGGCACACTCAGCTTCAGCAGGCCCCTTGCCAGCAACTCGTAAAAATGCCATCACCGACAAGATGGCAAGATTTATATGCAAGGATAGGCGGCCCATTAGTATCGTTTCGGGAGAGGGGTTTCGGGATCTCATGATGGGACTGGAGCCATGATATAAAATTCCAAATCGGACCACAATCTCAACACACATAGTACAACTGTATGACACCACACGGGAAAAGATAAAGACTTTTCGGAAGGATAAGACTCTCGCTCTTACCACAGACAGACATTGCTGGCCACACATGCTTATGTGACAGTCACAGCTCACTGTATTTCAGACTCATGGGAACTTGACAATTATGTTCTGTGTACTAAGGAGCTGAGAGGAAGCCACACAGCTGTCCATGTTTCAGAAAGCATCGGCAGCACACTGGATGAATTTGACATCTCCCGTGAAGCAGTTGTAGCTGTCTCCACCGACACTGCTCTGAACTATGTGAATGCCATACACAATTTAGGGCTTATTCATGCATCCTGTTTGGCCCACATGCTAAACCTGGCAGTGCGCAAGGGGCTTGAGGTGAAAACTGTTGATACGGCCCTTTCCAGACTAAAGCAAACTGCAGCTCATTTTGGAGGGCCTCCATCAGACAGCTGCCTGCTGGAAGAAAAGCAGGAGCTCCTTGGATTAAAAAAAGAGAGACTAATAAATGACTGCGGCACCAGATGAAATTCCACCTATGACATGATATGTCGTGCATCTGACCAACAAGCAGCAGTGGCAGCCGTAATTTTTGAAAAGAAGATGTCCCATTTGGAACTTAGCACTTCTGAGAGGTCTGTGGTTGAGCAACTAAGAGACACACTGAAACCTTTCAAAATGGCAACTCAGGCCCTCTCCACCGATGCCTACCCCACAGCATCAGCTGTCCTACCTCTGCAGCATGTCATGGTATCTCAGCTGAGCAGTCCTGATGCATCGCATAAATCAGCCATCAAAGTGAGAGGTATTTGACTTTTCATTTTTATTGAATATTAAGTCCAAGCCTAATAGCCTAAACCTATATTACAACAATACGTATTTTCCAAGACGACTGATATACTGATATCTCAAATTAACAAGATTAGAAAGATCAATATTAGCATGTGATATAGGGCTAAATTTATTTGATTATTTTCACATGCAGGATAGTGGCAAATTTGAAAATGCGCTACAGTGAAGAGAGCAGAGAATGGATGCTTCTCAATAAAGCGGCCTTCCTGGACCCCCGGTTCTCTCGCTTAGTCCATCTTTCACCTGAACAGAGAAATCTAGTCAGTGATAGCTCAGCACAAGAGATGAAGGAAAACGAGAGAGGCAACAAGCGAGTGAACACAAGCACAAGAGTACGAAAACATACCTGCCCCCGGTGCGATGGGGAGCCTGTTTGGGGACTTGTACAAATCGAGTGACTTTTGCAAGAGGAACGCCTTTCAGGAGATGCAAACTTACATGAAGGAGGCTCCTCTCTCTGCAGACAGTAACCCACTGCTTTAATGGAGAGATACAGGGTGCAACAGATACCTGCAACTGTCAAAGCTGGCTCGTGAATACCTGTGTGTGCCAGGAACCCCTGTACGCTCTGAACGGGTGGTCTCGTGGGCAGGTAATATTGTGAATCAAAAGAGAGCCGCACTTGATCCCGATCACGTTGATAGACTTGTGTTTTTGGCTAATAATATTAGAAATTAAGCCGGACTGACGGGCTGTTCTTTCCAGTTCTATGTTTTACCTTGTTTGCTACATTTTTAGTTCAAAGCTAGGAGCAATTCTCTCCTGTTTCTATTCAGGAAGGCTTTTTCATCTGAACTCTTGTTACTATTTTCTTTATGTTGTGGGTTATGTTATGTTATTAATCCCGTAGCACTTGGAGACTTTCAGTTTCATTATTAAAGGAGAACTTCGGTCAATTTCAACATCAGCTTTATTGCTCAAGCTACCCTTGAATTGCCAGTACCGAAAACGCAAACACTTTTGGTCCACCCCTTGCAGGGCTCCTTGAACGGAGAGTTAGCATTGACAGCTAACAGCGTGGGGTAACAACTTTACACTGTGTTTTAAACATCTTAACATGCTCCAAATATCACCCCAAAAGCTATGCAACATCAGCAGACACCTTACAACACAACACTGTAGTGTGTATGGCTCAAAATGAATAAAAAAAGTGGTTAAAACAGCGTGTTTGTGCAAGCAGCTACTTACTGGTTTGTTTACATCTCGTCTTCCCGAAGTCCAAACTAGTCAATCCGTCGAGCGTGCGCTG
>CAEMYA010000205.1:2677817-2708378 GCA_903131615.1 Diplodus sargus
ATCGCCACTGACGAGTCCCCTCTCTGTACGAGCTACGATCATGCGCAGACAAGCTAGCTCTCAGTGCAGAGCGAGTGGACTCATGACAGGCTATTGTAAGGCTCATGGCTCATAACAGGCTGCAACATGGACATGTACGTTATGTACAGAAAAACGAAAATGCTGGAATACGTTTCTGTCTGCAAAAGTTCCCGTCTGCCAGTGAGGGAGTCAGCGCACGCTCGACGGATTGACTAGTTTGGACTTGGGGAAGACGAGATGTAAACAAACCGGTAAGTAGCTGCTTGCACAAACACGCTGTTTTAGCCACTTTTTTATTCATTTTGAGCCATACACGCTACAGTGTTGTGTTGTAAGGTGTCTGCTGACGTTGCATAGCTTTTAGGGTGATATTTGGAGCATGTTAAGATGTTTAAAACACAGAGTAAAGTTGTTACCCCACGCTGTTAGCTGTCAATGCTAACTCTCCGTTCAAGGAGCCCTGTAAGGGGTGGACCAAAAGTGTTCGCGTTTTCGGTACTGGCAAGTCAAGGGTAATTTGAGCAATAAAGCTGATGTTGAAATTGACCGAAGTTCTCCTTTAATGTAAAGTGCGGTCCAACTGTTTTTTTAAATGTCTTTTTTATTGAGTGACTGACAGATATAGAAAACTATGTTTTTAGATTTTTCAGGGAACATTTGTTATTGAGATGTGTTAATAACATATTAAAAACATTAATATTAACATTCGTGTGCTGCATGAATGTGATAGACGGCCTGTGAAGTTAATAAAATAATGAAAATAATGTTGTTTGGTGTTGGTTTTTTTTTAAAAAGTGACAGCTCTAATACAGGCTGGGGTGAACCTTTCCAAAGGAGGACCCGTCCAATGTGTAATACCACAGATTGTTTCATTCCTTCAGAGAGCCAACACTTGTATTCCAGTTTAATCTGGTTTTGAGAATTCTATTCACAAGGCAAAGAACAGTGTGAATATCACATCAAAAAGCAGGATTTATCCTTTAATCTTTCCCTTTATTGCAGCACCACTTGACATGGGCCATTTCCAATCATGTGTCTTTATTGTCAGGATTAGGAGCAGGGTCTTTTCTAATGAAATGTGATATTTTAAGTAAAAAAAAGAACAATAATGAATGGAGCAATAGAAAGGATAGCTTGGAGTCACACGTTTGTATAAGTAAGAATGGATTGATTCTGATACTATTCATCTCCCTTCCAGCTGACATGTTATTGCCAGAAAAGAAATTGGAATATTCTCTCACACAAACTGGATGCTGAATTCCCAGCATTGCGCACAGTATGACCAGACTAGATATTTCTAATCTCCTGACATTTCTCCTGCCAGTACCACAGTTTCTTTGCTCTGGAGCGTATCTCTGTGAGACTACTGCCGCATACTACAACCTGATAAATTATTCTGTCGAGGTTTTGAAGACACGCTTGGCTAAATGGCTGCCAATAAACAAGACTCTGCGGAACCAAATCACCCTCACAATCATCCTGCTGCTGTCACAGTTCTTGAAAACAGGTACGAATCAGTGTAGCATTTGCTTCCCTGCAGAGCTGAATAGAAAAACTAGCAAGAAGAAACAACTGTAAATGCCAGGGGTGCCTTCTAACAACCAAATCTGTGGATGAAATATGGCACTGTTGAACACTTTAGGCTTACAAGTTGCTTTATGTTGTTGTTTTTTTTTCCCTGAAGTATATGAGACATGAAGAGTGAAAGCACGAGATGGAATGAATAATAAATATCCTTTCTTGGGATGCCCGTGTGCTGGCGGCAAGTCTCATTTTCTTTCAAGGTCGTTTTGATGTGCTATTTGCACATCGGTCTCCACTTTGAGGTCCATAGCATTAAACTTTATAGACAGCACTATTGGTTGTTGACACGCAGCACCTAAAGCTTCAAATAGGCTCATTTGCAGTATTTTGTCTCTATAATGGTCAAGTCAAAGTGTTAGGTCACTCCCAGTGGTATTGCAGATAGTTTATACATCATGTGCAGAGAGATTAAGATATTTCAGTTAAATCTGGGATACTTTTTTTTCCGTCTCTCACTCAGACATTCTTTCACATGTGTTAAAACCATTTAAAATAAACACACTGGCCCTCATTTATCAAACGAATGTACGGCAGAAAAAACGTGCGTACGACCATTTCCACGCAAACTTCGGCATTTATCAATTTAGACGTGAGCGGAAACTACGATCAGATCTCACGTCAGGTCTGAGCTCGTGTACGCAAATTCGAGTATGTGGATTTGCGGTGCAGCACAGCGAAATCTGGCTGAGTCTGAAAATAATTATTAAACAAACCTCAGCTGTCATTAAGCTTAAGCAGTCACATATTTAGACAGATCAAAACCGATTTTTATGTTTTTACTAATACCACTTTTTTGTAAAATAAGATATGTAAATAGTCTAACATGACAACTAGTTAACGGAATACCTAATAACCCCGCTGGCAAATCTGCTACAGAGCAGGAACGCAGATTCAACAGTGCGCACACACGCACACGGGTCACAGTGGAGCTGCTTCGGGGTGCTGAAGGGCCGGTGGCTCCGTCTCAGAACAGCAGGGGGAACTCTGCTGTATACCCCAGAGAAAGTGTGCCATATTATTTTGGCCTGTTCAGTTTTGCACAACATTTACTTAGTGAATGGAGCCTTTGATGTGCCGGCGCTGCCGGGATGCCGATCTCCATCTCGGAAAAGTTTCTCTTCTTGCCAGTGTTTCTTCTCTCAATGTTTAACCTCAGTGGGCGAGGCCTCCGAACCAGGAATATTTAAGGGCGTAACATGTTAATGACGATCGAATTCAGCCGCCGCATTTATCAAGACCCGATCATTCGTACGCTGGAATTGGTCAGATACGAATGTTTCATAAATCACACGTGTGTCCTGTCGTAAGACCAATTCTGCGCTCAGATCTGCACCCGTTTTCACGCAAGATAAATAAATGAGGGCCAATATGTTCATGTCAAGAAAATGGGTCAAATGCATGGTGTCAGTAGCTAGCCAAGTCAAACGCCACAAAGTAGCTTCGTATACTCTGGTCAAACAGTCAATTCTTGAATTTTGGATGCATTTAAATTCCAAAAATATCTATTGCACCAGTTCTCAATTTCCTGCGTTGTTGGTTGGTTATCATCTATGTGATAATTGGCTTAAAAGTCCAGTGAGCAGGATTTTGGGGCGTCTATGGACAGAACTGGAGTGGATTAAAAACATAGTTGTGTTGAGTAATAATGTATAATTACCTGACACTAAGAATCGTGTTTTCATTACCTTTTTAGAATGAGCCTTTTATAGGGGAACCACCAAATTGCACCGCCATGTTTCTACAGTAGCCCAGAATGGACAAACTAAACACTGCCTTTAGGGTCTTTGCCTTTGGTCCTGCGAGCATGGGGGCTGTGATGAGCCAGAGCTCTACTCATTCCTGAATGCCCAACAGCTCAACTCTGTTGCTTGTCAAGCTGACAAATAAGACTTTGGATGCGGGGGAGGAATAGACAGTGGCTGATGTAAGTGAATAATGACGGCAGGTTAGAGGAAAGTATAATAGCTTGTGTTGTTCATATCCCTCTTCTAAACAAAGTGGCTGGTGGAAAAATTGTTATACGTCTGATGACTTTATGATTATAAATTGAAAGAAGAATAAGCTTTTCTACATGTACATGACATTACATTGTTTTATTTGTTGTTGTACTGCTGTCCCGGTACAATTTGATTTGTTATTTCACTTGCGTGGCTAGAAGTTGTGGAAAATGAAAAGAAACATCCACAACATATTCTGAATGTGATAATATAACAGAAAAAAAATGAAAATGATCATCTTGATAGACTGCGTTCAAAATCTATTTTCATCACTTTAGCAACCATTCTTCTTTAATAGCTCTGCATAATTGACTAAATTGCCTGTTAAAAGCAGTTCACATTCAACAAGAGAAGACAAAGGTTTTTTTGTTGTTGTGAAGATGTCAAAATGTTTACATCCAGAAAGATTGTTCAGTTTTAGCACTGGAATATGTTTATGATTACAGTCATTATGATGATTACCATAATGATGAGGAGCTGCAGTGTTAGCAGTGGTGGTGGCTGCTTCCAGCCACAACATAAAAAGGACAGGAAAATGCAGATTTGCTATGCTGCAGATGGACTATACGACAGTCTGACACTCTCAACCAGTGTTATGAGCAGCCAAATGTTACTTTACCCCATAGCATGCATGAGAAGGATAATCACACTGCAAATAGTTGTCCTTTGTATCAGGGTTTGGTGTGTGGGCATCATATTAATTTGTACTTTATTGAAACCTATAAGAGGCCCAGATATTAACTGGCGAAATGCTCTTGCCCCATATGTGATTGCACAGAGGTGGTAGGTTATGGTAGACAATAAATAGAGTGCTCTAGTATTTTACTGTGATCATGTTAAGCACCAACAGTCAGTAATGGCACATCAATCAGCAGTTATTAACTGGATGTGGATTTGCATAAAGAGAAGATCATTGACATGATCAGACTTGTACAACAATACGTCACTGAAGGCCGAAGGTTCTGGTCCTTTTACACCATGAGATGTTTAAACAATGCAGAGACATGCATGAAAAAACCCTTTTTAAATGTCAGGGAACCTCTTGTTTAAAAAAAATATATATATATATGACCTACATACACACATTGAAAGCCAATGAGAGGACAACTTGGAGGTCAGTTTTCAGGAGTAGTTTGAATTGACAGAAAGCTTCAGTCCAGTGTTTTCAATTATATTTCATCTCAGTTTGCTGGACAGTGGGTGTGGGCCAATTTGAAACTCAGGCCATTGTATCTATGTGGTCTGAGATTGTTAGCTGACCCAGTATTCAGCCAGGGCTTCATGCTTCACCGAGCCTCTCTGCAATCTACTTTACTGTAGCACCCAAGAAATTAGGGATTGTAGGGAGACACAGTAGCGTTGATTCATTTCATCTTTGCTCAGAAGGCTGTCTTTTTACGTGATAAAAAAGCTGGGGCCCAGCAGCTAGAGTGTCCTGCAAAAAAGATATGAATTGTTGCTAAGCCATTGAGGTTTTATAGGCGATTCCCTAGGAAGCAACAATTGCTCCATTGTAATAAATGTGTGCACAACGGTGGTGTGGAGTACCACGTGACCATCTTCCAGATTATGAACCCATCTGACGGTGACGACAAACATTTAAATCTCTCTAAAAGTGATTGTATGCGTGGCTGTCAAATCGGCTCTGCTGCAGTCATCACCTTACCTTATGATATTTGAGAGGGAAAAAAGGAAAATGATCTACCTTAAAGCCACAAATAGCCTGAGATGACACTGATAAAAAAGAATTATCAGCGCTGATGAAACCTCCCACAGTCACAGTCATAAAGATGATGTGTATTCATCAATGACAAGAAAGAAATTGCAGTGTTGTTCAGTGACTACGACCACAGCAAATCTACATGTTCTGTCCCCCGATGCGCCTGGGCTCTTCCCCTTCCATCTTCACTCAACGAGCGAGTAACGTGGATCCAAGATGAATCATTTTGGTTTATATTGAGCAATGATCTAATTTTTGAAGTGCTGAGGGACAGGAGAGCAGGGGAAAACACTGATCCTGCAAAATGCAATTTTTTTTACACCTCCTGTCACATCTACTTGCTTTGTCAATTTAGTGCTAACACTGCTGCCTTGGGGCCTCAGCATGGAGACATGGTGTGTAGCAGCACCAACCCCAGTTGCCTCAACTGCTGAAGCGTGCAAGGGCTCTCTTCACATCTCTTACAATAGAATATCCTGTAAGTTCAGAAGGTTGGGCGTGAGAGGAAAACAATTCAGGGCGTATCTAAGCTGACCAGGCCTTTGATTGATAACTGATTCCTCGAAAATGATGTGTTTCACAAAGTACCGCGTTGACAAACCCTTAATAACTTGAATCTACAAACAGGGGTGTCTTCTTTTTGCCACAGTGAAGAGGAATGCCATTATGTCCCAACAATTTCAAATTGTGGTCACTCTTTCATTCACTCAGGACACACATCCTTCAAACTCAATAAAATACTGATACTGTCAGACCTACGCAAGCAAATGATACCATCAGCAAGAAGATTGGCCATTTTTCTGTAGTTGGTATCGTTGAATTCTTAGTGCCGAGGTTTGATTCTGGTTTATCAAGGTTGGATAATTAATCACAAGTTAAAAAATATTATTTTTGGCGAAGTACTTTCAAAACAGATACACACACATTAGCCAGATAATGCTTTTTTTTGACAAAAGACTTGGCGCTCATACCACTTTGAATCAATCAATAAAACAATTTAAGTTTCTTGTAGCAGTTTCAAGTAAATGTTAACATTTTTTCTCCCATTTTAGAGCAAAAGTAAGGATAAAATCACATATGTTCGTCCTATATGATTAATTAAGCCGAGCAGTGTTGTCTCAGTTACCTTTGTTTCCTCCTCTGCTAACTCTGCGTGCCTTATGTTGCTGCTTCTTTATGTGAGGTGAACAGGAGGTGCTGCTTTTCATGGCCATAGACGATTAACGTGATAAAGATGGTTACTGCGATAGTCTAAAGCTGTGGCGATGTGACATTCAGTAATGCCCGGGTCTGCCCGAGCTCCAGGCTTGATCTCACAAAGTGACTCCACAGGATTCAGTGGCAACTACTGAATAGGCTTCCATTTAATATTGACTGTGACATTTTCACCTTTGTGATGAATTTTCCAGATTAACATTACTCGCTCCCTGTGTATTGGTGGGGGCTCAACAAGCGCACAGGAAGAGTTCAGTGCAGAGGAGAAATAATCTGCTTAGAAATGGCAGGAGAGAAGCGTCAGCCTTCATCTTCTCCGTGCTCTCCGTGCTCTGTGAAGGTGTCTGTGGCCTTGACAACAACATTACATGCTCACCAGGCGAGGTGTATCACCCCCACCACCACCTCCTTCTCCCTCCCCCAAACACACACACATACACACATTGTACCTATCCCGCCATGCAAAGGCTTATCCTTACAAGTGTTATCTTTACCGAAGCCCTTAGAGAATCTAATCATGAGAGCTCTGTGTGGAAACCCTAGTGCAGTTTATTCTGCTGAGCTGTACTCCTAGATAGCACTCCACAACACTCCTGTACGCACAGGCCACATGCCACGCATTCCGACATTAAGTCCTCACTTCAAAAAGGCGATGCCCGTCAAACAGAGAACACAACACGCTGCTGCAGACACACACAGATAACATGGTTTTGTCCAACTTTGTGTAATAGAATCACTGCTCTCGTGGCTCTGACTGTAAATGGGCTATAGCCTGATTGCTGCCTCACAGAACAGAGATTCTCCTGCGGATGAGTATTTGCACAGCAGCAGGAGGGGCCTTGTGTCCCTGGGGGACAGGCAGAACCTAGCCATGCCTACAGATTGGCGCCCTCTGGGAGGCAGAAAGGCTGGGGAGCCTCTCATGGGAGGGATGTACAGGGGGTCACATCCCCTACAGACACTGTTTTTATCTGCGATTGTTTCTATCTACCTTCCTGAGAGGGATACTTGGATATCTGTCCCTTCTCTGCCTCTGTCCTCAATTCAAGGAGTCTGTGACATGATGTCTGAATGCTAAAGTGGTTGCTCATTTGTGATGGTGACATTTGAGCTGCTAATTATTATGTTCTATCATGCACTTGTTCCTCCACCAGCTCTAAATCTCTCTTTGAACATCTCAGTTCAGGAGCAGGCCTTTTTTTCAGAACGAGAACAAAATTGAGTCTATTATGAATCAGAATGCTGTCCTGCAATCCCGAACATGTTATTAACTGCCCATTGTATCACCAGACATGTAATTTGGGAACTTGGATCTTTAATTTTCACTTTAGATTCTTTTTTTATTTGAGTCTGAAAGTGTTGCCTTTTTAATTTAGATATGACAATTTTGTCCCGGAAATTAAGTTTTCTTTATCTTCTAAACCGACAGAGCTCGACGTTATAGCAGAATAGAACTTGTATGGGAATTTCAGATATTGCCAACAGTAATATACCCACAAAAACTCCCTGGTCGCTCTTACTTTAAGCCCCTCGTCCTACCTTCCATCCTAGTAAATAAAATGTCTCGAGAGAAGTGCACACATGGCCTTCAGATAGCTCTTTACCTTCAGAAGCATCTGTGGTCATGTCAGAGGAGCAGGAAATGGGTCTTTGCAGTCCAGCTGTAAAAAATGTTTCTATCATAGCTTTAATCTTGTTTTCATTTGGAGGCCACTGCATCAGAAAGTAGCTCATTTAGACAAGGGCGCAATCCGATCAAGAAGTCTCCAGCCTTCCCTGTCATTCAATAACTCTGCCTGCCCCTGAAACTTCAATCACTGGCGTCCATCTGTTCAACTGGCTTGCATCGTAACATGCTCTCCTTTGACCCTGTAATCATTATCCCCTTTCAGAGCAGATCCTGTACCTGTCTGACCTAGTGTTGCTGTCCGACCACAGGAAATCACTGTTCTGCACCCTGCCACGGAGTCCCCGTCGGGACATATCCTCTTCTTTCAAATATAAGAGGATTTTTCTTCATCTTCAAAGGATGCTAATTTGAAATTCAAATTGAGCAGACATGTTTCACTGCACGCAATAAAGGGCTTGCTTCAAAATACTCTAGTTGAAGTACCTACAGGAACAATGTTTATATAATGTCTTCAGACACCTCATTTAGGTGCCTTGAGTACTGAGAGTATGCAGGACAAATTCACAACATGCAGTCTTCATCAGCCATAAACTATACAAGAGCTTTCCCTTTGTGTCAGTCATGAAGAGAATTTGCAGGAAATCTTTGCGATCTTGAGGATCTGGACAGTGTGAATCAAGAGAATGAGAAACATTGTGCTTCTTTCATAAATGGATTAATTTATCTTCCCTTCACTTTTTCAGTGGCATTGCTTTAAAAAAAAGCTGAGCTTATTCAGGATTTGAAAAAGATTACATACGACATCTATTCGGATATTTTCTTAAAGTTCAACTTTATTTAATGTTCTCTTTTAATTAACAAGACATTTGGCTCAACATAGTTTTGTTAAATCAATAAAAGGGTCACTAATCTTCAGATAATTTGTCACACTAGTTATTTTTTACTAAAAAATAGCCACAGCAGTTGTGCTGAAGCGAAGCAGAAATTGAGTTTAGACAGCAACGTACCCTATACATTTAAAGCATTTTTCAATTACATTAGGAAGCATGAGAAAGATTGTTTCTTCAGCCCTTTGATGGACCCCTGCAGCATGGAGGATTTGTCCCAGAAGTGCCTCACCTCCTCCATGTATGTGCAGAATGCGGGTGTAAGCTTCTTGGCAGGTGCTCATATGTGTGAAGAAATTTCCTTAGTATTGGCTGGCTGGTTGACTGGTCAGTTTAAAGCGCTTTGGTCACGTGAGTGATATAAGCTGCATTACAGGCCCTGGAGGCCATGAGGAGAGCGATAGACTTGAGCGCTTTTTTAGAAAGAATGAACGTTTTATGATCTATTAACCCTTTAACCTGAGGGGGAGAAATCAACTGCTCCCTTTCCATAATTTCTCACATTGTCTGACCTACATTTCACATTAGCCATTGGCCAATTTTTAATTGTACAGTTTGAATATCATTAACTTAAGCCCTCCCCAGAAAATATGATACAGAATGTCATTAGCTATTACACGGCTCATACACTTGTGAAAAACATAAAATTCATTTGTTAATTTGACTGTTCACTTGATACTTAATGTTTCATTGCAGTTCACATACTCTGAATTTAAACAGTTTCAAACCAGTTTGCTCTTATTGTGCAAGTTAATTAAAATCATTACACAATGTGTGTTTTCTACTTAAATGTCCTGATGATCTCAGCTTAAACATTAGCAAAGCTGCTCAACGTAACTGTCAATAATGGCACAGAAAATAACTTAAATAGCCTATATATTCACTTATAAATATTCCAAAGCCAACTAAAAAATAAGCTCATAGGTGTCCAGCAGTGAGCGTGAGGCTGCATGTTATCCCCAGGCACATGTGTACAGAACTTGCACTGTTCGATGCTGCCTGTTGGAAACACTCCCTGAAAGTTCAGTGTTCATTGTGTGTATCTGGCAACATATAAGATTAAAATGGCTATTATTATTATTATTATTATTATTATTATCATTATCATTATCATTATTATTATTATTATTATTATTATTATTATTATTATTAACAGTCAAATTTAAGTGAGATAAACTTTCAGAAGAATTTGAGAATAAAAACAACATGCAAAGAACTAGACCACATATTGAATCCTGATTTAATTTTATTTATGTCACTGCAGCCAGGTGGTCATTGTACGGATCATTGTGATACCAAATAAAATTTGCCACTATTACGTACGGAACATGATAACCATCAGATATTCAACATATCTACCAAACTGAATTCAGCTAAGCGCAGTCATCCTCTTCTCTCTATAATATGTCTGAGCTGAGAATTCATATTTAAACCTCTGCACGTCCCAGACAACAGTATGTTTTCTCTGAAGAAAACTCTCAAACTGTCAGTGTGAGCCATGCGTTTAAAGGAATGAAAGTAACAAATGAGATTGGCTATTATGGTCACAGTCTGAAACGCATCCACTGATAATGTATGTTAATGTATTCCTTCTGATAATAGCATGTTAAATAAAGCACCACACTGTAAGTGGTAATCAGCCCATGCATGTTAAATCCAAAGGTGGATATTTCATTTCACTGTTGGGGGACAGAATTCTTGAGAGCAATTCCTGAAGGCGACAAGGAAGGTGCCACCAAGAATGTGATATCTTTTCAAAAGGCTGTATCTTCCGGTTGGAATATACAGCTTTTCGGAAAAAAAAACAAAAACACCCTCCTCATATTTATGTTACCTCAAACCTTTCGCTAAACTAAAGCCTGTGCCTAAAAAAACATTCCTAACCTAAACCCCTAAAAACCCCTAAACTTGAACTGAACACATTGCATTTCATTTTACACTAGATACAAAGTAGCCGCCTACGACACACAACCATATACAATGACCTCTTGTTCCCAGAGGACAATTTGACATGTCGGTAGACAAAGCACATGTGTAAAAATGTTATAAAATAGTACATTGATGAATGATGGCTCCATTTAGCTGCTTGGTGTTAGGGTGCTTTTATTGTGCATGCTGGCTCACTGTCACTCTGGCATGGTTTAGTGGGACATTTGAATAGAACAGAGCCATTGTTAATGTTATTAGTAACACCTATGCTTTTCTCACTGTGACATGTCAAAATGTCTGCTGTGAAAAGACCTATCTCCAAAGGGCCATGTTGCTTTTTTTTCCAATCCAAGCTCCAGTTGCATTTCAATTCACAGTTCCATCAATTTTCACATGGCTGTCAAACTAACAGGCAGGTCATTAAACAGCACAAAACAGAAGTGCAACTCGCTAAATTGTTCAGGGCACAACTTGTTCCCCATATTACAATTAGGTGTTTCAATAAAACAAAATGCCGATGCACTTCACAGAACCTCAGAGTACTTCAGCTGATGAATTGAATGAGTTGAAGTCAGTTGTTTTAAATATTACATCTCACCTTGGTTAGAGTTTTTAATTAATGCTTTTTACTCATTGCATGACCTTCATTTGTATTTCAAACCCAGCAACAACCTTTTTCCTCAGTCACATTGTTAAAGCCTTCATATAGCTTTTAATACTAGATCAAATAAAGAGAGGTGGGAGGGTTCCCACTATTTTTTTCCAGCTCTTTTTTGGCTTTTTACCCTTTAACGACTAAGTGATGTCATTAGAACACAGCAGTTTGAACTGTGATTTTTCTTTTTTGTGTGAGCGTTATTCCTTTTTACATCAAATGTCCAAAGTGCAAAGCTAAAGCATCATTTTCACATATAATTAATACACCTGCACCAAACTCTGACTCAGTTATTGACCTTGTAGATTTAAATAATAAACAAAGGTTCCTAACAGAAATGGTTGGCCCTGCACGAATAGAATAAAAAAGGTAGTTCAAGTGAAAGTCAAAACAAGGAAAGATTCTTTTTGCAAGTTGAAAAGTAATTGCTGCAGAGCCAAGAATTAAAGTAGGAAACATTTAGCATTATAAAAGATAAGATAATAATTTACAAAATCTTGCCAGAACAATAATTCTGTTATCTCTCTAAAAATGATTTCAGCAAACAAATAATCCTTAAGCCCTTTTTCCCACAATAAGAAGTGTTATAAATCCATCAGTTGCTAGCAGTCTAATTAACCAAGCATCAAATGTAAAATGTGATGACACTTTTTTCTTTCTTTATTTAATTCTTTCTTTCTTTCTTTTTATTAGATAATTCTCACTATATGAGCCAGTAATGCTAATGTGGATGTAACAATTCCCTGGCATCTCCCTGTCCATGAACCTCCACCTAGAGTGTCATTCTATAATATGATGACAGAAGATGCAATCAGTGCTGCAATTAGCAAGATGAAGTCATCCACTTGTGTTCTTGACCCCATTCCAGCCAAGCTGTTTGCTGCCTCTCCCAAGAAACAACCATTATCACAAAGTGTTCTTTTGAAACAGATAAAAACCTCTGCCTAAGAAATAGAAGTACTTAGAGACTAGTTTTCAATCCGTCCATCCTCAGTAAACTACTAATTGTTTTAAACCAACTACGTATTTTTTGATGACTGTATATTGTGTTCCTGGTTTTTTCTCCAGTATTACTAGTGAGGCTGTGCTCTGTTCTGCCCTAAACTGTAGAATATCTTGCCACTGGTTTGTGAAATTGATTAAATAATGTTGCATCTAGTGTGCACTACAGCAGTGTGAAGTGTTTTGGAAAAATTTGCACTTGTTTTTTTTTTACAATACCCCAAAAATATTGATATTCGATATCACATTGAGGGCATAATATATTAGTTTGATTAAGAGATGAAGAAAACGAGGCTTGTTTACTGTGTGTGTGACAAACACCATCATCTAAGTTAATTAACTTCTTGGAGGAGGTGAGCACTACAGTGGTGTGTGTCAACTTGCTGTTTGGAGAAGAGAGTGAAGAATTGCAGCTAGCACTGTATCTTGGTACAGAATGAGTGTAAGCACAGTAGCTTTCGGGGAAAAGTCCTCTACTTGAGGTAAAAAATCCATTACACTTTATCAGTTTGGTTTGTCTTGTAAGAGGGAAAGTGCTATGCTTCTCCAATATGTCACTATTACTATAGCATCCCATTCCCCTCTAGGACTGTGGTCTTTAGGTCTTTGATTATAGGTTGGCATAAGTACAGCACTCAGTCGTTCATGAGAATGAAATATTTTTGGCTCATTCTGAATTTAATCTTTTTTATTGAATTCCCTACAAAAATATTTCTCTCTACCACTGTCTTGGTTTTGCACTCATGCCAGTGTCTCTTAGCAGTCTTCATAAATTCTAGGCGGTCTAAACCCATTCCCTAAGATTTGCAATTTGATATATGTAGTGTTGAATGTGAGCTCAGAGACTGGTTGGTCTTACTTTAGCTTAGATGATAATACAGATGAGTTAGCTAGAGATGAATATTAAGCTTTTATTATATTTTTGTTTGAATCTTGGTTCAGGAGTTGTTGAAAGCAGAGAAATGATATCCAGAATTTTACTGACTTATATTGTGCATGCTTTTTTTTTACATAAGCATCTGATCAGAAATCCAAATAGTAAGAAAAATACACAATTTAATTTCTCACACCAATTAATGTGGAATTTTTGGCATTTGGCTTGTTTGCCCCACTTTTCCCAAAGCCACATTTTGTTTTGATACTCAATCGGATTAGCTTTGAATTCTAGTGATCATCAGACTCATTAAAATGTGTTTATATAACAATCAATTTTTCCAGGCTGTCGTAAAAACGCTGCTGAACATTCTCAGTTATGTGCAGCCAATACTCCATCCCTCTGAAGTTTGAGCAGCTCTCTTATTAGGAAACGATTCTACGCAAGCCCTGGCACATCATTTACTTTTACTTGTTACTTGTTTAGTACTTAACAGTACAGTATTTTGTGAAGCCCATGTTAGTTTGCCATTGTAATTTAATGGCCATCCCTTTGAAAGTCCCCTGCGCTTTGAGGTACTATGTAAAATAAAAACTCCTGATAGATTTATATGCTAAGTGAGTGCAAATAATAAATCTAAAGCAGTTATGTAATTCAATAAATCTGGATTACATTAAGAGAAATGCATCTCAGATTCAATTTAGGACTTATGAGGCTTGAATTATGAAAGACGATTACTGTCTGCCTTTTGCCATGACTGCATGAGAACTGAAACTGAGAGAAGCATTTTATCAAAAACCCTCTGACACTTCATATAATTCACTTTTAATATGATTCACTTTTGTAAATAAACTGCAGTTAAGAGAACTATTAGGGGGGGGATGAGCTTTTGAGGGAGATGATGATTTGCTTTAAAGACTTAAAAGCCATTTGAGGTCAGCATCATGGGGTATATATTTTCATCTGCTATGCAATTGCAGAACAGTTGCAGCTGTTTTGTAGCGATTAGCTTGACACATGTGGTGTATACAAAGTGCTACCAGGCTAACAGCTGAGTCAAGAGAAGAGGGCCAGACCCTCCTAATGGGATGTTTAGAGAAAATACTTTTTCTCCCTTTTTGATTTCCTGCTCATGTCTCAGTGGGCGTAAGTGAAAAGTAAAGTATCCTCCCTGAAAAGTCTCAACGGAAAGTGATTTGCATTGTATTATTCAAATTGCAGTTAAGTGCATAATACACTCTAATTACATGGTACAGTACTGAGTGTGTTTTGAATTCATTTTTCAGGCTGACTAACGACCTGAATCACATGAAATGAATAATGGAAGGTCAGTATTGTACAGATGTAAAGTAGTTCTCAGCACTCTTGTATTTTACAGGGAGAACGGGGAGAAAATGCACATTTTGATCGGTAAATATCTGAGCTTATATGCATGCATACACACCTGTGTTTCTGCTGGTTTGTCAGTCTGCATGTGTAAAGCATATACACAAGGGAAAACCTTTGTTTGTGTGTGCGACCCGGTCAAGTAGCATTTGCAAATTAATTCCAAGTGCTTGTTTAAATGCAAACGCAGACCTGACGGACATTGTTTGTCTATAGGGCATTGAGGAAGGTACTTGATTGTCAATGATCTACCTTTCACTGAACTATGGTCTTAATTGTCTTGATATGGTAATGCCTATTCATTTGGTTCACTAAACAGGTAGAAAAAACCCTTGAGTATTATATTTTAGACCCACTTTGTCAGAATCTGTGTGTATGTGTTTTTGTGGCAGAGGCAGCGTCTCTCTGAAATAGCTAGTTAAAGGTGCATTGAATAAAATGTTTAAATCTCATAGAGTGACCAGAGTATCTCTGTACGTGATGTGAGTTTGATAGGAAAGTCAATCAAAATCAATGAAGCAGTCCCATTTACTGTGTGTTTAGGGGTTAAACAAACACAACAGTGGGAGTGTGTAGTTTCAGAGAGATGATGAAATATAGTCTGAGAAAGCTGGTTTAAGTATTGGATTCATGAGCTTGGAGGCTTAGCGGAGGCCACAGTTCTGCATAGCATGCTGTCATGCCATCTGGAAGAATTTCATAACTCTGAAAAGTTCTCACAGTGGCAATAAATTCATCCTCTAATGCAACAATCTGCAGGTAAACAGTCAAATTAAACCCTTTATTTAACAGAGTTTTGTACCAGGATTGTACGCAGCCCCTTGCTATACATTGCAAAAGTTGAACTAGATTAAACTGTTTTCCTGGACAGTGCCAAAAAATAAAAATTGAGATATCTGTGTTTTCCTGCAGCACTGATGTTGGTCTGATCACGGCCTTGGCCAGTTGCCGAGACTTATCAAATTTTACTAAATTACTTAATTAATTTTTATTTTCTTTTTTGTCAGCTTTAGTTAAACTGCCTTGCATATCCTATTGTGTGCTTTCAAATTTTGAAAATGCAATTATACAACCCTAACAAATGAGTCCTTGTGTGAACATACCTACAGCACCAACCTGGAAATCACACACAGGAAATCATTAAGGGCCCATAAGGGCTGGTATATACCTACTTTGTGTTATATTATTTATCAGGTTATTACTGATGCATCATGTTTTAAATACAGTCAGACATCAGATCTGTCTGGCACAGAGACTCCACGCCGGTGGGTACTTTTTGCAGAACAGAGCATTTGTTTTTATCTCCACCTAGCTGTAGTGGGAGTTGGGTTATGGCTGCTCTGCATTCACATGAGGACACACTGCAATTCAGTTGAGGCAAAATTAGCATACAGAGGTTTTACCACAGATAAAGTGCAAAACATCACACATACACAAGTGTTGCTACACTTAACCAGCTTCCTGCACTGTGAGCAGAGGTGATTGCATGACAGTAGCCCCATTCACACTGTCATTTGAGTGTGGGAGTCATGCGCCGATTCGACTGTTGTCCATGGGAAGGTTTCAGATGCGGAGAAGGGGGACAGTTTTGCTGTGGCTCTGATGCGCAGCAGGGGCGAGCCGGCGGCTGTGTGAATTGATAAGCCATAGGTGGGGAGCGGGGCCGCATCGATCTGATGGTGTTCACAGTCTGACAGCTAAACAGATCCTTCACTCATCAAATAAAAGAGAAATGACGCGCAAAGCAACGTTGTACGCCAAACAACAGTAATGTCTTAACCGGTAGTGTCTTTGGCAACTTACATGAGAAAAGAAATACAGCAGTTTAAACATTTCTGCCTGGCAAAAAACTTTTCTCCTTCCACTATTGTATTGTTGTAGTTACTGTCTTGAAAAAAATCACCACGACAATCAGCCCTTCCGACCGAGACTTTCCAGGATGCATAGTGGGTCAGGATCTCAATCACAACACATAACTGCATTGATATTGTTATAACCAGTCAGCAGGTACATGTTTAGATTAACAGGTGGACACCGGGGAAAACATTGAAAAAACCACACAGATATCAAACTCATCATGTGTACTGTCACGCCTCTTTTGGATCTGCAGCGCCGGTGGCTGTATGAATTGACACACTGGTGCGGCTTTACACTGGAGCTGCTTGGTTCAAACAAATGCTGAGAATTTGTGAGCATTCACTGCAGAGATAATGCAGAGTCTCTGTGTGAAAAGGGATAGTGTCATCAGGATACCATGGTATAATCCAGTCCAGGTGTATTAATACAATTTCAAGATAAATGGCTTGTGTACTGTGTGTCAAGCACCACAGCATCTAAGTTAATTTCCTTCTAACCATAGTCAGAAGAGTGGCAGGTAGCTGGCCTATGTGGAGGTTTTTCGCAGTGCATTTGTCAACACACTGTTGGAGACAAAGTGCAAGAAATTGCAGCTGGCAACTATAACAGTGTATAACTGTTCTGGTCACCAATTATTCAAATTTTATTTTGAATTTGCATTCAGGTAGGCGTTAGCTGTGTTGATGGCCTTGCCATTAACTCATAAGAGGTCATTAACAGGAGCTTGAAAAGCATGATTGACAAGTTCATTAATTAGATGGCTAGACTTGAGGGAATGGTGATTTGCCTTCAGTAAAAAACAAACAAACAAACAAACATTTTGAACGTAGATGCCATAGGCTCATGTCTGAAACAGTGACTGGAGATAAACTCAACACCTCTTGTGAACGTGTAAGCGATATTATATTTATTATTTGCACGATTACCATTTGGTGACATGTTATGTTGAGGAGTTTACCTCATCTGGTTTAATGAAAAGTCACACCGTAAGGCTGTACACCAATGCTAATCAGCCACTGTCATCCTCCAACAAGACCCATGTGTGTGTTTGTCTGGTGCTTTCTGCTTGTTTGCATTACTTGCAGAGCCTTCTTGGTTTAATTTGCATATGAAAGAATTCCACCATCTCTGCTGTAAACTTCTTGCTGCTGCAGGGAATGACAACATTCAAAGTTCCTCGTCTCAGCTTTAAACCCAGAAAGACAGCCCATTTAGTGCACAGTCACTTGAAGTAACGACTTCCCAGGACTCCCCTTACATCAGGATGAGGGTAAAGGAGGATGAGTGGCAAGCCACCAGGATGTTACAGTGCTGTTTTCACAGCTCGACAGGAGTTGCCACCTTTATGGGAGAGCAACCACACGCAAACATGGACTACGACTGTGGATGGAGAAACAAAGATATCACTACACACATCCACAGGGCATTTAAGTGCACATACACTGCTACACACGCACTCACTTAACTCTTAATTATCACGGATGCTCAAGTCATCAATTATTAAGCACACTCTGGGCGTTGCTAATGGTATTTTTGGAGAGGAAGCTTTATCTACTGTAAGAAGGTAGATGTCTAGTTTGGGAGTCTGAGAAATAATTTATTGTGGCCCCACAGGCAGTTTAAATGCTGTCTGTATTTAAATCAACTGCAATGTCTTGGCAAGTTCTGGTTGTTCTGTCTGACCCTAATTTTTATATCCACTCAGATTTCAATTAGTTTTTAGCTGGCAAGCAAGACTTGAGTGTTACTATCACACAAACACTTTAGATAGTGTTCGGAGCTACCCACTGCTAATCTGCAGGATCTGTATTGCACCTTGATTTCGTCAGTACTTTTAGCATATATGTTTTCTTATAATTGGATAGTCTGCTTCGTGCATTTTGTGCACGACTTAATACGCAGACAGGGCATTTTAGCATCTGCCCTCATACTTTATGACTGGTTATAATGATAGCAGTTTGATTGACAGGAATTCATATTACAGCAGATGGCTGCTGAAGCCAGGGGCGGACATTTCAGGGAAATGGAATATCTGTTAGGATATACTGTAAGACATTGTATCCAGTGGCTTAAAACAAAATAAAACACCTCAATATCACAGCGCTGTGGCGGGGCCTGAAAATCACCTCTCAGCTTTAAAACAAATGCTTTCAATTTGGGACAATCCAAGCATCACCAAAGTGAGACATTGCGCTGGGTGAAGTAGGGATACTGTGGTTCAGAGGCAGAAGGAGAGACAGTGAAAGGGGCTTTGGTGGTGAAATCAGCAGTGTTGCTTGTCAGCTCCTCCGTAATGGAAAATGTATTTAAAATGGGGTCTACTGGATCTCATTTTACGAATCATTAATAATAAATTGGTGCCATCAATCCTAATGATGACGGGTGCCCTATTATCAGGCCAGCGTATGGGAAATTTCTGTTGGCTTGGATCAATTAATTCCCCTTTTATCTATACACAAAACATCTGTTTGGTTTCTAGAAAAACAGAGTTGCATAAAACAAAGGTCCTTGGGGTCTGTAGTCCTGCTGCTTGGATCGGTGACCTATTTAACCTCTCTTTGCTGTTGGTGTCGACTGCTGATACCAAGAGACAGAATAGACTGAATGCTAAGCTCAAGGCAACAGCCACATACAGTATGGGGGGGGGGGGTAAAAGCTAAACCTACAATAGCTGAGTTAAAGATCCATGACTGTACACGCTCCAGCCATATGACCACACTAATAGAAGAGATTATTTGGAGTACTGGGGGGCATTATGGTTAGATGATCATGTATATGTCCTTGAACAACATTCATCACTCATTCCCCCCCTCGCCTTGTGCCATGTTTATGAGCATGCCTTGATATGCAGTCATTATTAGGATTTACTTTTAACATATACAGCATGCAGGTAGGTCACTGCACATAAGCACAGGTTATCACAGAGACGTATAAAACAGGGTGCCATTTATTAACTGTAAACCACTTTCACAACATTTTCATTTCTCATGACAAACACGGGCCGGCTTCCAAAACTGGGAATGTTGAAAAAGGTGCCAGTCAGGATATTTATCCAGCAAGATAGTTCATAGGAATGTTTATGGGCCTCTGTGGGACCAATGATGTATCGCCAAGCTCTAAACTCTGATAAAAAAGCAACTGAAAGAATGCTGATTTAATTACATTAAAGCTGCTATTTAGTAGAATCCTAGTCCACAGCCAAAACATTTTGGGTGTGTTGAATGCTTGTTTTACATTAGGATTAGACAGAAGAGTACAAATGTGAACTGGAATCATGATATCTATTTGTTAATTTAATCAACAGTAGACTTATGCATTTTTAATTTCCCATTATTTCTCTGGAATGTCAAAGTCAGAATTATTTTTAATTCAACCAGGAGATGTGGATAACTGAGACCTGTGCTAGTAGGAGCTTGCATTAGCTGAAGCGCAACACTGACTCACACTTGAATTGCTTGCAAAGTCACATGCAGAAGCAGTCAACCTGAAGCAAGCTTCCAACATTACTTTCAGCACCCTGACCCTGAACTGTTCCCTGTTGAAGGCAATAACTGAAGTCATGAGCTGTTTTATTTACAACACGTGCTTGTATATTATTGTTGAAAATACCAAAATTATACGAATGTCACTGACCCCTTAGCCAACAACAGTCAGTCACCAGCATTTCCTCCTTAGGTGGCTGAAAAGCTACCCAGTGTACCATATCACTGCCTGTGTTTACTATTGCTGATGTGAAATAGAACCAGATTTTTTTTTTTTTTGCAGCATTTCAGGTTCAGTATTTCAAATAGAATCTGACGAAATATCTTTTTTCATACTAGGTTGGACAAATCTTGTGATTAATTCATTAAATAGTGTGAATTTAAAATCAATCAGAGCTGAATCTCAGATCTGAGAGCTTAAAAAATATGTACCCTGTGTTTTATGAGGTGAAATGAATAATAGACAATAAAATTGAACAAATCATTTTAGGCACCCTTGGCCCACCTTTAAGACGCCCACTAAGGAATCCTGTTCTAGATGCAGATGTAATAGTTTAAGAGAGAGAGAGAGTGACATAACTCTGGCAGCAGCTTTTATAATGTGACAATCTTCACTTTTACTCTCTTGATAACCTTATAACATCCCTACTCACTGCTGCAGCTTCCCTCACCGACCCCACGTCCTGTTTACACATCAAAGCTTTCCTGTATTGTTTACTCTGCAAAGTCATTCATGTATGTTACAGATATCTCTAAATCATTTATACTGCAGTTTGTGTGTTTTGTGGATTTGTTCTTCCATCAGAGCTTTTGTTTCTGCCCTTCCGAAAGCTTTTAAGAGCACAGCATTTTCTGCCGCATCTAATTATATGATAAACATTTTCAATAAATGGTGCCATTTGTGATATTTGTGTCTCAGACTGAGCTATAATTCTGGATTGAAATTCTCCCTAGTAATGTGTACTTTTGGCCAGCTGTGGTCTTTCTCAGCTGATCAGTGTACTGACCTTTATTGGTACATTTATCCAGCGATAATGTTTCAGCAACATATGCTGTTTGTTGCCTTCAGCATGATCTTTCACAGGAAAAACAGAATGCCTTTTCTCATTTGTTAACATGCTCTTACTCACAGGCAAAGTGAGACAGACAACTTTGAATTCATATTTTTATTCTAAACATTTTAAGCTTGATATAAGATTATGTTTTGCTGCTCTATATTCACGTTATCTGTACTGAAGGGGTCAACCAAGATACTGTATGTCAGACACTAAGCTGCAGCATGAGACACGCCTTCCATTATTCATAGTGTCAGTTACAGATGAAGAAACCTGCAGCCCTTCAGCAACAAAGTAGAATAACTTATCAGGGAAACAACGTAGGCCTATGTAGAAATAGTGAATATGATCATCTGGGTTTTTTTCTTCACTTACTATACATTCACTTCATTTACTTACTGTAAAAAACTGGCGCCAGTTCCAAATATTCAGAATCCTTATATGGACACTAGCACACACGTCTTTTAATTTCACGAAAACATTTTGAAGTGCCCTCTTGGTATTATGTTTACCGGTAAGCTATTGCATGGCTGAAAGATATGGGCAAAATCAAATATCACAATATTTTTGATTTAATACCTTGATATTGGTGTTGCACAATATTGTATGGATGATAATCGGTACATTGACAAAATATACATGATGCGAAAAAAAAGAAGAAGAAAGAAATAGCCTTAAGATATCACGATATAATTTATAGGTCCTGATGAATGAATCCTGACGACTTTGGTGACCAGCAAATATTTCCTGTCGTCCCACCATGAGGGTGATGCTTTTGTTATTCAGTAAAATATCTTTTCAACTGTTGGATCATCAGGTCAAACTTTACATATCTCTCTCTACAACAAGCATATCTAGTGTGGCTGTGGACTTTTGGTCTCGTTTGATGGTGGAATACAAAATCAGGCTTTATATAATTTTGTTTCAAGTGCTTGTATTTCTATTGGCATCTTGACTGTTTTTAAATGTACAATCACCAATTTTATTACACTAGAGACCGTTGTTGATCAGTGATAATAATTGCCTGCCAATTAAACAGACTGATAATGTTTATCATGGTGCAATCCAAATGAACCACTTCATTTTTATATTTATTCATTTTTAAAGCTACTTTCAGCTCCAGTCAGAATGGGCCTCAGAAATATTTGAGGTGCCTGTGCTTTTGAAATGTTTCTCAGAAAAAAAAGGTAATTACCTCTATTCATCTCTAACCCATGGTAAATTTATGTTTTCAGGCATGCAATAAGTTCTTGAGAGTTAATACTGTGTCCGCTTAGCCACCAAAGAATGTGCTGCTTACCACACTGTTGTGATGCATACTGAACAGACAAATTATAACAGGAAATATATGCTTAAATTCTACTTAGAAATATTATTTCCACTTCGGCAGAGTCTTTTTCATTCTCTGGAACATTCTCAGCCTGACACTGCTGATTGTTAAGGCACAGACTGAGTGCAGCTTCTCTTCATGCCATGCCCGCTCAACTTAGATGGCAGATCTGCCACCTGAAGCAACAAATGAGTCATGTCTGCATGCATGCAACCTGGTCACACAACCAGGTCTCTTGAAACCATGTTACGCCTGTAGCCTGCAGGAACTCTGCGACCATTCCCGTAAAATTCATCCATCAATACTGACAACAGTAGCACCATGCACATTATGATCAATGTTGCAAAAGTGTTTTGGTCGCCTCAGGTTTGGTGGAGCTTTGATTCTGCTCCCGTCCTGCACCTCCATAACACCGCACAGCCTAATATTGGGTGCGATTGCATGATTTCTATCATGAAATAAATTAAAAACCTGATATTTGACCTCCACATTAACAGTTTCATCACTGATGGACAGAGATGTATTTTTTGTTGTGGGAGAATGTAATCAAGCAAGCAGTGCATTGCATGCAGGACTGTATGTAGTTATTACAGTACACTAAGCAAAAGATAAATGTCATAATGTATTGAAAATCTGTGTTGAATCAATTTTTCTATCATAGCATCCACTTGTCATCAAATTGTACAGCCATGCAGCATGGGTACAATGTCAATAGAATATCGCTTAAAATGTCTTTTGTCACATTATCTATCTTTCAGGAACAGAAATTGAATATTAACCGAGTGTCTCGTTCTAGGGATACATTAAACTGTCAACCTATAGTATTGCCGTTCATGAGGAATGCCTCATAAAAAAAGTAGACCTGTGATTTAAAAACATTTGCCTCTTGGGCCGAACATTCTTATCTGAATTATGTCAAGGCTTGCCAATGATGTGGAGCAGTTTCGGAGGAGCTGTGCTGTTATCTGAGGAGGCATGCGAAAATAGGTCTTTATTGTCTGATGTGGCTGTTTTCATGCCACATCTTACCCCTCTCATACAAACCAACCAGAGACAGCTGCACAGATTGCACTTAGCCAGCAGCCACTGAGGCTAAGCGGACAGAGTCATACAGAAAGAAAGGGCACCTCAGGTAAGTGTGGGTGTCCACGGCATTTCCCCAACTAGATTGTCTAAGATGAAGACAAACAAGGCCGTTCCCCTCCCAACTACAAGCTCAGTTGTGACATTTGCATCCATTTAGATGATTGTAAGTGACAGCTACCATGTTTAGGCCTTTACTTAGCCGTATGCTGTGGCTTTCTTCTACTTTAATTATTCAGATCTTTGTTGGACAGAGTATTGCACCTCTCTCCCAGGCTTTTCAACAACATCTGATTTGTTACAAGCCACTCCCGTAAGGCAGAATCTCCTGCTTAACACTTGGCTAGATTTTGAAGTCCTGAATGATCTGAAGCTCAAATGGCTTTCAGACTACATGGATTCTCTGTTACACAGAGGGCCGAACATGATGCTATTCATACCTTGGATACACAGGCCGTGTCTAATAGTGATTCAAAAGCATATTCCACATAGGGTGACAATTATCACATCCCCATTTAGTCTGTTTTGGTGTAATCCATTGTAATGTTCTGATATTGTCTCTAGCCGTTTTTATACCGGGCAATAAGCCTAAACACCTGTGATGGAATCATCCCCTACTGCACAATAAGTATTATACACCCAGTATTAAATTCTGCATATGCATTTATCAATCACTGTGCTTAGTGGTAACATGTATTCTTTGAAACCCAAATCTGTTCATCGCTGCGCCCCACCCTCCATGCAAACATCGCCTGATTTTAAAACAGTGTTTCCTGGCATCCTGGTGAGGTGGGATAGAAAACGGCTGATTGACAGTATACCTGTTTAGAGTATCTAAAGACACTTGGCATGAACAGTAGGTCTGTATTGTAGATCAAGTTGACTTAACCTTGAATCTGTGTAAGACTGCTGCATTAGTCAGATCCCAGCTGTGTGTTATTAGCTGTTCCACACTTATTCTGAGTTAGCAGGTGCTCAGTCAAAGATGTTGTGATATTTTTACTTTCAATAAGTCTCCAAACAGCATTTCCTAGGGATAATTAAAGTATTTTTTCAGTCTCATCTGCGGGATTATTTTGGGGGGTGCTGCATTTTTTAGTTAACAAATTAAGTGTCCTTTGGGTAAACTTCATTAAGCCCCAAGCATCTCATCAGAATCACACTAGTGCAGCTGCATGTTTTAGCCTGGTTTTTAACTCGCAACCACATGCATTTCATAATCTGTTTTTATACTACTTGAAACACGTTCTTTCCATGCCTGGTTTCTTTTCATTTCATGTTGTATGAAAACCCCCTGGCAAAGAAATGCATGATCACTCAACAGTGAACAATGTGGTTGCACTTATAATTTCCAATGTTATGTTATTTTTGTATGGAAATGCAGTGCAGACTTTTCAATCCAATCTGTATTTTTCAATTGCATTAGCATGGAAAGATGCCAAAAATGGCACTTTATTCTCTATGATTTCGTGTACAATTTATACAGACATACTCGAAGCTTGAAGTGGACAATTTAACAACTGACAGTACAATCATTTTTTTTTTTTTTTTTTGTGCTTGGTTGGACAAAGGGTGTTTAAAATGGACAAAGCTGATGGGGATAAAGTTAGAACAAAGGAACTAATTTGCAAGTTAATAGTGCTTAATCAGTTTGTCGCATTAGTGCCTGTTATAACAAAGGGATATGGGCAGAGGGATTTGGACAAAGAGGGTTTAGAGCCGGTGAAAAGGCCAGGGCCCAGATTTGATAACATTACAGCGAGTTTAACATTGTGCTGGTTGAAGGTGAATGAGTATGGACTCTTTAGCCAATAATGTGGATAATTATGCCTAAATATATAGTGGTTAAATAATCAAACAACTGAACAGAGGCAGCCGGCACACACATGCACACACACGCTGTGAATGTTCACCTGATCAGCCATCCAGTTAATAGTCCCTGCTTGCGTTCAGACTAAAATGTATTATAACGCTTATATAGCCATTCACGGGTGGATTATTTAAATAAAGCCCTTTTCCCCTCGCAGGCTGACTAAGCGTTTCTGAAATCTGGAATCTGGAGAGAGAGATTTAAAACCTGTAGCTAATAACTGAATGAATTCCCAACTTTTGTGGCATGCAGGCTAGACTCTTGACTCATTAAGGTGATGAATATTCAATTTGCAGAGATATGATCTGATTCTGTAAAAGAGCAATATTAATAGGGCTGGGTTACATGCTCTTATCCAAACACATATAAATTAATCATAACTCCCTCGTGTAGGCAGGGTGTTCTGCAGCAAACATCTGTAGCATAAATTACTCCTTTGCCATCATATCATGTCTGCCCACAGACAAACAGGATATTTAATGATCTTCTGTTTACATGCTTTTCAGGGACAAACGTATCTGTTGTCCCTGAACCTAGTAAAGAAAAAACTTTACTGCAGCGTTTGAAAATTGTACGGGCCGCCATAACATTTTATAAGAGATGTTATAAGATTGTTATTTCCCAGATATAATGTGATATAGATTGGATTTTCATTTATCTAGGGGTTTTAATAGCCCCCCCCCCCCCATATGAAAAATCAGCATATGCTAATGGAATATCTGTTATATCCCCTATAAACCAAGGTGATCCACTGTTGTAGCTCTTCCTACAAAATGTCAAAAGAGTGATAATGGTCAGTTTTTAAATGCTGTGGCCTCATCTATAACTCGGTTAATATGATTACAATCTGGTGAGGCTGTCATATATTTTATAAGACATAAACTCTACGAGATCTCAGTTTCATAACAGATTCTTGTGGCAAAAGGCAAATTGTACTGTTGGTTCAAAACAGAAACATCAAACAGATGGCATTTTGCAAAACCTGCAATAATTTTCCTTTACGGCTTTCATGAACCAATACAACTTAGATGACAATTGGCCCCATTCATGGCAAGTGCAGATGGTGTTTTTGACCGTTTATGGATAATAGTGTAGAGGCCAGGTAAAATTGCTTTGGCGTGCTATGGTTGACTGGGTGTTGACTCACAAATATTGGTCACAATTGCTCAATAAATCTGAGTTGTAGACAAATGTTAAATGTTTGTGTTCAATATTTTTTATCCAAACCTTGACATTGCAGCTAGCTGAGACCTCTGGTTCCTGTAAATAATACTGCAAATACATGTATTGCAACTGCAGGTACATACTAAGGTCATTAGGAATCTGGAGTGATAAACCTCATGCTTTATCAAAGCCAAAGAGTGGATGTTCCCAAACTTTATGTCCAAAATTGAATCTTATTAGCAGGCCACAGGCCAAAAGCAAACCCCTGTTGTGTTGTGTTGTCAAGATGCAAAACACAATCCCAAGTTCCCTTAATTGGCTGATTTATGTGCAAAGTGCCCACCATGTTTAAATTATGAAAATAAAATTAATAACTAAGGACCCTACATATTTAAATAACGTTTTTACCACACAAAATATGAAGAAACATCGCGATACGTCTGGCAAATTTAACCTTACGGCGGGCTTTGGGCAGCCCTGCCATAAAGATTAATTTAATGTTATAAATATTCTATCAGGCACCTCTCAAAGAAACCTTTTATGTACTGCAGCTCCGAGTCAGAGCCCAGCTCATTCATGACCTACAGTACCAGGGAGTTGTGTATTTTCTCAGACCTGAGCATAGAAATTTGTTTTTCTGAAATAATTATCCACCTGTCAAAATATGATTGAAATATATTTGGAAGTCAGACATCACAAACACACTCTTATTTACAGGTTTCTCGTCATGCAAGCTGCAAATAATCTGTCTCAGTAATACAAAGCTTATACTTGTTTCAGGTCCGCGGTGACTGAGACCTCCATTTGACTTAAAAAATATATTAACTCTTCTCTGCAGCTTGCTTGTTGTTGAACTCACATTGCCTTGGGAATGCAGCTGTACTAACGATTCTGATGGAAGTGATAAGAAGTGTTCAGATATACACACTTTTAAACCACTCTGAAACATATTACACCATGTTATCATGAGTATTTAATACAGGAATGCACTGCATAAGTAATAACTGCTATATCGGTCTGGTTTAAATAATTTGGTTCAAGAAGGAATGGAAAGGACTTCAGCCTGATGTTGTTTGTGGTCGTCGTTTTTTTCTTTTTTTGCATTTTCTTTTTACATTTTGTCACATTTTCTCCCACAGATTTCCTTCATCTGTTAAATAGAGTACATCTGTTAGTGATTATTCAGTGTCTGTTCATTGGCTGAACAATCATATTGTAAATTAGTTTCTAGACTTCTCAAATAACAGGCATATCGAGGAATTTTTATGCAACAGTCTGACTCAGTGCCCATAGCATGCCATTCCAGGCACACAATCAGTTCAGATGTTTGAGTCTTCATTTGCCATGACAACAGTGCAGAGGATAGAGCATGACACATCTTTGACAGACTGGGGAGTAAAATAAGCTTGTATGTGTTGTTTTCCTGTCACTCTCGACTTTATGTAACAAACATCTTTAACAGCCGGTGCTCCTGCTTCTTGCCCAATCCAAATTGCTTTGCAGAGCTGATAATGGCATTTTATCATGCGTCTGCAGACACCCAGAGACCATTAATGGATGCTCCCTGTCGTGGTGCAAAAGGACTCACTACGCCAACTGGTCAAGTCGCACAGTCAGAATTAGACCTTTTCCAACAGAATGTTGTGGGGATAAATGTATATTACCTGTTGTACTCCAAAACAGTTACTGTGCTGTACGAGTTGAAGTGCCTAATGCACTCTGCTGGCCTAATTATGGGAGATCAACCTGAGTTGTCTGTTGTGAAAACCTGCAATTATTTATGAAAGTCTCATCTTTAAATCCTTGACTTGATTCAGATCCCAATCCAAAACGGTTACAAAAAATAAAGAGGCACTTCAGCTGACTAGTGTTATGTCTTAATCCTTATGATATATTAATTAAAACCAGTTATGATAATGAGGTCATTCATTAAGGTAAACAACGCTTGGATTCCAATTTTTTCTGAGTCAGCATCTATGCAAAAATCTGTTTTTGCATAACCCAAAGTGGTATTATGAGCTCTGTACTGTAAAGCATTGTGCAATTATACAGAGATTTAAAGGCAATCCCTTGTTTAGCAATTAATATGCAAATGTCTGCAAAAGGGTGCTCAAAAAGTGTAATTGTTAAGGGCGCCACGATTATTGTTTCAGCGTTGACATTACGATGTTGTGCAATCAAGTCAATCAATTGCAAGTCAGTTAAGCCAAAATAACTAAAACATGACATGCTACAGCTTTTTTGTTGCTTGATAAATGAAAGAAAAGTCACACAGTTCTCATTTTCCATGTATAATCTCTCAGAGAAGTCTGATATTTCATGCTTTACTCTGATTTAATGTTCCTTAGATATGTGGCATTTAGGCTCTGCCTGCACAGCGAGTGTGTCATAGAGCTGCCAGTGTTTTGTGGTCAGTAGGAGAGAGATTTGCCAGGTTTACTCTCAGCATCAGATTACATTGTAAAGTCAAAGCCATTGTAGCCAGCTCATGGTAAAACATTAGCCCTGTCTCTGCAGTCTGTGTCAGGAAAAGGAATAATCTGGTGAATGTGTGTTTTCCCAGTCAGTTTCTCCAGGACAGGGTTTCTAAACCTTTTATTGGACCCATATCATTATCCAGGTCCCTTACTGCCACCCATCATATAACATGTCTGTTACTTGTGTGCTGTGAATATCAGTGTTGATTATTATTCTGTTTTTGCCATTAAATGGACAGTTGCAACAACATTCAGCCTATCATTATTTTCTCAGCAAGCAACTAATTGGCAACCTAAATGAAACTTTAGCAGGCTAAATTCCAGAGCCAAATTCTTGTCCACTTTTACAGACTAACGGTAGAAAGCATCCTGACTGGAAACATCACAAACTGGCATGGTCCGTGCAGTGTTCAGGACAGGGAGGCTCTACAGCAGGTGATTAAGGGGCCATCCACATGGAAAAGCTTTATTGTGTAAATGCACATGTTTTGCATCGTTTTGGCTGATCGTCCAAATGGATCCTGTAAACGCAGTGCCTGTAAACGCACTTTTTTAAAACCTGGTCTCAGGATGAAAAAAATTCGAAAACACCGCCCTTGCGTTCTCATTTGGACAGCGAATCCGCATAGTTTGCTTATCAATGACGCCATCGCCCCACCCCTCGACCTCGAGCCTTCGACCTCTTAAATCGGCGACATTTCATAACAACAACAATGGCAGACTACATGCTTGTGTTCGTGCAGCAGAATATACTGAGCCTATCAGTGTTACCAGGGCCATTTTCGTCTTCTTCTTGTTGTGTTCAGTTTCTCTTTCTACTCTGTTTGTGTACAGCTTGCAAGCCTTATGCGCATGCTCCGTCTCCTCTTCTCCGTTTTTGGTGAATTTCAAGCGCCACCTATAGGCCTGGAATATGAACTAAAGCATGTTGAGTTGTTTACAATGGATCCATTTGGACGCAAATATTCTTGAAACTATGCCAAGGAAGATGGGGGGAAAAAAGATCGTTTTGGTACGTTTGGACATGGCCTAAAACCAGTCAGAACATCGTTGGCACCCAACAGAGCATTAGTGATATCAGTGAAGGGAGGTGTCCGCACAGATTCTAAAGGATATTAAGCAGCTTCAGATTCCCTAGCCACAGCACTACTCCAGACTAACTTTTTGCATTGGTTGCACTGGTGCGCCCAACTTTTTTTTTTTAGGTGCACTGGCAAAAAATTTAGGTGCACTCGAATTTTAACGCCATAAGGAGACCTTTCTGGCTCCACAACTTTAATATAACGTGAATGATTTCCAAACAAGACTAAGATATTGAGAAATCCTTGTCTTTATTTGAAGGA
>CAEMYA010000205.1:2709366-2728300 GCA_903131615.1 Diplodus sargus
TGTCGGCTTAGATTGTTTAGTGAAAAAACTTTCAATACTTCTGCCCCTCTTCATTTTGCCTCGTTTTGTTTCTTTTCTTTTCCCCTTCCGCTGCTGTGGCGCTCAGGTCGCTCGCGCCGCTCGCATCTTTTTTTTGTTTTGCCGCTCGCAAATTTTAAATACACACAACGGAGAGCAGTGACCACAGCCAATCTGAGGCAAAGTTCGGCCCAAACTCTGTCTCTTATCGGTTTAGACCAAGATAATGATCTACCATGACTGTCAGTTCAGTCAAAGGAGAACACAGAGAGACGATGTGCTTGCAAAGTACATTTATATTTTTTAGATGCACCGGTGCGACCTAGAAAAATCCTTAGGTGCACTCTTAAAATTTTTAAATGGTCGCACTCTGGAGCCCTGCAGCAGTCTGTTCACCCTGCTGCCATCTGACAAAAGATACAACAGCATCTGCTGACTACGGAGCAACCTTGCTCCTCAGACTGTGAGACTCCTCAATTAATCTATAGAATTGCATGTTTTGTTTTTTTTTCTTTTCAAGGACTTAATCCCAGCCTTGTTTCACAAAGCTAAACCTTGAGCCTTAACCTCTATAACAAACATTATAACATAATAGCTTCACAGCAGTAAACTGTAGCCTATGAATTCTAACAGTAGTTGTGTCAATTTAGCATTGTTTCTGAAAAATAAATCATCCCTGTCATCTGGTGGGATTAAGCTGCCTCCTGCCTATGCTCTGCCTGTAGACCTTTAGATCCAGCCTGGAGGTGACACAGTGGGTGATGTGCACTGGACCATAGTAACTCTATTCCCTTGGAGCTGTAGCATGACTTTGTTCATTTTTACACATTCCAACATGTCTTTGTCTTGTCATAAATATAGTACTTATATAGCAATAGCAATAATAATGCTTCCACTGCCCACCCCTGGGGAGTGTTAGGGTCCCAATAACAAAGGCTACTCCAGGAGTTGCTGGTCTTAGTGGAGATGTTTTTGTTAATGAACAGTAATTAATTTTCAAAATATTATTATATTAGAACTTTTAAAGTCAATGCTGCTTTATAAATATATAAGTAAGACAGTTACCAATATTAAACATTTAAACATTCAAAATGAAACTCAGACAATTCCTTTTTTTCATTATACTGTGTTTGCTATAGACATGATTCATGACCCTACTTGTTCAAGTTCTCACTTACATTTTAATGCTGCAGAGTGATTCAAAATTTAAGATGTCTGAACATCCTTTACAGTACTTGGCATCATACCATTATTGTTTTCTCAACTCTCAACTCAAGGCATTTTAATCAGCGTTATCCTGCCTGACTGAAATCGTTACTTGTTATGACACCTAATGTTTTCACTTGAAATGTCATCTTTACACAACCTATATATAATTGATGTTCATCAATAATCCATGTTTATGTTATACAAAGGGAATCACACTGAAAATTATTTTTTTAAGAAATGTAATTAACACAATTTTCAACATCAAACAAAATATATTAAATATATTTCATAGCCATCCACTCTGCATTCTCACGAACATAGATAATGGAAACATTCAGAGCAAACTGTTGAATAAAACAAACAACGTTAAGGCACTGTGAGTGCAATTGCAGATTATTACCACATCTCATTAAACTAAAAATCTCCTCCCTAGTGATTGGGTCAACATTTTTTGCAGGCCCTGAACCGTGCTGCTCTCTCTCTGTTGGACAGTAGCATCTAGAACCGAAATTTCATCAAAATGTGAAAACTGTTTGTAAAACACATATGGGTCATTACTACTATTTGCTGGAAACATTCATCTAGCCTTCTTACATCCACGTGGACAGTGACAGGGGGCGTTTACTGCTAAAGTTGGCCATCACTACTGATGAAAAACAAGCTAGCACTTGGTGACAAATTAGATTTTTAACATTAACTATATTTTCAAAATTACGAAAAATGTTCTGTTTTCACTATAAATAAGCATCACAGGGTGGACATGTTATGTTTACCGCATCAGTCAAGCATTCTAAAACATTGAAGAAAGGTTGATTAAGGAGTGATACTTACTCTGCTTCTTGTTGATGATTTTCCTGCCAAAAATGTGTGCTACTTCCTGAGTCATGTAAGTAGAGGAATAGCCAGGGACCGTGTTCAGGGGGACTTACATCAGAGTAACAGGGGGACAGTTGACTCAGGGACACGTAACATATTTTAAAAACTTTTAAGCAATTTAAAGTGTTCAAATACTAAAGTGCTTAAAAATACCATTATTAAAATATAATATGCCAGCAATACATTTAAATGTGCATAATAATGTGCTAATATCACATTAAGAATGGAAATTATACAAATAAAGGCAGGAAACAGTACTAATGTCAAATATGTGTCATCCTGTATACCCTGTGGGGTAACGGGAAAATGACGATTATCCTACATGACAAAATCGTTATCCAGTATGACGAAACTCTGTTTGAAACTCAATCAGGCAGTTGTTTTGACTACCTACAGAAATCTGCAAACTTGACCTTCAACATTAAAGTATCTAAATTCACATAAAACAAACACATTTGCATAAAATCAACATTATGTTTTTTAGTGTTATCCCATATGCCACAGGATTTTACTACATAGTGCAACAGTGACTGAAAAGAGTAAATAAATCACATTTTAAGAGGGACTTATTAACCTTTCACCATTGTTTGGGGGTCCTTTCGGGTCTTCCTGATGGCCTAACTTCCTGTTTGATAATGTGTCAAAATAAAATGCCCTATACATTTGCTTCAGATGGCTTGTTATCCTGGATGACATTAGCTGAGTACAGTTTTGGGATAAGCTGCTCCAAAGCATAACAATCTACTGGATGTCATATTTTTTGTAACATTTTCATATATCAAAGGCAACACTCATACAGTAATGTCTGGGGCAGAGATCTTTTAATTTATTTTATTTTCAACTATTTTGTAGCTTTTTTGCATTTCACCATGAGGTCCGGACAATTATCCGGTATGACACTTTGTGACCATTGTGTCTAATAACTCTTAAACTTTGTTTATCTTATGATAGGAAAATGAGGGTTTCACAGAGATCAACAGACTGAATTAATGTGTTTTTTATTAAAAATTTTTTTATTTTTACTCCATAACTGTGCTTTGGACATCAAAATTGCACGTCACATCATTATGTCTTTGACCATTCATCCAGAAGCACCTTTGTGAGGTCATACACTGATGTTGGACAGGTCCGTCTCCACTGTAATTCATCTCAAAGGTGTTCTGTCGGGTTGAGGTTAGGACTCAGGCAGGCCAGTCAAGTTCATCCACACCAAACTCATTCATGTCTTTATGGACCTTGCTTTGTGCACTGGTGCACAGTCATGTTGGAACAGGAAAGGGCCATCCCCAAACTGTTCCCACAAAGTTGGGAGCATGGAATTGTCCAACATCTCTTGGTATGCTGAAGCATTCAAAGTTCCTTTCACTGGAACTAAGGGGCCAAGCCCAGCTCCTGAAAAACAAACCCCACACCATAATCCCCCCTCCACCAAACTTTACACTTGGCACAACACAGTCAGACAAGTACCGTTCTCGTGGCAACGGCCAAACCCAGACTTGTCCATCAGATTGCCAGACGGAGAAACACGATTCGTCACTCCAGAGAATGTGTCTCCACTGCTCTAGAGGCCAGCGGTGGCGTGCTTTACACCACTGCATCTGACACTTTGCATTGTACCTGTTGATGTATGGCTTGGATGCAGCTGCTCGGCCATGGAAACCCATTCCATGAAGCTCTATAGGCATGGTTCTTTAGCTAATCTGAAGGTCACATGAAGTTTGGAGGTCTGTAGTGACTGACTCTGCAGAAAATTGGTGACGTCTGAGCACGTAATTTTACGTGGCCTACCACTTCCTGGCTGAGTTGCTGTCATTCCCAATTGCTTCCACTTTTATATAATATCACTGACAGTTGACTGTAGAATATTTAGGAGCTAGGAAATTTCATGACTGGACTTGTTGCACAGGTGGCAGAATTCACTGAGCTCCTGAGAACGACCCATTTTTTCACAAATGATTGTAGCCATCATCCGTCTGGTTGTTCAGGCTTTAGGCTTGCTAGCTAACATTAGCTGTGACTTGTGATAGATAGTCATTGCTATTCTAAGGTAGAGAAGACACAAAATGTGCTTGAAGAGAGTTAAGGATTTCCTTGTGGAGTCTTGCAGTAAGACATTGATGTAGGCATTAAAATAATAGACTAGGCTATTATTGCTGCCATCCTCTCTCTAGTTATGTCACTGTGTAGGTGTGGCTACAGGATATGTGTACTTTGGCTCGTGGTGATAATGGAACTTCAAAGGAGGCTGAGCAGTTTGGAAAATAGGTTACTACTGGTTAGTCTGAGCTTTGATTGGAAAAAATGGAGCAGACATGTAATGTCAGTACAGTCTAATCTCATGCTGCTTCCTATGCATTTTGTTACAGCTGTTATCATAATGGTAAGCTCCTTTCATCTGTAGCTTTTTGTATGGTTTGATGAAATTGTTTGTTCTTTCTACTGTATTTTAAAATTGTCATTTGTCAGACATGACTCTAACTGGCACCCGTCTCCAGACATTCGGATCCACAAAATTCTGGAGTTGTAAATATTCACATTTGCTACCCTCTTCTGCTCTGTACTCCTGTACCTCTTCCCCAGCGCATGCAGTCATTACAACACCAGGATACAATTACACCATCTATCCATAACTGCACTGTTTAATCAGTGGAAATGGCTTCAGAACAGTATGGGCTTGCAGGACATCAATTGGAGGGTATACCTGGATTGGATGTCCATCACAGGACCCAGACATTGTGATTGGACTGAAGCCATGGCCAACTTCAGCCAGCTGGCGCAAAAGCACCACCTATTCTTTATTGGTATGGATTTGTGAGTGGTCTCTGATCCATCTGAGCCACTCATTTCACTACATATCTCATCCGAAGATGGAACTGGTGGTCAGTCTGGATAGATGACCGAGACTGATGAGGAAGAGGCTGACACTGAGAATACACAAAAAGCAACTTTGGAGGAGAAATGTTATACTCAAGAACTCTAGAACTCTAGAACAACTTTATTACCAGTTGGACTGTGTGTGTGTGTGTGTGTGTGTTATCAAGGCAAAATATGGTCAGAGAGTAACCTTTTGTAGCGGGAACTAAAACAGAAGTGATTATGATTAATTTGTAGTTTGTAATTTTTGTATGTCTGTCTTTGGATTTTTGTTCTCTGGAGTCTGTCAGGAGGTGGTATAATTCAAATCAAATCAAGTCAATTGTATTTATGTAGCCCAAAATTACCATCACATTGCCTCAATGGGCTTTACAATCTGTACAGTGAACAACATCCTCTGTCCTTAGACCCTCGATTCAAGTGAGGAAAAACTTCACATGTTGATGGAAAAAAACCCTTTTAACAGGGTAAAAAAAACAGTGGATGTGGATTCAGTGGATGTGTGCATTTCCCAGTCAGTGTTTCTCCAAGAGTTCCTGCTCTTCCTGGATTCAGTTACTGAGCTGAGAATACAGATACAGAGAATAAAAATACAGCCGCGATTTCAGTTTTGATTTCCTGATTTTATTTGTTTTGTGGGGACTGGCAGTAAACCCTGGAGTAGACACTGAAGTTATTTTTTGTGGTTGTGAACTGGTGGGAGCTGCATTCTTTTGGGATTGTAGGTCAAACAAAACTTTATCAAGTGGACTGAACTCTGAGACTGTTTACTGCAAACTGATGAGTCTTTGCTTGATTTAATAGACATATTGTAAACTGAATTGAGTTGTGTAATATTTTTGCAGTGCTGGTTTTTATTGACTAATTTCATTGCTACCTGCTCCTTGCTTTAGTCCAGGGTGTGACTGTTATGGTCTTAAATAACAGGATTTTATGTACATCTTGTGCAGGTCTGTGTGTATGTGTGAGACTGCAAGAACTTTGCTGCTCCCACATTCCAGCAAACCCGATAAACCATGAGTAGGCCTGTCGATAATCATTAAATCAATTAATCGTACGATAAATAAAAATGAGCTTGATAATTTGTCGGCATTGAAAATTTCCCTTTGCATGTTTTTTGTTTTCCTCGTGTCTCTCACGTGAACCCTCTTGTCAGTCACTCCTTGTCTCTGTGTGGGGAGGCGGGGCCCTGCCCCTGACGTAACACAGGGTGCAGCACGAGAGCCCCGTGAGGAGTAGCAAGCCAGCGAATACGGAATAATAACAAAGATGGAATAGGTTTCAATGCGGAACGTGACAGCTGCAGTGTGGGAGCTCTTCGGATTCAAACCGAATGACCGTGGTGAACCATTGTCTTTTGTCTTCTTTTTATTTTATATCCAAATGACCACAGGTCATAAACCAATGGGCTGTGTGCTTTGATCTACGATCTGGATGTAAGCTACTGGCGTGATCAACCAAAACCGGTGTAACACAGACTTACACACAGCTTTCCAAAATAAAATGGACCTTTTCAAAATAAAATGAACAGGTACAGATACCCTTGAAGACATTATTTAGACCCACAAATAATAATGAATTAATTTAAGTAACAAAAGTCTTGACAACTTAACCTGGACGAGCCGATATGATGCATTTGTTGTAAAACGGTAGCAACTAAAAGCGACAATACAACAAACATGCATCTGCTCCTAAAGCATAATCATCCGATGCAGTTTTCCCAGCTGGGAGAAAAAAACTACAACTAAAGCTGCAGAGGGGCCGTCTCCGTCCTCCCGACAGTCCACAATCACTGGGGTATTTAGTCGACAAACAAAATACAAACAGGACAGTGCAAAATGGTGCGCACTCACGCACAGACATCGCTAAAGAGATGCAGCCCTTTAATACCGTAGAAAAGCCGACATTTCGACAAATACTGCAAACAGTTGACAATTTATCGCCCAGCAAAACTTGTTATCGTGACAGGCCTAACAGTGAGACATCACAAACTTAAAGAATGGTTGTCTACTTGTCTCCATTCCTGAAAGGCCCGGTCAATTTCCAAGGTTAATGGCAGAGGTAACCGTTCCAGCTGTTCCTGGTCCTTTGATGCTTAATCTGCAGTGTTTATTTGATAACGGCTTGCCATGGTGGCTCGTGGGAGGGGAGGAAGAGGGAAACTGTACCTGGTTGCAGGCCAGGGAGGCAACCCTTGACCAGATCATCATATTTGAATAAGGATATTTTAGGATACAGCCATTTAATACATGAGATATGGGCTATGTAATGCAGACCAAACTGCCCTGGACTTGTTCATGTGTGTCAGCATACATTCCATTTTGTCTGTATGTCATACTATGTACACTCCCCCTCTTTCTCTCATCCATGCTGCCTATATTTCTCTCTGTCTCTCTCTGACAAGGCAGTACATTGAAAGCATTATTAAGTTAATACTCTATCAAACCTTAATATTTTACAGCCATCTCTCTTGTATGTATCAGCACTTTTAAACAGTTGAGTTCTTTGCAATTTCTTGTTGCATGTGCAGTGATTTAAATGAAGAAAAACATTTATCTTACCTCGTTCCTGTTTACAATGATGTACATGATTTGTTAAGAAATCTCATTAAGCTGTATTATTGGGTACCTAAATTACCTGAAGCCCTGCATTGTTTTTCCATGGTTTAACAGAGCTTCCTTTCTATTTTACGTAAGTGTTTGTAGGCTGTGACTCGGACTGACACCCTTCTTCATTTAAAAGTGTCAAACCCTCTACACAACACAATGTCCAAAGTGCTATGTACTGTGGTGGCTGGACAATAAAAGACAGAGAATTATGGAGGCATGAGGTTAGAAAATAGAGCCGCTGGTCAAACAACCTGATGCCAGAGCATGCAGCAATAGCGATGGCTGATGGCCATGCCTCGGCTTGGCCTGGCTCAATATTTACACAGCTGTGTCCAGTCTGGAGCACATCAATGGAGGTTGGCCACCTTGCTGACCACAGCGGGTCACCACAACATGCCGACACCAAAAAACAAACTAGCACAATCTGCTTTGACTCAGGAACTTGTGGGTGGGCTCTCATAAACATGGAAAATAGTAAACACGGAACTTGTTTCCAACTGCGAGATCTGTCTTTGTAGGACAAAGTTTTTTATTTCCTGTTGCAATCAACTTCAGACACAGTGAGCCAACTGCTGTTACGTTTAGTACAATATAATTATATAATTTATAATTAGGTAATTGTATCTAATCAAGATGAAGGGAACTGCTGTTAGTTATACAGTAAGGCTGGGTGATATGGCCGAAAAATGTAATCTCCAATTTTTTCACTCTAAACTCGGTTTATTTATATATTTTTCTTTCCTTCTCAAAAACAAACTACAAATGACAAAGAAATTATAAAAAGCATTGCTTTTGTTTTAATACTTTTATTGTAAACAAAATTGCCCGGCCAATTAAAACACTGGACCTTCAAACTGACTGGAGATAAAATGTGTCCCTTTGGGTTAAAATGCTCTTGTAAAAATAAATGTTACATGTCAGCTTGCAGGTTTTTATAAAAACATATCAGTTTTTCCATTGGGATTGATAAAGTGTGAACATAACTTTCATCAATCACTTTTTTTTTGCAAAAGGTGCTTTTTTGTTTACAAACAGTGTTTTGTATCCCTGAAGACATTTAAACTAAATTACACATCTGCATTGCATGGTAATCATCACATGTCGGTAGATGTACAGGGCATGAGGTGTGTGCTTGCTGTCTTTTTAACACATTTTTGGCCAGGAAGACGAGCCTGTCTGCTTCCTCTGGCTTTTCCACTATATACGGGCATCATATCTTTAGCGATATGCAACATGACTATGACCCTTTTCTTGCATAGCATTCTAAGGACACCTAGCAAATATGCAATAGCTAACATAATTGGTCAAAAAATAAACTTGGTTATGTTTGGGAGATTTTCAAGCCATGCATACACCATCTGCCACACATAAAGAAGAAATTTGCACAAGGGAAAGACCGATTAGCAGCCTAGATTTAACAGGGCAGATATTCAGCATTTTCAGATATCGGTATCTATGATTTTTCTGTCGGATTGGCAATATAATGAACTAATTTAAAAATGTGCTACTTTGGCTTTGGTGCAGCATCCTGTCACAAAATGTCCCGCCCCCAGCAATATCTCATTGGTAACACATCACAATAAATAAGCTATAAACACAGAATAATCTGAATCTGCAAAGTAACTAGTAACTAAATCTATCAAATAAATGAACTGGAGAGGAAGTATAAAGTAATAGAAAATGGAAATACTCAAGTACCTGAAAATTGTACCAAAGAACAGTGCTTGAGTAATTTGTACTTAGGTTTATTCCATCACTGGTTACTCAAAATTTTGCCACAAAGAACTTCATTTTTACTACAAATGATGGTGTGGTTGTTTGTGCATCCTGAAAAATGTCAAACAGAGAAGACTTTTTAAACTTCATTTAAATTATTCATGATACATTTTGTCATTCTTTTGTCAGCAGGATTGCAACAAAAATTACTGAACGAATTTCCACAAAATCTGGAGGGGGCCCAGAATAGATCCCATTCACTTTTGGTGCAGCTCTGGGTAAAGATTCTCACAATATCTAACATTGCGTGATAGGGTGGTTTTTTTTACGTTTGTGTTTTTTTTTTGTTAATTTCTCAGGGAATATTGGATTTTGGAGCATGGATTTTGATGAAAAAAATAGCCATATTTGGGGGGCTGTGGGTGAGTACAAAGGGGGGGTTGTTGGGCCTTGGTGGAGACATACACTTTACTGAGTGCCATTGTAGTTTTTTTTCCCTGAATTGTAACATTGTAAAGTTTGTTTCAGTATGAGCTCTGAAAATCAATAACTGATCATCCCTCTTACAATCTAATCACAGTGATGGTTTAAAGGGTATATCTGCTGACTTACTGATACGGACACGATTAAAAGGCATGTGCGACAACCTCTACAATGAAAGACACACAGACAGCTGAATAGATAGGGCTGCATGGTAAGGTAAAAGAAAAAAATTATTATGATAGATACATTGATTTTGATGCTTCATAAATAGTGGGAATGACCATTTATGGATAATGATTTTCATTTTCACTAAAACCCATTAAAACTAGGATATTGTGACATTTGTCTGTACCAAAGAAATATGTTTTCTTACATCTGGAGGACAAGATTTACAGACAGTCCCACAGTAGTTCAAAATAATGCTTTTTGTCACATATTTTACCACATCAAAAAATTGCAGCTACTGCATTTTGAATATTGCTCTATACCATATTGCAATTTCGATAATATTTTGTAATTCAAATTTGTATTGGAATTTTCAAGTTTTAAGACAAAATACCAAACATAAAACAAGACAATAAACCAAAAAAAGATTGATGGCACATGGCACCCACAAACCCCTGAGCCCCCCTCCAATCATAACACAGACATCACGAGACATGGCTTACAAAAATCCAATGGCAAAACATCCAGATAAAACTAAAAATACAAACATGCTGTCCACATGTAAGCCAGAATCCCGTTTACGGTGTCATGGCATAAAGAATAAAGTAGTCCGTCTCTGAGGGATCTCAGTTCTTCCTGAGTTCAAGCTAGGGTCTTCCTCAGTTTTTATATGCGTCCAAAAGCAGTCCCAGGAGGTGGTCCCATTCTCCAGTTTACTTTTAAATCTGTTGAGCATGGACTCATAAGATGCAGTCACGACCACTGCGTCCACCAACTCTTTCATATTTGTCAGTCAGCTAAATTTACTCAATTTAATTATTGCTCTCTTCCCTTCCCAAAGAAAATGTTTGTTTATTGTCATACCTCTTAAAAATGTAAGGCGGAATAATAATTGGCAACATTATAACCAAATAATTAAATTGAGGGGCAACACTCATTTTTGTAATATTTACCTTTCCCCACAGAGTAAGTCTGATTTTTTTCCCATTTCTCTACATTAGCTTTAATTTTTCCTAACACTGGCTTAAAATTCAGTAGGGGTAGTTCATCCAGATCTTTGACCAGCCTTTTCGCCATCTAAGGAAATTGCAGCTATCGGCACATCTTTTGACCGACTCAATCACGTTTAATGTAACAATTTTCTCATAGTATCTGTAGAGGATCTATTTTTCATAAAACCCGCCTGGTAAGGATGTATAATGCTGGGAAGGACTTGTTGTAAACGTAGGGCCAGCGCCTTTGTTAATATTTTACAATCCAAATTGAGCAAGCTGATTGGTCTAAAATTAGATGGATCTGCTATATCCCTATCCTTCTTAGGAATTAAAGATATTAAGGCTTTGTAAAAAGTAGGTGGCACCTGTCCCTTCTCAAAAGCCTCCTGATATACCTTCTGCAGAACTGGAGCCAGAATATACTCTTTATAATATTCGGCAGGGAATCCGTCATAACCCGGTGATTTCCCGGTTTTCATTAATGAGACTGCCTTCCTTATTTCACCCTCAGTTATCGAAGACTCTAGTTTCTCTGCATTATCAGAGAGTAATTTGCGCATGTCAATGTTAGAGAAGAACGTTTCGTGCTCCTTTTGGTCAATACTGCTAAATGCTTTTGATGTACAGTTTCTCATAGAATTGTTGGAATACCTTATTTATATTTTACTTAGGGTATTCCCCTGTTTAATGGCTGGGATGGTGTTCGAAAAGTCCATCTGTTTTACTTGTCTAGCTAGTATTTTCCCAGTTTTCTCCCCACCCTCATAAAAGTTAGTTTTTAATATGAACAGAGCATATGCTACTTTTTTATTATAAATTTCGTGCAGCTGGAATTTCAGCTTACAAAGTTCCTGATATTGTGACTCTGAATCATGCTCAGATAATTGATTTTCCTTTAATTTAATTTCCTTCTCCAAATCTTTGATTTTGTTAAGGCTGTCTCTCTTCTTTTGAGAAGCATAGGGTATCAACTTCCCCCTTATATGTCCTATCCACCCTGTCTTAAATCTGACCTCCTCTCCCTCATTTAGGTGAGTTTCTTGTATGAAAATTATATCTGCCTGATTGGTTTTCAAATATCCCAATATCTTGCGTCATTCAACTGGGTTTCCACTAATGTCATGTCAGGACATGGTACTCCCTGGACGCCAGCTCATCGCAGGGCCCTCACTGATGAGCAACGTGGGGTTCAGTATCTCGCTCAAGGAAACTTCGACATGCAGCTCAGCTCAGCCCGGAGCCGGGATTTGAACCAGCGACATTCCAATCACTAGTCGACCTGCTCTACCCGCTGAGCTACAGCCGCCCCCACTGGGTTTCCACTCCCATTGATATTCCAGGACACATATTTGATACACTTCCCTGTCATATTTACCTGAATGTATTGTTATATCCATATCTGTTGTACTATTAACACTAAAATATATCTGCCCATGATGTCTTATGATTTGCAATACAAAGTGTGGAAAAAGAACATTTCCAACATACTGAACACGTAAGGAAAAACATATTATACCATATCAAAATTAAACTAAAATTAAAACCTTATCTGGTCCATGGGTTACCTCTGCTCTCCTCCTTCAACGGTAGCTCGTTCAGGCCTATCTCCCCCGACCATCCACACAACATTCCTGTGGCTCATTCAGGTCCAGATAAATGTCTGTTTATCTTTTATCTCACATTCAGGCCGCACCATCCTCATGATCATTGTCGCTGTTGAGTTTGTCTGCATCCTTCGCTTTGGCAAAACTCAAGTTTTTCCCTTTCCACTTGAACCTTGACGTGGCGATAGACCAATGTATACCTCACATTGAACTCCTGGAGCTTGCACTTCAAAGCCTTCCTCCTCTCTGTCAGCTCCTTGGTCATGTCAGGGAACACAGAAAGTCAACATCCTTCCCACTCAACCCCATGATTTTCTTTCGCCATGGTAATCACCCTGTCCCTCGCTGACTGTCTCAGGAAACGTATAAGCACCGGCTCGGAGGCCGGTCTGGGTCCGGCATTGGTGCCGGCGCTCAGTGCACTCTTTCAATTTCAAACTCAGGATCGACACGGACTCCAAGTTCCCTCAGTCAATATCTTCTGAACACAGTTTAACAGTGTCCCATTTAGAGGTGGGTAAAAATATCAATTCATCAATGCACTGCAATATATTTTTTTTCCCAATTCAATATCGATTCAGAAAAGCTGCGGCCCCCGACCACCCGCTGTCCCTCGCCGGATGCCTCTCAGTCCCCGCCTCCAGCACCTGGAAGCGCCTCGACCTGGCTCAAGGGTCAGAGGGTGATGCGCCGCGGAAACGCCATCGGAGCTGCGGAGGCGGGTAGCCGATGTCTGACGCACTGCTCTTTTGGAGACTGTAAACTCCCAGCGCAGCCAGTCTCACTCTGGCCGCTGCACCGTGCACCCGCGGGTTGCAATCTCCTCCGGGGAGAGAGGGGGTACAGTGTCAACGTTTTACCCTCCCGCGTCTAGCCGGAGGGCGGAGGGACCGCGGTTCTGGCATTATCTCTGCTTAACTATGGTTGCACTATTTTATATCTAAACACACCGTGTGCCTTTGTTTACATTTCAATTCGAACTAGAACTTCCTAGAGGAAAGATTTATAATTTAAGATTACTTTTATTTCAAAAATTAACAGGTACTCTAATGAATTATTTGTTTGTTACTACTTATTACTGAATCGATATTGAAGCATTTAAATCAATATTGAATCGAATCGATATTGAATCAAGTTGCGACCTAAAGAATCGAAATCGAATCGAATCGTGAGGTTCTTAACAATACCCAGCCCTAGTCCCATCGATGCCAAAAGTCTCTGTCAGGCAAATGAGTCTCACGTTGTTTCGTTTCCTATGGTTTCGAGTGTTTGAATGCGTTCCCACATTACTTCCATCTGTTTACTTCTCATGCCTTCAGCCGCGTCTAGCCGGTCTGAGGTCTCCTCCAGATGGACGATGCGTGTTTCGGCCTCCCCGAGTCTGTCATGCATGGCCGCCACTGTTGGTTTCAGCTCAGTCGTTGTCTCCTTGATAGTCGAAACGTCTGTTGCTACAGACTGTATTGTGGCGTTCACTTTAATAATTTCTGCGAACAGACTTTCGAGATGGGGTGGCAGCTCGCCATTGTCATTACCGTCAGGTGGAGGAGTTCCCCCTGTGCTCTTGAAATACTTTGACGCTGACATTTGTAATTCTGTTATTTACTCCCCCAGAAGGACCTAGGTCCTTTACTCAATCAAACAGCTTATAAGGACTGTGAGCCACTAACAAATAATAATTTACAAATGTATATGTGGGAAGGTGGAGAGCCTCTAACCAGTTGCAGTCTTGTTCGTTGCACCGACGTGACAATTGTGACGATTGTGTGAGTTTTAGTCATGAATCCACAGTTTTATGCATTGGGCTCTGCAGAGTTCATTGCACATTTTTTGGACTTCTATTAACAAAAGTTGTGGGCGGTTTAGATGAAACCTCACCATTACAAATCTTTTGTTACCCTTCTATTGATCTTTAAAGCGAGTTAAAGGTGGAGTCAAGACACTGCAGAGCACTTATTGGTCAGAGGGAATAGCTACAAATGGTTGTCTTGTCATCTATGGTCTAGAGTAGGATTTCCCAAACACAGTCTTTTGTCTCGCTGCCTGCAGCTTGAAAGAAAGCTTGTCTCCTGGTTATCGTATAGACATACTGAGAAGAAAGAACACAAAACATTCCGTCCTCCATTGTGTGTTTGTTGTCATTAATAACATCAGTGCGTAATGTGTGGGTGTGTAGTGAGTGAGAGAGTGACGGAGATGTGAGTGAAGCAGAAGAAAAGGTTAGCAGTACGTTGTTGGTCTACCAGTTAAATTATATAGTACAGGTAACATCATGTCAGTTACTAAATGCTGCATCTTCTCAAGAACAAAGAAAGTATTGTCTGTTGTTTCCTAACTGCTAGAAAAGGGAATAGCCCTGAAGCCTTAGTAACAACCCCGCCTAAATTGCTGTCTGCAGTGGAAATGCAAATAGATCGAGGCTACATTTATGTAAAGTTTAAAGAACTCACCTGAACTGAAACACACTGCTTGGAGGAGGTTTATTGAACATTGTTTAAATTCTGACAACCTGTCTGTCAGGTAACGCAGTTCAGAAACATTCTTGATTTTTACTTGAGAACATGCCATATTATATAAGTAAGGCGGAGGTGGCAAAACCCAGTCATGCTGTCAGTGCCATTCCAAATAAAGTTTCATATCAAATCTCCTTGGACTTAAAAAAGCTGACATTCGCAGGAAAGTGAAGAAAGAGTAGAGAGAGAAAGGGATTTATAACCGCCACAGTTAATGCTTTGTGAGGAATGTTTAATTTAATGTCAGAAGAAATGTTGTACATCATATGAAGTCGTGCATTTACAGGAGAGTGAGAGAGTGCTTAATATTTAATGAGTGTAAAGTGCTTGTATCTTTACTTGATGGATGCGGGGCTTCTTTTAAGTAAACATAGTTAAGTATGGAGTTTGAGAAACCAAGTAGCTGCCGTGATCATTTACCCTCTCTCAATGGCGTCTGTCATGCCTGGACGTCTAACCACACACAGGCTGTGTCTCAATTCAGGGTCTACATCCTTCAGAGGAGCATTTGATGGCCAGTTACATCACAATGCCACGAGAAGGCTCTCCCAATTCTCCCTTTTTGGAGGATGCACCACTGCAATCCTTCATGGCCTCACATGTCCCAAGAGTCTTTGCGCGCCCGAAAACGAAGAAAGAAAGAAAGAAATAATGGCGACATTAAGTGGCTTGCATTTAAATGTAAGTATTGGGTTTATACTCGATTTTACTCATTTGAACATCCAACGCCAGATATATAAAACTTCAAGGGACGTTAAAACCTCAAAATGTCAGTTTAAATATGTTGGTAATGCTTAGCTTGATGCCTTTGGAAGTAAAGCTTTAAAAGCCTTCACTTTCAAATATTAGACATTCAGAGGTTGACTTATTTCTTATATTTTATTGTGACTGTTGAGATGTTATAGACTATTTTTACTTCATGTACATAAATGGACCAAGAAGAACACATTTAGATCAGGCTGTGATCCATGCTTTATTTCCAGACTGTAAAACTGTAAAGTCTAGTTAAACGTTTGAATTGAATACATTTATGATTATCATTATTATGATTATATTTTTGCTGTATTATAACCCTTTTGTCTGTTGACATAACACAAAACATCTTTTACATTTTATTTTGTTTTAGGGAGCGAACAGAGAGCTTTATCACTGTACGAGGTCAGAACGAACATTTGTTCACAAGGAGCTAAACATTCCACCGCGGTTGGATGGAGTAAGGTAGTAATGAATAATAAATAATAAATAGCCCGTCTGTCAGTCCTGATGTCACTTTTTTTGGAAATCTTTGTGCCCCTTTGTTAATGTGATCTTGTGTTTACCTTTTCTCTTGCTTCTCTCTGTGTTCAAAACAGTTCTGGAGAAGATGGACCTGGAGGGGAAGGTCGAGCCCCAGCAGGCCAAAAACAAGTGGGACCATTTAAAGAACAAAGTAGGTGCAGGTTTGAATGATGATGTGGAAACTAAATTATATTTGTTTTACCCATGCAAGTTAATAAATAATTTGCTGAAAATTGCTGACGTGATTTATTTCCACTGGTTTAGGATTGCAAATATCCAGGGACAGGAGAGGGGGTCAGTAGGAGGTCCAGCGCTGCTACTGGGCCCTGGTTTCTCCTCATGGATGAGGTGTTAGGACAGAGGCCTTCCTTTAAATTATTTGTTCATAATTGTTCATTTTGTGTAATTCATGAAATAAAATATTGCTCTGTTGTTACACTTGGTCTATTCCATTCAGTATTTGCAACTTAAGTACAATTTATAACAGCAGACAGCATCAAGTGCTACTTTTCAGGGATACAAGGGATTGAGGGTTTTCTTTTATTATTAAGGTCTAAACATTTACAACCAGTTGTGGCAATCAACAGTTTATATGTCTAGCATTAACGTAATGTATCGGTATGTTAATTACCCCTAACTGCTAGCTAGCTAATAATGCTAATAATGATAACATTACTGTGGGTTCAATAACAGGTTTACCTCTCCACAGTCCACTCTCAACCCAAGATGAACCAGAGCTGCTTCTCCTCTTCCTCCACATGAAGGAGTATTAGAAAGGAAATCAGGAATTCCTGTAGCTCAAACATATTTGACAGTCAAACTTTACGCTTCTTGTCGCTTTCGTGGACCTGGAATGCATAAATAGTGAAATAGACGCGGCCTTTGAAGGTCTCTCCGAAGGACTCGCCTTCGAAGACCGCAAAGGCCGGGTCCTTCACAGGATGCAGACCCTGAATTGAGACACAGCCACATTAGCTTCCAACGTTAGATTGCGCATGTTGGAAAGTGAGCTTGTTCAGCTTGTACAGAGCTTACAAACAATAATTATTAAGGATTTCTATGAGTGATCTGAATGGTCTAATGTGTGCTTTGAGCTGTGCTGCTCAAAGAAGACCTCTCCAGTCCAAACAATGGAGCCATAAATCTCAACATCATTATGAGCTATTCAGATGTTCCCTGTTTGATGTGCATATTTTAGGAGCCAGAGGGCCATCAAAATCAAACATAAAATACAAATTAGATCTTTATGAACCCATATTCATTTACAGTCTGCTGCTGCGTTCTGTTTAATTTTTGTCTCTCTCACTCTTCATCTCAATCATGCTCCTCCAATCTGCTCAAAGCTCAACAATATACAAAACACAACAAACACAATGCCTTTTATCAGATCATTAATCTATAATAATGTTTGCTGTGTGTATAGAGAACATATACATTTCTCCAAATTACTCTAGGAGTTGACTGTGTCATCTTTAACTCTGCTATAATTGTTGATTTATATAAAGAACATTTTGAACCAAAATATACTCCAACACTAACAACTCCTCATGGGAGTGGCAGCAAAAGTAGCAGCCTCAGGCTCGATCAGAAAATGTTTGGCCAGTCAACGTCATTATTTCCCAGGCCATCTGATATAGCCTCACCAATAGTCGTAACTCGTCTGCCAAGGGCAAGGACCCAAGGTCACATATGGCCTCAGGTTAACGCAGTGCAGTCCACTACCAGGATGAGGTGCCACTAGTAGGCATTAAGCCTCCTGCTACACAATTTGTTAAAGTTAACTTCCACCACAAAGACATTAAGATAGAATATAAATATGTATGAATTATTTAGATTTCATATTTTTGCCTGATAAGGACTTCTTTGCACAGTATTGTTTCACAGTCTTTAATTTGATTCCACTTGAGTGGGTTTAGAAGAAAATCCTCTCTGTCAGATAGTGTCACATTTAATTTTTGAGACTCTGGATAACCTTTTCTAAAAGGTTAAATCTCCTAAAACTTAAAGAGACATTTTGAGGCACTTGCTGGAAAATGGAAACCTTGCTAGAAAGTTGTTGACTAAATATATTTTTGATTTCAAACCTGCCTCACCCTTGATATTGACACAGTATCATTAGAGTTACTCTTCTGGCCAAAGACTTTTTTAATTTTGTTTATTTAACCAGGTTGTTCCCTTTGATATCACATATCTCTTTTACAAGGGAATCCTGGGCAACCATGGCAGCAATACAGGCTTAAGATGTCAAATTAACAGAAAAAGCACACTCAAATAATCAGATTAAACATTTGCACACAGATGACCTGGGCTCAATGGATTTCACCATCATTTTAAAGTTGTTCAGTGGTACAATATTCCGAAGTTTAAGTTCAGTTCCATGCCATGTGTGCCAAAAACCTAAAAGCTTTCTTTGCCAATTCAGTTTTGGCTTTGGGAACAACAAAATGCAAAATGTCAACATAACCAAGACTGTGATTTCCATATTTCAAGTTTAAAGAGAATATAAGTAGGATGTTTACCAAGAATGGCTTTGTAAATAAAAATATACCAGTGGCTGAGCTGGCGTGCACATAAAACATTGAGTATAACACATG
>CAEMYA010000205.1:2729166-2745053 GCA_903131615.1 Diplodus sargus
ATATATATATATATATATATATATATATATATATATTTGCCTCTGTAGCACCGCTTCTAGCTCCTGATCTTCTACCACCGAGAGTGGCCGACAGTCCACTGCAATCCACTTCACCAGTCTGTTTGTTAATTTGTCAGTCGTGGACAGACGGAATTTGTCATCTTGTCGAGTGTGGATTGGCGACACTGTCTGCTCGATTTAGGAGCGTTGTCTGTGCTAGCTGCAACATGTTTGCCGTTGAGGTGGTCGCAGAGGCTGGGAGTGCTCCAGTGATAGGCAAATTCTTTCTTGCACAACTATGCTTTTATCCAGGTTTCCACCCGGTAGTTTTTTAAAACTAAAATGTCCGCCCTCCGAACCCAGCAACGACTTCTCATTGCTTTCGATTTCTCGTGTTGTGTCCTGTGCACAACACGAGAAAATGCAAAAGTGCAAAAATGAATTGCGATTAAACCGTTATTTTTTTTGTTGCGTTATTTTTCTTTAATTAATTAGTCATAATTAACATGATAAAGTAAATAATAATAAAGACTACAGAAACATGATCAAGTTTGTTATGGTCTGTAAGATTAATATTGATGTATAATATATAATAGCATTAAACCTTCTAAATTTCCCTTAGGGTGGATCTAGTTTCATATACTACAATGGATGGCTTTAGAGGGTACATGTTTATGCAAACACATTACATATCGAATCTAATTGTATTACAGTGCATAAAGAAAGGGATGACTTGACTTGGATTAAATATCATATGCATAAGAATATTACTATTACTATTAATTGAGTGCATCTCATTGTTGCCTGTCTATTTGTTTATCAAAACTGTGATATACACAGCTATAACACATTCATGATTTTCTAACCAAACAAATGGCTTTGCTTTGTTCTTAGTATTTCACTGCTATCAAAACACCTGCTATATTGTGCTTTTTAATGTGATCAGGTATTAGAGTTGTAGCAGCGCTCTCAAAGATGCTGCAGAGTGGAGTTTTGATGTCTTAAAGACGTCCTGGTGCTCACAAATCCAGACCAACCTTGTTCAATGTCAGAGGCTGTGCCTAGGCTGCCCAAAATCTGTTCTAGTTTATTGGGTGTGAAGCAACCCAAAATTGCACAATAGCTATTTGCAATGACCAGGGGATGCTACAAGGCGTGAGGAAGGCTCGAAATGTTTCTGCAACTTAGTGGGGATGAAAATAAATGAGCAGAAGGAAGGGTAATATTTGGCTGAATCTCCCATTGATTCTCTGAGGTACTGTATAGTGCCCAGCATCTCGCATAGTAAAGATAGTGGAGAGGAATGATCACAGGAAAATATGTTTATCTTTGATTTTCCTCTATCAGTAATCAGGGCCCTGGTTTTGTCAATTATTTGTAATTTATCCCTGTTTGACAGCTTGTAAGCCAATAAGATCCAACATAATACTGAGCCTCATAAAGAAAGGCAAATCCAGACCTTATGGGATTACTGACTCCCTCATAAACTAGGAACTAGGAACACCCTCCTGAGCGAATATTCCATTTATAGGATTTATTTTGTAGATCCCAAAACAGAGTTCACTGCTTTGCTGAACCTAAGAAGATCAAATGGTAGAGCCTCCCTGTCAACACTGTGCTCAGCTTTTCAATATGCATCACCTAAACTGACACTGTGAGAGGTAAATCTGGTGGGCCATCAACACGAGAGAGAGGCAACGGAACATGATCCAAAATGTGTCAGATGGTAGATATGTGAGTGAGGGTTAAAGGGGATAAAGCTGCTCGCTATATACCGAACTCTTGCAAATAATGCCTATGTTAATGTAAGCATCGGATTAAAAACATAGATCAGGATTCCCAAACAGGGCTTATTTCCTCTGTTGCCAGGGGCAACATGAAAAGATTATGGACAAATTTATATCATTTGAAAAATGGAGAAAAAAATATTTCATTGAAAATACATCCACATATTTGTATTCAGTAGGAAAATAACCTTCAAAACGCAGTTGGATTACAAATTGGTATGATGCATATCTTTAATAAATGTTTTGTCACAGTAACCTGTAAAATACCAGCTACAGTAGCCTGACTACACAGTACACCGATGAGTATGTCGTAGCACCTTAAAGCAACATTATGTAACTTTTTTACCTTGACATATCCACTTAAAAATCATGTTGATGGTACAGTGTCTTGTAATTTGGTGATCGGTGTCTCTGTCTCAGCCAATCTGCACTCTTCAGTGAGAGAGCTGTTGCGTTTATGTTACCTATCAGAACAAGCCTTTAAATCCACAGAGGGAGTACACCATGTTGCACTGTCCTACAGTAGGACAGTAAATGAAAATGGACAAATCAAACGTTGGGGACTACAGAGGGCCATTTGCTTTTTTTGTAGCCATGTTGGGGAGGGTTTTGTGAAGGGTGTTCAGTTGATTGCAATGCTACTAAGGCCTACATGCTGGTCTTTTTTCCTGTCTTTCCTAAAATGTATGTACAGTTGAGATAATTGTTTGAAAAAAAGTGTTCAGCTTCTGCCACTCCAACTTGTCAGTAAGCCAGTAAGAATGTAAACTTGACCAAGCTGACCAAAACATAGACTCTTGCATAGTTTGAAAAATCATTTTAAGATTACCAAGTTACCAAGTTTATGTAGTGTTAAAATCTGTTGAAGTGAACACATTAAGAACATGAAGGGTAACGTCTTTGAATGATTACTTTAGGCCAGTGATACAGAGGAACCTGCTCTATTTATGTCAAGCTAAACTGCATGCATCAATTTTGCTTCTTGTTTCTTTTATTTTCTTTTATTCAGTTGCAATCACAATATCCTTCAAAAAATTATTTTGATATGCACATTCTGTGCCAGTTAAACACTTCACTACAATGAAAACTGATTGACATTTGCTCATTATTACATTCAATTAAGCCCACTCATTTCATAAATCCGAGTGTTTGTGAAATGAACAAAATGCAGATTAGATGGAAACTCTTCTGTGCTGGTAAAAAAACAGCATGTCCAAACAGAAAAAAGAAGAAAATCACAAAAGAAATCTCATTCAAGTTTAAAACGAGCATTTAGCTATTTAAAGACTTCATTCTTCTTGTTTGACAAGACACACATTGTACTTGCACTTGCTTTAACTACGGCATAAACTTCATAATCGTATTCAGAGATGAGCCACGCAAGAAAAACAATCCTTTTAACTCTGTTCCATTCAAAGTGGAAATGAGACTACGTAACAGACTTGCACTGTTTCTTCCCTATCTACAAATTCATCTTTTCATCTTAAATCACATCAAATGAGATGTCCCACAGCAGCATGAAGATGGGCTGGCTGATTTATGTTTCCATGCTTCTTTTCATCTAAGTGCATGCTGTTTATGTTCTATAGTGTATTGATATATAAGTAAGAGACATTTCATGCAACACACATTGCATTGTTTATGTATAAGGTCGTGGAGCCACATGTAAGAACTGTTTGTGTTTCCCTGAGAGTGGAGGTAATTACCAGAGCTGGGAGTGATATGAACTTTCTTCTGCTCCACCTCAATATTTAATATGCCCCCATGTATGATTTTCCACCACACAAGAAAATATGTACAATGTGTTGGACTGACACATGTTAGGCTTATGGCTTTGTGCTGCGGAATGATGTGTGGGCTGTACTAAAGCGGGATATTTCCAACTGTATGAAAAATTCTAAGCTCCGAATGATAACATCTAATTAAATGAGTCAGTGGGAAGGTCTGCTTTACTCATTTGTCTGGATGCCTTTCATGCCAGAGCCTTTTATTCCACACTAACAGGGCATTTTCCTTTTCTTTGATCATATCACTAATGATAGGTATGCAGCCTATATGGACACACTGTATAATCTGTTTTCATTGTTATAATGGTTTGTTTTGCAGCCATACAACAGTATATTTCTATATAGGCCAAACGACAGCCTGTTTGCTACTAGATGACAGAGTACCAGAGGGTATTATAAGTACTATCTCAAATGTCAGAATATGCACCAACATCCTTGCCATGAGTTCCTCTGTCTTTCTCTCCAAGTCAATAACGTTCTCAGTGCATTGTAGAAAAATCAATGTGTGCGAGGCATGGTGGTATTGTGAATTCTAGACACACCGATCTCCACTGCAGAAATGTCTTCTGATGATTCAGGACGGTAGCCGTATGTGAAAATTGCACATCATCCAGCAGTCAGAGAGTGAAGGATGCAAGGGAAATAAGTCAAGGTGAAATCAAGCTTTTTCGACACCATCATGTGTGAAAGAGATGCGCCTCGCCTCCCACCCTGCTTGAGACTTGCGCACGCCAAACATGAAAAAGCCAGTAGGTGAATAAAGACAAACATATCAGGAATTCTCTGTGCTTCCACTACAGTCATGTCAATAAGAGGGTAAGTGACTGTTCAATATTCTTCACCGACCACCAAAATGATGAGAGAAGGGTGATGTAAGAGTTACAACTGCTGCAGTGTATTAGAGGGAGAGTCGGCGCAGCGAGGAGGGAAGGGAGGAGCAAAAAGAGGGGAAAGACAAACTGACAGACAGATTCAAAGACAAAGAGCAAAGAAAATATTTAGTAGAAGCCTTAGAGAAGGCTGTTTACACGACTGTTGCGCTTTAATTAGCTTCTAATGCACTCTCATCTACAGCCCAATCAATTATTTACACAATATTTCCCTTTTATACTTAAGTCGTGCTATTTAGCGGGATTGAAAAAATCCAAACATTAATCGCCTTTGGTTTAATTCAACCACTTCAGTTGGCTCCATGAGCTTATCAGACATGCTCTGCCCACACTGGTTGTGTTCAGTATGAGATCACAATCCACAGTCAATGGCTTTTCCCACTACCTTTATATCTACACGTCCCCCGTGGGAACTCCTACACACTTATTCAGTTTCACTGTCGCGTGAAGACTTGTGCTGCGTTAGATGGGCTGAGGTGACCATTTGATGAAGTGCCGCTCTTGTGCAAAACTAGTTAACAGAACGTGATGTTGTTGTGTAGGAGGACATGTGGAGTGCATTGTAAATGGTGAGCTTTGCAGGAGACAGTAACAGGATGTGTGTGCTCTAATGCAGTCATTATAAAAACGAGCAGAAGGAAAAAAGGTTTTCAATTTAAGTTTTGTCCCTGTGTGTCAATTAGGACTGGGGTTACAGGTAGAATTTTTGGAACAGTAAAGGTTCAAGGCAGTCAGATGGTAAGAAAATTTGATGAACAAATTTCATGTAAAATATATGATAAAAAACAACTTTGACACCAGTGGGGATCATTTTGAGTTTGCCCTCCTCATTTGTGCTCTGGCTCAGCAGTTGTTGAAGGTATGTCATCTCAGGAGCTGTTTTTTTTTCCGAGTGAAAAAGTGGAATTGAATTACAATGAAAGTGAACTCCAGACAAAATAAAGTCTGTGGGGAAAAGGGACTCATATAGAGAATAAATCAAAATGCCACAATAAATGTTGAATGTTTGCTCTATACCCTGAGAAGTGTAGCTTTGTGGCTAGCACAGGTCAGAGTGATATCTCTTCAGGGACCCATAAAGAGATTTGTCAAGTCCCTGTGTCTTGATGTCAAGTGTGCGTTTGAACACATTGAGCTGGCTCTTTGACCTGGCATGCTTGTCTTGTCAAGATTACTCAATAAAGCCACAACCATCGGATTGAGTCAAGTGAGTTTGACTGATTTTTTTTTTAAAAGGTTTGTTGTTGTAACTATTGGCCAATAAGGAGAAACTGTCATCCATGGAGATTCATTGACCCTTCACTCATCTCCTCAGGCATACTTTGCTTATAGACTTATCATGATCCTAATCAGGATTAGTGTAATGTAGAGATTAATTAAAGGATAATTCTGGGTTTTTTTTGTTTTTTTTGTTGCAATATTCAAGAGATCTGTGTGGCCTGGGATTTGTCAGGGTACTGAAGCTTGTATTTATCAATCTCTCAGAATTACCCCAAGGTATTAAGAGTGACTACGAAAAATAGTCCAAGTTTAGATGATCACGAGAGATAATTATGGAAGCCTGCTACAGGCACATTTGGAGGGAAGTAGAACTCATATGAGGCAATTTTAATTTTGAATGTAAAATGATGACATGAAAAATAAATGTGAACAGTATTCTGAGTGTGATTTCAATAACATGGATGTTGATGTGGCAAGTTGTCTTAAAAAGCTTGGACACATGAAAACTGATTAATACTCCTAGCTGTAGTAAATGATTAGCCAGGAAAGAATAATTTTTACAGCTCAATGGCAAAAACACATCATTAGAGTAGTCACTGGACAGTAGTGGTACCTTTGGGAAATCCCAAATGAGCAAGAGTGCAAATCCAGTATCACAAGTACAACGAGTATTTCCTTTTTTCGGAAATCTTCAGCTCAGCCTAAATTTGAGCCATCTTATATTCAATCATTTAGATCTTTTCTTTTAGTTTATGTAATGGCTTCTTTCCCGGTCATTGCAAATACACACACATCCAGCTTTGATGTAGGCAAGCCCTACACACAGATGTCAGTGCAACATTGCTATTACGCCATACATCCGCCTTAAGAAACTGGATGAGGTCAGAGCATTTGCTTGAAGATTTAAATAGTTTTCATCAGAGTCTGACTGATGTATAAGCTGGTATCATATTGCAGTAGCTCTTTACAGTTATACTAGATTTGGCATGTATGTCAGCTGTATATAACATGATGGTCCGTATAGATTTAAATTGGTTTCACCATCCTATATCATGTCCACCTAAGAAGATGTGAATTAGATAAGAATTGTTGTCCGCTTGTTAACCAGACAACAGAAAAGCAGGGCCAGAAAGATAAATGTTACGACACATGAGTCTTACTGAGTGACGAAGTTACACCATTGGTCGGTCATTTGTTCGGTCATTGGTTACTCATTGCAAATCCATCGAGAGGGTCAAAAGCAGGATATTCTGGTGACCTTGGACACTGAGATCTTAAGACTTCTGCCTCCGCTTCGTTATGAGTTCTCTTTCAGTTCAAACATTACTCAAGATATGAGTGCAATGTATTGATCCTTATTGATTTTTTTTAACCTAAATGTCGTTTAACCAGATAATGTAATTTGCTACTTTAGTACACTCTAAGAATGAACGCTGCACGATATTGTGAAAAAAATGTAATTGTGAATATTGTGACAGATATTATTATTAATATTATAATGATTTATAATTAGCGGGTGTGATCCACTTTTGCATTACAATTTACTTTCATGGTGAAACTCGTTGTTGGGGTCTGCAACAACATCTGGAGGACAAGATTGTAGACCAGGGAATCTTTTTAGCACTACAGTAGGTCATTATACAGCGTTTTTTTCCGCATATTTGACCTTTTATCAAAAAATGACAGCTTCCTGCAATTTGGATCTTGCCATATTTAATATATTGTAACCAAGTGTGCATTGTTAAGCTGAGTGTCAGGCATTTTTGCTTGAAAAATGACTAAAACAATGAATTATCAAAATAGTTGCCAGCTAACATTCTGTCAAGTGGTCAATCGATCAGTCAACTAATTGTGTCTGCTGTATTGGTATCTATCTCAAAAGTCCAATATACTGTAGGTCAGGCTATGTTCATGTATAACATCATAGAAATTACTTTCCTACTTGCCTGCGTTCTAAACCAACACAGTGCAATATGGGGAGGGGATTTTGATGATTAATAATCTTAACATCTATGCTGGGTTTGGAGATTCTGTTTTAATCTTCAGTTTAATCAGTACTTCAACTGAAAGTTGGTACACAAAATTAAGCTTCATGTTGTGCATTCACTTGGTTAATATAGACTTCGCTTTGGTCAACAAAATAAATATACATATACAGTATGAAGGGGACTTTCAACTGCATAATACAATCTGCTTGAATATCTAATTGGTTGTAATATTACTCCCGGCTGGGACCACACAGTTTTGCATATACACTGCATATTATGTTATTTTATAGTATGCCATACATGCCACAAGAAATAAGTCGCAATAAGCTGTTTGGAAATGACATCTCTTCTACCTAAAAAAAGACAGAAAGAAATAATATGATTTATCCCAAATGTTTGAACCACCTTAATCCGGATAAGACTCTGAATCAAGGTAATCTCATGGCTAGACTGGAGGGGAGGCACAAGAAACTTCCTCTTACCCTGAGAACAAACAAAGAAGGCCATCAAGATCCATCCAACCTAAATAAACATCTGCGAGCAAATAAACAGAACAGATTCCTATTAAAGGTCAAGTGCTTAAATCTGAAACGGAAACATGACCAGGCTGTAATCCAACATCTCAAGCTTTGCCAAAACATCAACAGCCATGTTCTGAACAAATAGAAATGTCAGAGCCGGACACAAAGGCGTCTCCGCGGGAGGCTCTTCTCATCACTGCAACATGCAAAAGAAATTGTTTACATGCCAGTCATCAGTGATGAGAGCGAAGAGGAGAGGTACAGTAAAAGAGAAATGAGCGAGAGATGCAGATAGCGAGTGAGCAGAGCAGAGATGGGAACAGAGGGGAGAGTGGGGGGCTGACTGTTTGTGTGTATAATCCTGGATGTATTAAACTCCAGGGTTTGCTGCTGGGTTTTTATGTTAATAATGTGCACCAGCACATGGCAGGCAAAAGGGTTGTGGATGCTCCCCTCATTAAATGAGGTCATTTACTTTACCAGCAGGACTTAACACAACCTGAGATGAGACCAATCGTAATGGCAGCATGCTGCTGTAATGCCCATTTCACACAGCACACATTTGATTATGTATGTTGCACTGAATGCTAAAGTAAACAGGGTTTTTTGACTTGTATAGGACAAATGAATGCATTCCATTAAATATACTGTATAGTATGTAACTACCACACTGAAAGGGATGTGTTCTCCTACTCCTTATTTTACCAGCGGTAGTGCTGCTCAGTAAAAATGTATTTGCTGTGCATGTTTTCCTCATCATGTTCCACTAACTGTCCATAAGGACAGATGCCCACAGCCACTGAGTATGTCCTGGTTCACTGACTCTTTCACTTCATCATAATCTTTGTCTCATCAAATCACATCATAGTTATTTCCCCCATGATGTAGCAATTTGTCATTGTGGTTTCAGTTGACTGCATTGTAAATGCCCTAAATCCACCTTATGTTTATTTTCTTATTGTAACATAATCAATTTAAAACATGAAAAGGCTGAGTGTTTTAGTAAAATGCTGTTCTGGGCTACATGTTCAACATAATCACTAATATTGTAATTACAAATCATATATTAATTGCCCCTCATGCATGAACAAACTTCAGGAGCTTTAAACAATTACAAATGGTATACTGTGCATGTCTTATCTATGCATGCCACTGCCTTTGAACCTGGGTAAGAGTTAAAAACTGAAGAATAACACTGTACCTTAAACTGTGAGCTAGCTGGATTCGTTAAGCGTCTTATGCATAAAGCAGTGTGCTGTTTAAGAGTTTTCTTTGATCTCTGCCTGTGTCACTGACTCACATACACTCATTCCGGTGAACACAAAAATAATAAAGAAAAACAAACTGCAAACTAGTCCATGTACCTCACACTTTGAAGTAGGCATATAAAAACAATAAAATCCCACATCAGTGGAGTCTTTTGGGGTCTTAAATTTAAAACACTGTTTACTCTTTTTAAGTAGCTCTCAGAAATTGTACAATTTATCCCAAAGTTTAACATGATCCAAAACTTTTATGAAAGGGTTTGTTAAAACACATGATCTTAGTAAAACTCTATGACCTCTCCTAAAATGCAGAGCTTCACTCCATACTTTTTCACGCTTGACTCTGTTTCGCGAATAATATTGTAAATTACCCACGTATAAACCAGAGGACATGGAAATTGTTTTTGTCAAAAGCAGCATTTAATGTGACAGAAATAGTGCAACACAGGCTTTTATTGTCATGCATATTTTATTAAAGAGCAATTCAGACAGTAGACATTGTTTATTAAACCTGCAAATTAAACAGTAAATTAATTCTAGTTGCAAATGTAAATGTCTGCATCTAATATCTCAAATGTGCTTTGGCCCATCACTTAGCTTATTATTACACGTACCCAAATTAGCGTAGTTACTGCCAGTTTCATGGCGATTAGCCTCCTATTGCACACCGTCAGAAGCAGTGAAGTGTTGGACTCCATACCCAGAATTCATTGGGGTGCAGGTGCAGCCTTTGCACTTCTACAAAGTCAGTCTCCAGTTTTATTGCTGATCCTTGCGTCATCAGGTGTCACCTTATGTCAGCAGAGATTTGAGATTTGTCTTCTCTGTGTACACTTTCAGCGAAGGCTGGCAGAAAATGTCTGGGAATAAATCCTCAGGGATCACAGAGGTGTTGCTACTGTATTTTTTTTCATTGTGTTTTTTTCAAGTCTAGGCATCATCAAGTGATGCACATCGCTCAGTGATTTCACACAAAAACACTGTGGAGGGAACACTGAGATGTAATTTCATATACACACTCACTGCCACACAAACAAATGCACTTTTTCATTATAACATGACTATTTTACTTCAGTTTTACCCATCTTTTAAATTACATTTTTGTCAGACACAGAGGTGGTGCAGACAAGGAGAGTGATTGTTCCTTACCAGCTGACTCTTTGACTGATGCACATGTGCGACATTTTCAAGAATACAGACAGACAGACATACAGACAGACAGACGTGAATTGGACTACTGATATATGGACATGTATATGGATGGACAGAAGTGAGTTATACATATGGAATACTTTTTGCTTCAACATAGTTATGTGTTTCCTGTCAAAACAGGAGTGAACACAGTCGAAATGGGGCAGAACAACACAGCCTCCCAAAAGACAGAAGCCAGTTTGACAAAGGGAATACAGGATCAAGGTGGTTTTCCCAGAGGCTGAGTCAGCAAGGACCACTTACCAAGCTGACGGCAGCGAACTACATTTAGCAGCAGTTAGCGCTTACTTTAACAACGGAGCTACCGCTATCTGTCTACCATGAAACGCTGGACTCCATCGTCATTCTTGGATGTTGCCTATGCCACGGAGTTGTTCATTGACAAGCTACTGGTTATCAGTGCATTTGTTAGCAGTAACTTTAGCAACCAACAAAGCTATCCAGTCAGCAAAAAATATGATTTTTTTGAGGATCTTTGGTTTGCTCTTCGTTTCAAGGATCTGATTATCCATTATTTTTTGTGGGGGGTCCATTGCCATGAGCTAAGTATTGGGATTGTTATTTAGATTATAATAATAAAGGAATAAATGTTTTTTGTTTTATTTTCTTTTGTCCACAAGTGTCTGGGAAACCTGCACTAAGAAAGATTCATGCAGAGTGGCAGCTCCTGAGCAAAAGCGAGGATGTTTAAAGCTTCAAATGTGGTTATTTTATCAGCAAGGAGAAAGAAAAAAGAAAGACAGAAAAACACAATTTCTTTCAAAATAAAACAGGATTTGGTTGAATAAACTCTGAGAACCATGGTTTATAAATGCATCATTTTGAAAGCATGTCTTACAAGCGAACAGCCCTCTGACTGGGGACACGTGGGGACGGCTGGAAGATAACTTTATATTCATGTCATACAGCATATAAATCTGCTGAAACCACCCCAAAACACTTGTCAATGAGAGCGTATGTACTGAAACAAACTGGTAACAGTTTAGTAAATCTGTGCACAAATGGTTATTTATACGTTCCTAGAGACAGTTTATCAAATCATTTTTGCTTAGCTTTTTGAGCAGTTGGCTGTAAATTCCCAAACATCTGTGATAAATTTTCTCATTGCCTTGAATGAGAGCCATTTGTTTGCAGCTCTCTTATTTTTCCTTTGCTCTGCCTTGATGATTTATTCGGGATTCTGCATCAGTTTGTTACCTAAAGCAAGAACAACTCTGGAAAGATAAAAGCTCGGCTTCAAAGTCAGTTCATCCGAGTTCAACCCTGTTCATTTTCTATCTCTGGCACAACCTGTCACTGTACCAACACACACAATGGGGGAAACGGTCATAAAATATCACTCACATGAGCTCTCAGGTAAATTCTGTTTGACATCTTGATCTTCTGAACAAGTCCATTACATGGTTTTGAAAAACAACCCAAAAAGAGCAATCTGAACAGCAAAATTGACAGGATATGATGTTAGTTAATGGCAGTCTGTTTGTGGCATGGGATCTGTACCATAATGACTATTTGGACAAAATGGGACATATCACATTTACAATACGTGTTTATTACCAGACTTTCATATCAGGAGATGGTTATGGTGGTGGTGTTACAGACGTCAAGGCTGCCAAATGGTCAAGTGTATTTTGGATCTGCGTCTCTGTAGTTTTCAGGGTGAAACCACAGGATGTTTCTGAGGAGACCTCTGGACATTTTCAGCTGTATTTGTGGTGACCAACAGAGAAAATTTAACTTCACCAAACATAACGTTTCAACTTAAAGAAACAAAGAGCCTGAACTTATCAGCGGTTTTGCAGAAACATGCTTGACTAACATGTATTCTGGTGATTGGGTTGAACTAAACACAACTTTTTGCATTCTGGAAAATTGTATTTTCCATAGCATGTTTTTTTACTTGAGAAATAATTGGCAAATTCATTAGTAGTAATATAATTGTTAGCCCCACCTCTATTTAACCCTCCATTAACAGCCTCATAGTCTCTCTTCCAAAGGTCAAGACTGTGCGATTTCTTGGTTCCAAGAATCATCTTTTTTTCTTCAATTTAGTCAGGAAATGCTTACGTCAGTGTAAATTCAAAAATATGGGCACTTTGTCACCTATATAAAGTACAGGAATTTGAGAGCAAATTGGGTCTGTTCCTTAAGTACCAGTGGGATCTAGTAGCCCCCTTGGCCAAGTGATTCAGTAAATGGAGAGAGGAATGCTCTGCCAAGTGCAGTGGAACAGAGAGAGCTCATTTTAAAATGTGTACTGTAATCAAGGTTTGCGTGTTTGCGTTCTCACATCAAAATATGACAATTGGGCACATTGCATTTGTACTATATCTGACGGTTATTCGTTACACCCCATCCAATTTCCCTATTTAAATATTGGAAGCTGAAACACTGGGCAGAGCTGCCAGCCTGAACACCTAACCATTGCGAAGTCTTGAATAGTTGACTGTAAATTATGAATGCAAGTCTTCTGTTGTCTCTATATCATACATGAGAAAGCTTTTATGCAGTCAAGAAGTAAAGTATGAAAAATCAATGTACCATAGCCTGAGGTCACTCACTTTTTATTGTACTGAATGTAATACACAAGCCTTTGGACAAATAACAGTCAAAAGTTGTGCTATTAAAGGCAAGTGAGGAGAAAAGAGTCAGAAAGGTGTAAGAAAGGACAGGTCAACCTGAGTTCAGTAACATGCATGAGAAAGAGAACTGAAGTGTTTGCTGTGCTTTTTCTGTTCATTATGTCTATTTAGAATACTTAACAAAACACTCTCATGTATTTTTAAAAGCCCTCTTTGTGAGCCCTGTCAACAACAAAAAAACATGTGCAAGGTGCTTTTAATATCATCTTGAATTTTATACAATGCATTTCTGTACAAACTCACACCCCATTATGATAAAAAAATATATAGCTTACAAGGACAAATTCAGATATTACTATGGGTTTGCATAGCTTCAAAAAAGAGGACTTTATCCTCAACATTTTAGTATTTTGGACAGTTTGCAAGCATTCCATAGAGGATGACTACATCAAAACACAACACTGGACAAAGCTTTTTAACAGACGCTTCCTTGTCATGAAAGAAGGTTTTTTTCATCAATACAGCCAATAAAAAAAGCACCAAATCTTTTTCATCCCCATTCAAGCCCTAACTTTCAATCTCCATTTCAATTGAGGCTTTTTTTTCTCAGGATCGAGGTTTGTTATTGCTCACTCCAGTCACTTTCTCCATGTTTTCGATTTTCTCATTCCAGAGTCGCTGTCATGTTTCTCTTCTCTCCCGCCACTCTGCCTCCACAAAAGCTAATTGTGTGAAATTATGCTGTCTGCCTCAAGTCATTGGTAGTCCATTGTAAGTAGTTTCTTCTTCAATGAAAATGGCAGCGTTTCACATTCTCTTGTGAGAGAATTGTAGTTTGTCAGACAATTAATTTACCAATCACCGCCGTCTTTTATACAGCAGTTCACCCAGGTTAACCATAGGAAATCTTGGCTGTTTAATGAATTTGACACCACTGAATGCAACACATGTTATGTTGTAAACTTTTTCAGCTCACACCCAATTATTCATCTCAAAACTGATATGAACGCTCTTCCAGGAATTGCTAGAAGTAATTGGTGCACTAATGGGATTGATATGGAGGATGTAGTTATGAGGTTGACACTAGTTTTTTCTTCTATTCACCAAAATACTGTTGCTGTCATCATCAGTCAAGTGTTTATATCTTTGATTAAGCTGCAGCAAACACTGCATATTTTATATTTTTATAGATAGCTCTGCAAATTATTGTATTTATCATTAATCCATTTATCATCTATGTCAGAAAACAGTGAAACATGGTCAATGGAATCTCCTAAAGCCTGATTTAATGTCACCAAATTTTCCAAACGAAGAAATACGCAATTAAGAAGGGAAACATATCACAATTTTACATGAATATCACTTCCGTTATTTAATTATGAAGTTATGTAGTTATGGGGTGATGAGGTAATTGGCTAATTGTTGCAACTCTCATCTTAATGTCTAACATGTCTAACACCATCCAAAAAGGAAAGAGAAATCTTAATTTAAATTTCTCATTCAGGCCACTTACAATAAAATAAATCAGTTAAAGCCTTACCACTTCAAAGTCATCACTGATTTACTGAATTAATTCGTAATAAGAGGCTGCACTACAGAAATACAAAGGATAATATTATTTTGGGGCATTTTTACAAGATAGGTTTTTTAATTTATGATAGAATACCAGCATTTGGTAAATACTGTTACAAGATATCAAATATCTCTATCAGTTAAGCTAAATATTGAGGATGCCGTCTGTAAGAGCCTTACCATTTTTCCCCCAGACACTAATAACCCTTGATTTGTTTCACTTTTAATTTGGTTCCATCTATCATTTTGCAACAGCATGACTCTCTTGCTTTAATAATCCTTATGCTAATAAGATGCACTTCTTGTATGTTCACTTCGTAACAATACATTTGGGAGTAATTCATTTGTAAATTCGATCAAACACCTCATTAGTGAAAAAAAAATAATCAAAGAAATGAGCCACATCAATAAGAACTATATTGGAGAAATGTATTAAAACTTTTACTCGTGATCAGATCAGTATCTGATCCTCTCTGTAGCGCTCTGAAAGCAGATGACATATAATGCATCGGACTGAAAAAATCATGTGACCAGGCAACTAAATAACATGCAAATTGAAAGGCAGCAGTGAATTGCACTCAGAGGAGTTATTTGCCCTGTGGAGAGTGCCACTGGCAGCCAGTGTGCTAGCATGCACGGCCACTGAGTGAATATGAAACCATTTGGCCTGCTGCCTCCAATTCCAAACATTCAGACCCCTCTGATGGACTACTCTTCTGTGAGAGTGCTTAGTGTCCACTTTGAATTAATGAACTAGAATTTTCTTTATACACTCTGACTTTATGAATGCTCCACTCTGGAAACAATGTTTCCCCCTGTTACCTGAATTGCAAATTTCTTTAAAAATCACATCTCATGCTGAACACATTTGATTTTAATTCATGCTTCTTCTCAACCTCTGAAAATCCGTCAAGACTGAACATGAAATAGTTGTCTGACTATAAAACTCCCTGTAAAGCTTTCGCTGTACTCTGTATCCATACTGTTCTTTCTCTTCAAATCTTTGTCTTATATCCTTTATTAACCAGCATGGTAACACCAACTGCTTTCTCTAGATGATTT
>CAEMYA010000205.1:2750633-2773711 GCA_903131615.1 Diplodus sargus
GGAACAGACACTTTCGGTTTTTAATTGAAGTGTCCACCATTGATGAAAGAAAAAGAAATGCAACCGGTTTATGTCCAAACGCTAACACACAACACCCCTAACACTAACTACTGCAGCAAGCCTTGTAGAAGTGTAATTTTGTCTGTCTAATGAAATGCTGGCACTGACAAAGGAAATTGGGAAGCTCGAGACATATGATTCCAACGGATCTGACAATTTCTAACTGGTTCCCGAAAATCCTGGATTCCGGTCCCTCGACACAGTGATGATCACTCATGACTTTTCGGTTAATATGAGGAATACATTCTCTGACTTTAAATTAACTCTCAACTCAAACCCATCAAAACCTACCCACTGTGCTTTAAATATTTTCTTCTAATGGTATTCTGTTTCAAATCTTTTATTTAGGTGGTCCACCCTCGTTGCATTCTCCAGCTCAGACATCTATTCAGTTTAAATCCTTCATCAGATGTAGCATCTTCAACCAATCAGTTTGGACTAGTTTTTCAGTATGTGCTCAACACAAAAACAACGTAAAACTTCTTTTTCTTTTGCATTTGATTTGTGTGCTCACAGCTTTCAACAAATCCCCCTTATTCCTCCCAAAGCTCTACAGTCAAACCTTGCTTTTGTAGAAAAATGACTACAAATAACTGAAAATATATTTATCAAAAAGGTGATTTTGTTTGTTTGTTTTCGTCTGTGTGGTCGGCCCCTTAGTGGAAGAGAGTTTGAAAGTTTCATAGTTGCAACGAGTACTGAGGTCACACCAAACACCATGCCTGAGCTGACATGGAGAATTAAGTATAACCTTGGAGTGATTTTAAGGTATCTGATGACAAGGATATAGCAGAAAACAAGTTGATCGAGATTCTAAATAAACCAATTACAAGAGCAAATTCTCTAATTCCGACAAAGTGCTTATTGTCAGATGTGAAAGATCTTTTGAGTGTCAGTGTAAGGTGAAGCAGAACTCCAACCTTCACCATCCTGTATTTACAAAAGTAAATAGATTAAACATCTATATACATTTGTACATTTGTATTTTTAATCTAAATACTATGTGTTTCAAAGCATTTCTTTTTTCTGCAGCAGTCAGTCATTGCCGATGTTAATGTCAAACATATTCTGCATTTAATAAGTTAACTTCCAAGATTTGATTTGATTTTTAAAAGACATGTTCTGGCTTAATGTGGGCGAACACAGACCAACTGGTCAGACCAAGCTGGACTCAGTTGGTCATCTGGAGCATATGTTTATTTGGCAACTGTAGCCATCAATGTAACAAACGTGGAATGGAGAAATAATGATTTATAAAGTTTTTGTACATGGAAATTTAAGCAATTATTCTTTCTTCCGGTTAGCAAAACTGTGAATTTGTGTGAGTCAATCATTATGTTTAAAGGTTACCATACATAAGGTGTCTGAATAGTAGAAAATAAATTGATACATTTAAACAATGTTTATGATGTCTATACCAGTGCCATATGTCAACATGCATTAGAAGTCACATTTGAATAATCTATCATTATCATCCCAAGGATTAAATTCCATCATACTGGAACTGACTATTACCCTTTTCATGCTAAACAATGACCTTTTCAATCTCATATTTGTATTATTGTGTTTACTCTGACTTTAATGGATGACTCAGACTTGCTCTTTCCACTTTATGAGCAGGTGTGCTTTTCATTTGTACACATCTGCCACTTTTTGATGTTTGCGTGAGTGTTCACATTTAATGATTCACATTCCATTTTGATAGAACAACACTTTCCAAATGTGTGCCAAAGTCAGACAGCAATTCTGTATTAAGGTGAGCTGATGAACTGTACCTGCTAATGGCTTCAAGGTCAGTGAAGCCAGATTGTGACCGGGAGGTCAAGGGCTTGAATCCCAGAGGAGAACAAAAAAAATGCAATTTGCACAGCACTGCGCTATTACTGCTTTAGTTTAAATGTGGTACATGTACAGTAAAAGACTGCAGCATTAGCAGGTGACAAACTGGTGTGAATCAGGGCGTTTGCTCCATTAAACCCAGATAAATTATGATACAAGAGGGGAAAAAATGTCTGCCTGAAAACTCAACGTTTAATAGGTAATTTACTTTGGTTTTAATTTGCATTTTTCAGAATAACTTTTCACTGCACTCTGGTAATTTTAACACAAATCATTCCAGGGGACAGTTTTTACTTGTCCCCATTGTCCCTTTTACTGTAAGCAATGAAAAATGACAAAATGGTCTGGAGTAAAAGATTTAAATTGGCCTGTTCATTGCCCATTCAGTGAAAAGAAAAGTGGTAAATTAGCCATGTAAGACAGTGTTCTTATAAAATTCAAAGAAAAAGAAAGCATTTATGCATTTAAACTAGTCATAACAAGATTTCCTTGGGCCACAGATTAAATTATTTTGCAAGTCTTCATCTTAGAAAACATGCCTAAGTGCCCAAAATGTACAATAAGTGGCTGGTCAACTGTCAAATGCATATCATAAAGTCGAATTGTAGTTAGATCATTAACAGTGCTAATGCATAACTAAAATCTCACAGACAGTGCCAGAATTAGAATTAGAGTTTGTTTTTAAGAGTTTAAGAAGCAAAAAGAGAAAGATAATAAAAAGGAAAGTGATTGCGTAAGAGTAGCTGTCGGGCCAAAATGCACCATTTTTTCTGAAGCCTTCATCAATCAGACAGAGTAAATGAAGTAAATGTGTGCTCAGTGCTCCTGTGTGTTTTATTGAATAAACCAGGGACACTAAGTTACATTACTTCCATTCCAGTCTGAATGATATATACTAGTGGAGGCAAAGAAGCCCTGAACTGGGATTATTTTCCTGTTTTTGTACTGTACCAGTTGCTGTCCTGGGGATATGTTGGAAATCTACAGTGCCTGTGATTCCATGTCCTTTATCATTTAAGAGTAAGATGCTGATTCAATTATTCAGCATGTCATGAACCATTGCTTGACTTGGAAACATTTCTGACAAACACTATGAACTGAAACATGAAAAAGGTAGCATGCAGAGTTTTCAGCTGTTAAAAGATGTAAAGTATGAGGAAATGGGAATAGTCCCAGGTCTGTCTATCCAAGATGTTTGTCCTTAAATTCAGTCTCAGCGCAGTTGTATAAACTAAAGTCCATTTTATGCATAGAACTCCTTATATCTACATATATCTGCTTATTCAAGAAGCATTTGGACATTAGTTTCATCAGAAGTCCCTTTTGTCTACATTGGCTCTCTAAGAGACCCTCATGCTTCAGGATGGTAGGAAATATCTGGAAAAAACATTTAAATTCATGAAGCAAAAGAGAATAGTTGGCTGTGAAATTGATCTTAGCCTCACACATACTGTTTCATCTTGCAAAGCAACACTGTAATGTTTACCAATATATCCTTAGCTTGTCCGTTTGAATAGTGCATGAAATGACATTTAAAATATGCCCTTTACTCTGCTCTACTCATTATAGGTACCGCAGGCAGTGGGAAATGGCTTTGGATTATGGAAAATAGAGCTGTGTGGCAGGAGTTGAGCCGAAAAGTCAGAACCTTTGACATTGCCGTTCTGAAGAAAGTCCAGATGAAGGTGTGAATAAAAAATACAATTACAGTTTACTTCTGTGGACAGGTTAGTCGAGTGGCACATTAATATATATATATAAAGAACAAAAAGTGCAGCGCCAACATATGCTTTGATGCTAACAAAATATTAATGTAAATGTGGTCTCATTGGACAGAGTTGTTCCCTTTGAAGGAGTCAACTTGGCAACGACATTTGTTTACCTTTTTACATGCTGTCGACTGTTGAAAGATGACAGAGTACTTTTTAAAGACTAACTTGCCTTAACTAAAACTTGAGCACCTGTTAACCCTTCACACCGAAAACTGTAGATTTAAAAAAAAAAAAAAAATTTCATAATTTTTTAATTCATGCTTTTTAACACGTGACTGTTACCTATGCATGAGGTGGCTGAGGGGTGGGCTGTAACGATCTCTGCACATGGAGGTTGTGTTTTTTTCCAGATGTCTTGTGCCAATACTACAAATACAGCCCAAGGCAGTTTGGTCTAATTAAAGCCAATAACCACCATGGTTTGATCACAAACTTCAATACCAACTGTGAGATTGCAGCCTCTGCGCTTCTTTTTTGGTTATGTTAATTTCTTCAGTTCTTGACAGCCTGCTTCTTCACTTTTTTTCCCTCTTTAACCTCCGGCTGAACCACATCAGCATCTACTATGTATACCTTTAATGTGTAAATGAGCCCTACACAAGAACATAAGGGCCAGCTAATGTCCATGTTCTAATGAATTACACTGATTTGAACAATTGGATGTTAACAGTATCACATTTAAAAAAATACATTCTAAATTGACTGCTACAGTCCTTTTTTTTTTTTTACAGCAGACTTGTAATTGTAGGAAAAGCACAGGTGTTTCTAATCTAAGAAATAACTAAAGATGTCAAGGCTTTAAAAGAATGATACCTTTGGCACTCCCCATGTACACAGGTACACAGAATTTAGCATAAATACAAACAGGTACACACAAATTCACATTGTTTTTTCTTACTGTTCACCTGGTTCCACAGTGGAGAAACAGCTGAATAAATATCAGGAGCACACTTACTGAGGGCCAGCAGATGGGTATCAGCTGAAACAAGGAAAGGTCTTGCAAGTTTAATTCAGGACAAACACAACTAAGCAGGAATTTCTCATCCATTGGTTTAAATTTTGTGTGAATTACTGCCCGTCATAAACTTAAGGAGATTGCTTCTGCAGTTTATTCACTTCCAGTGGAGTCGAGTGCAAAATACTGACATTCATTTTATTACCATGTGTGTCTACCTGTCTTTTGGACTGGAATTCTTAAATGATCTGTTCAGTATTATTATTTGTCTGCAAGTAAATTGCATGAAATATATTGATGTCATTTGTTTAAATGAGTGTATCTTCTGGATTATTTTCCTCTATGCTCATTGGCTGTTGCCACATCTGACGAGAGCAGATGTTGGAATTTGTCAGTCAGTCAGTTTGAGCACCGTTTGAGCCGTGTGGCAACATGTAGAAGCGATCATCAGCACAGACGCCCTGTTGTTAGGGAAGTGGAACTGCTCATTGATGTTGTGCTTCTCTTTGAAACCTCCCCCCATCATGCGTCCCCGTAAATAGGCCACAACCACTATGTGGTTGCATGTAAAACCTCAGAACAAAAATGGCCCTATGTTGTTGTGCATCGGTGACTACACACACAAAAACAAACTATTGATGTATCAAAAGATGATACATGTATCAAAAATAAATCACAAATTGTTTAATTTCAAAATGAATATAAACAAATCAAATAATGCAGTTTTGTGGAAGTCCTCTTAAACCACCGACCAATCACAGAGAAGAGCCATCTTTTGGTTAATCTTTGAGGTTATATAAAACTCACATAGACAAAGATTTTACATAAGTGTTATATTCAGAAATTATATATTTTGTTACATTTAATAATAATGTAGTAATGGTAATAACACTACCATAACTAACACTAATAACAATAAGTCATGTCTCACAATACTAATATTGTAATCCGTGTTAACGTGTTAATTTTGATGAATTAATTCCAGAGAAAAATAATCTGTAAAAAAAACAAAAAAAAACCATATTGATCGCCCCTTAACCTTGTGTCACTAAACACGTTCCACAACAGCTTTGTAAACAACAAGGAGGCAGATAACTAAACGCTGCTGAGCAAAATGGATGGAAAAGACCCACTCCAGCCAGTGTTTCTCTCTAATGGTCTAACAGTCTTTCTTAAACCGAGTGTCAGCTGTAGTCGAACGTTATACCATCTCTTCCAGACGCTGTCGTTTCAGCATGATTTACATTGTTAGCATGGATGTTAGCACAGAGACAAATCATGGATATGAGCTCAGACACATATAGCATGTATTTTAGCAGTGATGGTGATAGCTGTCAATGAAACATGAGCTCTACTTGTGTATTGAGGAGCTGCATAGTTTATCTCTTTGCTAAACGTTTTGTCTGCACTGGTGGCTATATAATATGGTATATTATTAAATGCTTCATTGGTATACGCGATTAATTTCGATTCATTAAGCAGAAAGCTTAATTAATTAGGTTTTTTATTTGTATCTGAATCGCTTGACAGCCCTAATTGTTATATTTCACTGACAGGCCTGAATGTTGCTGCTGGCCACTTTGCATTTTAGTTGTGGGAGCTTATGTTAAGCTTCACAATCTGACAAGATGAACACTTTCATGGGCCTGAATCCTGAAGTCTCCAGCTGAGTTTAAGGTGATCATCTCAAAATGATGATGCACTCCAAAGTTTAAGTGGGAATTTGATCTTCTCTCTTCTCTTTACCAGCTGTTTGTCATTATGCTCTTAAAGAGCTGCAGCTACTAATTAGGGGTGCCGACAGTCAACCACTGCAAATAATTTTTAACCAGTTACGTATGTTGGCTAATTAATTTGCATACAGACGCACTCTGGCTAATGCCTTTGCCAGGTACCTGTCTGAGGTGAAAAATGAAGCATGCTCAACAACGTTTCAGGTGGGAACATTTCCTCTAGAAAGGCAACAAAGTCAAATACATATTGTGATGCTGCTCTTGAGTTGTAGTATTAGCATTACACTGTACCACATTACGATCAAGCACCCGGCTTCCATGTCTGGGGATGGCTTGCGGCCAAAGCTCAAGTTGCTCTTCCCTAGGGGGAGAAAGCTTGATGTGTGTCCTAATACTAACCCAAGGCTGGCCATCACCCCGTTGACATGCTGAATGATTGAGACAGATATGCTGCTAATCAGTGTGGTAGAGAGAGTGAGATTTATACGTTATGTCATCGAGAGCTACTATGATTAAATGCATTGAATACCACTGAGGAGGAAAGAGCTTAATGTCAAGATAGCCAATGCAGACAGGCTAGCGCACATCATGGAGTAAAAAAAATATGTATATATATATACAAATTCTATTTCAGTTCTTTTGTTTTTGTCTGCCTCTTTTTCAGCACACATCCATGGATGGTATAGATTTATTTTCAGTGAAGTTTACTTTTGCAGCAGTCAGTTTCCAGGAGATAGCCAGAAAACCGTGGGTGTGTTGAGTGCAGGAAGTTGAAATATATTTGCTGCAAACCCAGCGTGTGTGCTCAGGTCAGACAGAGGAGCAGCATGTGTCCATATTAAAGCACATTTAGCTAGCATGTGACAGTCTTTACCATGTTTTAGATGTTTTTCTCGCCGTGCCGTCCACAAGGCGTGACTGAACACAAGTACAGTATGATTTCCCATCCTCTTGATCTTCCTCTCATTCCCTGTCTCCCCTTCCCTCCCCACTGAGTGAAGCTCTTTTACCTCATATAAACCCAGTCGGCGGTTGGGGATGCAGAGCGGCAGTCAGCGGTATGACTGGCTGTGTACCCTGGTTTTGAAGTGGAGATGAGCAGCAGATATGTCGCTGCATGGAGTCCGCCTATATCTCTTAAAATCTATAACAACATTAGAAAAGAGAGATAGAGCTGTTTAATGGCAAATTTTCCATCGACTTTTTTTCTGTTTGGTTGTCTTTAAATTTCACACAGAGTTTCACATATATTATTGATGCAATGTGTGTTCCCTGCACAGTAAGCTACAGTGAAAAAAAAAATGGTGAGGTAATCTTCGTTAATCACAATTTTCCTCTCCATGTTAAAATTAAAGGTTTGATGTTGGAGTGAGGCTATTCTTTCATGATCCACATGGGGGGTTTTAAAGGATGGGTTTTTAATGAGAGAACTCAGGCAGGATTTTTGAAGAATACTCTCTCTCACTGTTGGTAAACACAATGTGGATGAAAGATGGTCTGCTCTAAATCAAGTCAGCGTCGCATTCGACTCATTCCGACCATGCAGTTATCAATATGGTTCTACCTGCATTTTTATCATCACTGCAAACATGAACAAAATCAAGTTTACATATTTAGGCATGTCAAAATGATGACGGACCTCATCTGCAGATGATGTTCACCAGTTCACATAAAAACACGTTTTTGTTATGCCAACGGCTGCAGCTATCGAATATTTTTAGAATCGAGTATTCTACCAATTGTCCCATTGATTAATTGAGTCTTATATATTGAGTCTAAAATTGATGAGTGTGTGTGTGTGGAAAGGAGTTATATGGTGTAGGCTATTACTCTCTTGCAATTTAACACAAATTAGTTTTCACATCATAACATGATATCTAGTCATACCGACATCAGGCTACAGCCTCTACAAATACCATACGTTCTAATTAGCGATGGTAGGCTACGTTGAATTAGCTAACATCAATGTTTGTGCTACATTGTGTCAGCAGCACTTGGTGAGCTGGTGTTAACAACTGGATGCTTTCGGTTCAGATGCTGAATCATTGTTGAAGTGCTGTTGTGGTACGCCAGTTCAGCTTTGCAGTAGACACATTGGCTCTCATTTATCAATCTTGCGTGAAAACGGGTGCAGATCTGTGAGCAGAATTGGTCTTACGACAGGACACACATGTGATTTATGAAACGTTCGTATCTGACCAATTCCAGCGTACGAATGATCAGGTCTTGAAAAATGCGGCGGCTGAATTCGATCGTCATTAACATGTTACCCCCCCTAAATATTCCTGGTTTGGAGGCCTCGCCCACTGAGATCAAACATTGAGAGAAGAAACTCTGGCAAGAAGAGAAACTTTCCGAGATGGAGATCGGCATCCCGTCAGCGCCGGCACATCAAAGGCTCCATTCACTAATGAAATGTTGTGCAGAACTGAACAGGCCAAAATAATATGGCACACTTTCTCTGGGGTTTACAGCAGACTTCCCCCTGCTGGTCCGAGACGGAGCTACCTGCCCTTCAGCACCCCGAAGCAGCTCCACTGTGACCCGTGTGCATGTTTGCGCACTATTGAATGTGCATTCCTGCTCTGTAGATGTGGCCGGAGGCATATGTTTTTGGGTTGTTAGTCCAGGGAATTTCTTGAAATTTGGCACAAATGTCCACTCGGACCCAAAGATGAACTGTTTAGATCTTGGTGTTCAAAGGTCGAGGTAACTGTGAACTCAAGGCTAAATCTAAGAAACGCATTGAGGTTTTCTTCAAATTTGGCTCAAATGTTCATTTGGACTCAAGGATGAACAAAGCTCGCATAGCTCCAAAGCACTGTGTCAGGGGTGGAGAGAGGTCTGGCTGCACCACTTCTCATTCTGATATAGAGGAAGAGATCACTCTGGCTTGTTAGCATTTCTTTAAACCAATCACAATTGCCTTGGGTGTCGTTTAAGCCAGGATGCAGTAATGGTGCCCCTGTAAAACAGTGTTGGGGGATACTTGGTTTCAGGAGGTGAGCTCTGGCATGAAAATGGCTAAATCAAAAAAGGTAGCAGGTGCTCGCATGTTAGCGAACTTGTTAGTGTTGGATTAACTTGCCAGTTTCAGCGTGTAGGTTGCTAGCGTGGAGGATATTGTTTCACGTAATGATGGCAATTTTGAAAACAGAGCATTCAGAGTGTGTTATGTAGCTAGGGAATAGGCTCCCAGTAACAGACGTTATATCAACAGTCTACAGCCGAAAACAGATCTGACAACTAACAGCTCAGGAATAGCAACTTGTGAGATGTACCGAGGCAAACATCTGCATGGCAGTAATTCAGTAATAGTTTTGTATATTTTTTTATGAAAAAATTCTGGCGAGAGGCCTTTACACACTGTGGGTGTGACTAATATAAGACACAAATATGCTAAATACTCACATCAAAACTGTTCCCACTGGTGATGCTGAATTGGCAGTAGAATGCTCCAATATGCAATTTAGCGACATGCCTATTCTATTAAAATTAAACTTACTGAAAGCATGCAGGGTGGTAGATAAAAACAGTGCCAGCTTGCAGATCTCCAAGAGGGCCCTGGGGATCTTTGGGGTCAACCTGCAGCCCTGACCATCTTGCTGACAGAGAGGTCGCATTCACTACATCATCTCAGGTGACTGTCCCAGGGATCCAGTCTGCTCAGTGATGTTGGAGGATTTTGAAGCCAGCTGTAACAGCTTCAGTTCCTGGTCAGTTCCAGCAGTCTGTCTATGCAGGGAGCAATTTAAGTCACTCATCCCAAGTCACCGTTTCATATTGTGTTTAGAATCGTGTGTCCTTTGTCATATAATACAGTGAGATTGCAAACAATAACAAACAGGTCAGTCATTTTCATGAGTTGTGACATGATGTCTGGTTTACAAATGATTGGTTGATGACTTCATTTGCAGTGCAAGGGCTCTATTTTGACGCTATATGACAACAATTTAAAAGACAAAAAAACAGACATCTACAGTACTGCAGGTAATGCACTAATTAGGGATAAGTACTTCATACAGCTCCACATTAAAGAACTCAACTGTCACTTTAAAACTTTGTATATTTTTGTGTATTTTTTAATCAGACTGACCTCATTTCTGTGATAATTATAAACTCCCTTAAAATATACTGTAAGCACAAATGGCTGAAGTCTTAATCCAGAGAGTCTAGCAATGAAATCACAGAAAAAATGGTTTGAGGCGTTCTGTAAGAGGTCATGCTAAATTGTGACTTGTTTGGAACTGAATATAAAATCATTTATGTGCCAACAATTTTTTTTTTATATTATTGCCAGGGTAAATGCAAGGCTACCACTGGACCTAAGGCAATGTGTGTGCAGCTGAGCCAATGTAATATTTTGCCTTACTTTTGGGTGAACTTGTTTCACACACATGCAGGGAGGGAGAGAGAGCTTGCAACTCTGTGTGTGTGTGTGTGTGTGTGTGTGTGTGTGTGTGTGTGTGTGTGTGTGTGTTCATGCTGACCGTGTCCCCATTCCTCTTTGTAGTAGAGAATAAAGTGCAATCCCATTACTCTGGTGTGGCTGGTGAGCGGCACAACCATGTCTCAGCTGGTGCACTTTGAGCGGACACTTAGGTTAACCACTTAATACAACTGTTTTCCCCATTGTGTTTTGATAGTTAAGCAGTTTGCAGTGAAAGGTTAAAGAATGAAAAGTCCTTTTTTTTTTTTTTGCATTTTTTGGCAAACCCAACCCATTAACCTCAAAAGTTCATTAGCCATTTGTACGTGGTCATGAATTTGCAGGAAATGTGATAAAAAGCTGAGATCAACTTTTGCATCATCTTGCAATACTCGGAAGAGAATATTTTGAGTGTAAGGGCAAAGACGGAAGAAAATAAAGCTCTAGTCTGCAGACTGTTAACGGCTCATGGCTGCAGGGTGTCTGCACTTTGTTGAAGTGATGTTTGTTTGCTTGATGTTGACTGTTGCCAGGTAACTGCATTGCTAAACCATAGGGAGTCGTGCTACAACGGCAAGGAGTATCCACAGTTACAAAGGGTTGACTGTAGGTAGGGACTATTTAAACTCAACACTGAAGCTATTTGTCATGATTATTCATTCATCTATATAGTTTTATTAGACACCAACGCTGATAATTTAGAAAATCAGCCCTTGTATGCACCTGCACGCCTAAAGCAACATTATGTTATTCATTTACCTTCAGAACAGCTGCAAAATCATTTTGAGGCTTCTGTGATAGGGATAATGGTGTCTTTGTTATTCCCACTCTGCACCTCAAACACGGTTCTTGCACTATGTAACCCGGGTGAGCAAGTGTGTTCTCCCACAAGAAGAGTGTATGCTATAAATCGATGAAAAATGATTTGTATTTTAAAATGTTAGCTGTTCTCCCATCCACTCTCGTCTGACTGTCCTGCTTTGATGCTCACAGATAGCTTTAGATGTTGCTCAAGCAACAACTAAACTGTCACTGCCATTAGCTAGTTAGCTCAGTTAGCCCAGTTAGCTGACTCTTCGCGCACACGACTGGGGGCTCAGAGCACTAAGGGATTGTTGGTGTCACACAGAAGCTTTGAACTGCCGGGAGGAGGTGGAGGTTTTCAGACCTGTAGTTGGGGCATGCTGGCAAGGAACAGAGCCAAAATGAGCACCAGAACCACAAATAAGATTCAGGGTTTTAAAGGCAAGCTTACTCTGTGGCACGAGGCTTTGGAAGAGGGCTCTATGGATATAGGCCATGCCACAGGGAGCATGCTGTACTTGTGCACACCTTTGAACAGTTTTTCTTTATTTGTCTTTACCTTCATTCAAGTTAGCTGGGCACTTAACCGGAAGTTAGCCTGCTCTGTCGATGGAAGTCTCTGGTGAGCACACTCTATGGGCCACACAACGTGGAAGAGCGCTGTAATTTTTTACCAGGAAAGTTGGACTTCTTTTGGCTTCATGCGCCACTGTGCAGCTTTCATAGGAATAAAAGGACGCCATCTCCAGTACTGTACCCAGATATTAATTGGTAGATCAGTGGCTCCCTCTAGGTCAGTTTTGTTTGGCTTCAGCATCAGAGTACCCAGCTGTCTCCCACCATGCTACTGAACTACTTCTTCTTTTCCCTGCTACCTTCCTGTGTGAATTGGCATTCTCTGCTCTACTTCACTATTTACATGAAGAGCAACAGCAGGTCACATCTCTCTTTTGAACATGACTTGCAAGTGGCCCTCTCTTCAGTACCACCAAGGATAAAAAAAAAAATTAAAAAAAATCTGACAGATCCATGTGTCTCAGTAGTTTTTGCCCACTAGTGATTCCTAATGAGTGTAATGTTTTCTTTTAAACTCAGTTGGAAATGCATTGATATATGGTTGCATTCACTTTTGCAAGTAAATTTGTTTTCCTTGACAATGCATCTCTTTTTTCAGATCTACTACTACCACTACACTCTCTCTCTCTCTCTCTCTCTCTCTCTCTCTCTCTCTCTCTCTCTCTCTCTCTCTCTCTCTCTCTCTCTCTCTCTCTCTCTCTCTCTCTTTTTGATAAATATTTCATGTGCAATGTAGTTGTTTGTCAAATTAAGTTAATGGGCACGAGTAGATAAAACATTCAGATTGACCCAAATTAACATGGTATGGAGGCTGTTATGCAGGGTATGAATTCAGGTGTACCTTGAGATTTTGGCTTGGTATGCCGTGGGCACGAACGGTTTAAAAACCACTGATCTGTGGTGTTGACGAAAGGAGCTATAAAGAGCAAAAGGAGAGAGTGACCAAGCAAGAGGCCAAACAAGACTTAAACTCCGACTGGCTTTTAGTCCTTGGTGAGTGCTTCATAAAACGAAATGCTGAAGGATGCCGATGACAGATGGTGAGCTAGATTTCTTACTGTTGGACTTTTTATGTCTTGTGTTGTTGGACTTGCTGAATGTTTGAGTTTTTCTAGCAATGCTGTTGATTAGCTGTCCATACCCCAGTGGTGTATTAGTGAATTGCAATACCAAACGTCAAGTGCTGAATTGTTCCTGCAATAAATGAATACGTCAACAGTACCTTTTGTGAAAAGGGTTAAATCCACACACATCAGGGCTCTTAATTGGCCCTTTTGCGAATTGCTTCCCTGTTAGTTACTGTTGTTATGCATACCAAGCTTTCCATTCTCCCACTGCACATTATGCACTTTATAACGGTAACAAGGACAGATTTACCACCCAAAAGTTATTGTAATTTGTGAAGCCACGGGTCTTTGATTTCACAAGGCAGGCTTGTCTTTCCAAGCCGACAACTATCGATTTTGGTTCCTAGCAGATCCTTACAAGTCCCCCCAGTCTCACTCCCTATATGTTGGAAAACTCTATCTCTAGCTGACTATTTAATGTTTCCAGCTGGCTCATTCTAAAACAAGAACCATGTTAAGTATTTAATATGTACCTGGTGGCTACAGGCATGATATATTGTAAGCTCCTGTCTGAGTCAAAAGTCAGCATTCTCATCAGTTGATGAGCCATTCTTGCGACTTCAGCAGGTGTGATTAATACATTTGCCCTTCGTGGCAAGAGCTTTCTGCCTCGCCATTGAAATGTTACAGGCTGCGATGTCAAATGCAGGGCCTCAGTAGTCAGGATCAATCACACCCAATAAGTTTTGATAAATTGTGATGGCAAAAACTTATGTAGCCTGCTGCCACCGTGACCTGGCTGTGGATAAGTAGCTGAATGGCTAGATTATCCTGTCCTTTTTGTACAGATGTTACTGTGTAACCAGAAGTCAAGCCAAAGACCAAATACAGCCAAACTATAGGACGCTCAATAGTCTTCCCTGACAATTTGGTTTGAAGTAATTGCAAATAGGAAATTTTCAGTGAAGGTTAAAAACTGTCTTTCAGTATCAACTCTAAAGTAATCTCCACATGTACATGCAAAGAATATGTAATGTAATTAATGATCTAGCTTTAGAAAACAACTAATTACGGTAGGTGTAGCTCATTCATGCTGTTCATTGTGACATTCTGTGCCATGGCCTCCAGTAACATTGACATCAGACAGCTGCCCAGATCGTGCAACACACACAAACACTGCAGAGAGGAATGTCACTTCCAACAGCATGCAGATACCCTCTAGTCATGACCCTATTTGGATTGTAGTAGGTGCAGTGCTGCATGGCAAAAGCTGCTCCACAGGATTGGCTTGACTGCCTTCAGCCATCCAGAAAAAAGAATTAGCTCTTTGGAAAGTCTCCAAGGAAAAAAATGAAAGTGATAAGCAGCGCAATAAAGGAAGAATAGCCTTTTGGTGCAGCCTGTACTCGGCGAGCTTCAAAGAGCAGTATGTCAACGGACCAGATGCAGCAGCAGACATGACTTGCATTAGTTACTGATGCAGAAATTTGGATTTCTGTCAGATATCATGAGCACTGCAGACACAGGCTGTCGCCTTCCTAGTTTAGACCCGTAAAGGTTGCTGGTTCGCTGTTGCACCTTAGTGCCTCTTGAAAGCTGTTAGAAACAATACATATTATCCTGTCTTTTAAGAGAACATGAATATTCAAAAAAATATTCAAACCGTCGTAGTGAGTTATCCAGAAGCTTGTATATTACGTTTCCAATTATAAATTATTCTGTCATGTCCAATTACAAAACTCCCTGCTTGGTTGCTGCATAGTGAGAAGAAGCTATCCTCTGAAGGGTATCCAAAACTAAGACCCAAAGTGCTTGCTGTTCATTCTAACGTTTGTTATACACACTTCATGAAAGCTTCTGCATTTGTCAGTGTTAACACCTATGAGCAGGTACTTCTTTCATGGGAAAAAACCCTCCAGCAAACAAGCAGCAATGCTCTGCCTTAATGGAGGCAGCATTAGTGTGTTGTTTTGAATAAATCAGAGGATTCGCACAGTTTCACCCACCTTGGTTGAACAGACAAATACAAGACGATTACAGATTATTTGCTCAGATGAGAGTGAGTGCAGTGAAAATGAAAGGCGCTGCCCTCAAGACAGACAGGTTTAAAAGGTTTTGAAACTGATGGCTTTGGTGCATCCCAGTGGTACAATAAAAAAAAAAAGTCCCAGTGGCAGAAATTTCTGTCAACATCTTTGCTTAATGATTCAGATTCAGACTACAGACTATGGTTATATGGCATAGAGGGCACATTAATATATAATACAGCTGTATCAAAAAAAATGTACCTGGCAGGAATGAAGAACAACATGAATTACGTAAACGGTCTTGAACATGTACCTACTTTTTAAATTGCTTTTGCATTATTCAGTTGTAATGGATGGACGATTTCAATAGAGCTTTTTCCTGCAACTCCTCATTTGTGTTATTAAAAATATCAAGGTATCAATACATATTGATTATTTTTTTTTCACTATTTAAATTCTCATTTATTAGTGTGGTACCCCTCTACTAATCATTTTTTCACTCTCCTCCCTGACAATGAGTTGACACACACATTTAGTGCCCACGTAGCTCCACTTACTCCAGAAATAATTATTAACGAATTTGCTATTGTTCTGAACACACAATAGGCTACCTTTTTACATTCATCTTTTAATAAACATATAAAATTGTATGCTCTTTATTCCGTACATTTTTCCCTTTGGTACTGGACATGGTATTTTTATATTGTGGACCCAAATGCAGACACAGAGGTGTGGTTGAAAAACAAAAGGCAATAAAAAAGAGGTGAAATCCATGAAAACAACAAAAGACAGGCAGCAAAACCAGAATCAAAGAGAGCAAAAACTAAACAACCAGTACAAACCAGGGAGGCACGAGGAACACAGGCTGAAATACAGGCAGAACATGAGGAGCAGAACAGGACTGGGAAACAAACGTGAATAACGGTCAAAGAGTGAGAGTGGGGGAATTAAATACACTGGCACTAAATAACAAATGAATCGCAGAGGTGAGGGAAAAAAACCAATACGGGAAATGTAAAAAAAAAAAGAGTCTACCCCATATCTACAATAGCTTTGAGTATCTAGGTTGCAGAGACTATTAGAAAGATTGCTTGTAGAGACACGTATGACCTCCTATTGTTTGGAGACATTGTGACCTTGGAGAATCACAAAATTCCCACACAAGCATGACACAAGCATAAAACCTACAATATATCATATCAACTAAACTAAAAAAACATGACGGGTATGAATATTGATATTTTTGGAGGATTGTATTGAATTTACAATTCCGCACTACTCTGCTTTGATTCTTACATCAAAACAAATTGCATCACTGCTAAGGCTATAGACCATTTGACTCCTATCCAAGCTTTCATAGTCTTCCATTTATATCTTCCTCAGTTTGCTTTGCCAAGTCTATATAAACTGATCTTTTGACCAGCAGGTGTTTTTGTGTTTTTAAAATACGGCAAACCAGTTGTCTAGGAGTCCATGGTGCCACACCAAAGATATACAAGTTAAGATGAAATAAGTAGCAAATCAGAAAGCCAGGTTTGCCTCTTGGGTCGGAGTTCCACAAAATATTTCTGCGTGAGGCCAACTGTTACACAATCTGGAAATATTGGTGGAAGCCTAATTAGGTTTTGATTTTTCTTATTCAAACAGCCCTTCAGAATGATGTATCTAATTTTGATGCGGACACTCAAATTAGCTTTCAGATTGTTTCAGATTGCCAGGTCCGGGTCTCAGGTCCCAGCTCCCTTTGCAATATGCAAAATTAGCATTTGAGAGGCAGTCATGAAGCGACCCACCCGGTCGCTGCACTTCCTGGCTCAAAATTGGCGATGATTCCAGACAAAGACATATTTTATTGTTGACATGGCTCCTTCACTTTCGAAATATAAGGCTACACTGTAATATTTTTGGGAAATTCAAAATGAGTCACCTCAGACTTTTCACTGTGCTTCGTGCAAGGAGTGAAAAGGAGTGAAAGCTTATAATGTAATGAGCAAGTGATTGATTTATTGTGATCGTGTAAATAGAGATCACTCAGTTACATTAGTCATGTTGTCACCTTCAAGTCTAAGTCATTTGGCTATAAATAAACCTTTAAACCTTCCTTTAAAACTAAACATAAACAGAGGAAAAAGCATACATGTTAATGGATAATTTCTGATCTCTGTGCAGGGCAAACATACAGGAAGGCCTTTCATTTCTCAAGACAGGTGCACATTATTATACAATTGGTCTTTAATGAGCATGCCGTGTTTGTGCAGATCTGTCTGAGCTGGAGGCCCGTCTTCATTCATTTTAGATGAAGTGCCTGGAGAGATACCACATCAATATTCATGCACTGATGATTACAGGAAGCAGGCAGATATATTACTGCACTGTTAAGTGCAAAGAAATGTCAAATGTAAACATGTACAATATGATATATGATATTTAAATGACACACAATTAGATTAATGGCTTGAACCAACCTCAATGACCTCCATTAAAGGCACTTTTAATAATTACCCCCCAAGACATTGGGCAACACTTCAGGAAATCCATTTATAATGAGGGAATGGACTGATTTCAATGTTTGATATTCGATTTGGTAACGTGCTGGAAGTGTTTTCATTTAGAGAAAAACATTAGCTCATTGCACCGCATGCACAAATAACACCATCAATAACCAGCCCGTGCAATGATGAGGATATGTTACCTCGTTACTGTTTCCTCTGTATATTCTGAAAGCTCAAATACCACTGAGATACACCTGAAGATGCTAACGCAAGCAAAGATTTCCACCAAGGATTCCTGCTTTGTGCTACCGAAGCATCACTTCTTCGCTGATGTGTGTGGATGGCTGATTCCCAAAGTAGCTGAGGTAGGTATTGATTTGCTGAGGATAAGAAGGATAAGAGTATATCTGAGTGGGACTGTGGGGAAGGAATGAATACTCCTCGAGAGGCTGGAGAGAATGTTAACGCAACTCAACAAGCATCAGTTTTGCCAAAAGGTAAAAAAAAACAGTTTATATTTAAAGACTTTTTTATCTCACGATTAAAGACAAAAACAAAGAATTTTCTCATGGCGAAGACCGGCCTTCACATTGAGTGATATTTTGGAACTAAACCTCCCCTAAAAGTTTTATTTGAAAGAAGCAGAATAGGAAAAGTGTGTCAAAAGTACAAAAACAGACTGAGCATTGTTTGCTATCCCTGTGTTAATTTGTTGTGTATTATGACTGCTGTGACAGCTGCAAATTTGAATAATATGAACAGCTGTGTGTCCTGTTGCAGTCTTCAATATGATGACATCAGGTTAATGAGACCTGCCAATATGTCCTGCTAACGGGGAAAATCAGATCTCTTATTGTTTGGGTCCAATTCCCACCTGGGTATTTAACAGTCTGATAGAAAACAGGAAAACATGGATGAATAGCCTTTGTTTGCGAAATTAATACAACAACAAAATCTTGGCAGTGTCATTATGGTAAGTCATCTCCACTGACAAAAGAAACTGGATAAACATACTTAATATTCATCAGTCGCCTTCAACAGATTAAATGAAGTGGAAAAGAACAAAAACGTAGACTTTGACTTTATTTACATCTCTTCAAATTAACTAGAACATATTTATTTCACCTTCTCTTACGCTCTTCACTGGTTCTTTTTAATCATAATTTAGGCATTGTGTTTGAGGTGGTGCCAACTGAGGACACAGTTAATCAATGGTGGCCAAATCTAAATGCTCACAATAAATCATGAGGTATTTTTCCCTCCTTTCCGTGTGCCGTGCCAAAGATTTGGCTTTATTTTGAGAAATTGCTTTTTAATTCAATTTGTCCAGTCTGATGTTTTCCACACCCTGCTCAACAAAACAGAAGGTTAACAGATTCATGAAAAAAAACATATTTATGTTTTTTGCCTTGCTTCGACCATCTGTTAGCAGATGCTTTTTCCATCGAAGAAAAACAAGAGCATACTCGATAATATGAGTGTGTCAAGCCAACTTAAATAGAGTCTGAATAATGAGGTGCAGGTTCCCTTCAATTTGTCCTGTACATAACGTTTCTTGTAAATAGCTGTTGTAGTTGGAGGGAAAAGCTAATTGGGTTTTGGAAGTTAGATAGAGGAAACCACAAGATTACATGTAGAGTAATTGCAGGTGACTCAGGATTTCTGAGATTAATACATATATTCAAGGAAACTGTTAGCCTGCTGTCATCCATAATTGCAATGCCTCACCCTTATTTACATAAATCTAATATGGTGGAATGGTGAAGCCTTTGGTCTTTTAGTTGTGATTATTAGCTGCAATGCACCTAATAGAACACCAGGGCTTGACGATTACTTACATTAATCAAACTCTCCTTCAAATCAATCAAAATGTGTGTTTTTCCTTAATAAAAGGAATACAAGGAGATATTTACTAGCAATATCATTTATTTGAAATACAAAAAGTTCACCAGTTTAACCTGATCCTATAGGTTTGTAAGATGTGAGACACTGTGCTCTGACAAAAGATGTGGCCAGGTTAGGGTTATTCGACTTGGTAATTATTAATTTTTTTAGCAGGAATTAACCCAGAAAAAAAAAAACAAGAGTCTTGGTGATGAAGTAGTCCTATGCTAGTTTGTACAAAACCAATACTTTGTTCAATTTTGAATAATGGCCAATCCTGGTCTCATAGCTTCTGCCAGTATTATGTGAAAAATCTGAATTGTGACAAACTTCTGTGTCTTATCTGTCCATCTGATGCTCCCCTCCTCTTAACCTCTCCAGTAGCTCTTTTAGTGTCTCATCTGTCCGTCTTTCTCCTCAGCTACTCTGATCCCTCCTCCCATTCTCTTCTCCTCTCTCTCTCGTTCTGATAAAAAAAAACATGCAATCAGTATCAAAGTCTAGCCCAAAATCTCTTCTTTTTGATTGCATGATTACATCGTGAACACACAAAATCTATCAATTTATTTTACAAATATTTAAACACACCAGCCAATATCAGATTATACATAAGTAACCATTACACCATTCTATCTCATCTGGTCTAAATAGTAATCAGTGATTTACATAGCTATAATCATATTTAAATCCAACCACTGAGCTAGACTAACTCGCTGTGTTTATCTGTTGACTGTTATGACCTGAGGGGACAGCTGAGTTTGTAGATGAGGCAGCAGTGCTCTCACATCCTGACCCACCTGATAACTCCTCCACCTCCTCTAGCCTCACCTGCACCTTGTTTCCATCATCTTTCTTTTTTGAAAAAAAAATGAAAAAACCACAGCCTTCAGGTCCTGCCTTATCAAATTAATGAGGTAGCTACCACCAGATACAAACAATGACAAGCCCTCTAAATCTGCTGCTTGAATGACTCACAGTCGACCCTACAAGTATTTGCATTCTTAATCAGTTATGTATTAATTTTGAGTGCTTTAATGCATGAGCAGAATAAGATTTATATATTCTGATGTTTTTTGTATGAATAGAAAGAAGGAATGTGCAACATATAACATATACTTACACAGTGTTTACAGACTATTTGTAAAATTAATATGTTGTATTTGTAATTTAAACATCTTATTAGTTGAGATTCAAATATTCAACTGCTCATTTTGTAGATATTTAAGCCTATGCTGTACAACAGCACATGTTCAATCAATGTTTTACCCTGTCAAGTACACATTTTCCATCTGTATGAATATAAATATTACGAAGTTACAAATGAACATTTTGTTCATATGTGTGTACTAACATTCATCTGACTGTAGTTACACACTTCTGCATTGATAATTTGGTGAAAGTAGGTGTTGAAGTACACACATTAACGGTAGGACCTGAGGTTTCCCAATAGAACATTGCATTGTAACAAATAGTACACACTTTATTAACAATTTTTAAATGAAAACATGTATTATTTAACTCCACTATTACAAGAAATATTGTATATACATGGTGAAACATTCATTGAACATTTCTGTATGTATTGTTGAACATATGTTAAAAATAAGTTGAGCTTTACAATGTTCAACGGAGATTAATGAAATGGTTGCCTACTGTTTTGTTAAATATATTTAATTTTAACTGTTGGACAGTTATAAACAAAGTTTGAGTGAGTAGTTCACATTCAACAAAATGATACTAAGAATATGTAGGTATATTTATTATTTGCCGCTTAGAGAATCTGTTACACATCTAACGACAAATTAAACAGCTGAATTGTTGAATCTCAATTTATAAGATGTTGACATTTTTTACAAATACCCAGCAAACTCTCCATCCGCAGCCTTTTGAAACAATTGCTTGTTTGTTTTTTTGACTACACTATATCAGTACTAACTTTTGCTGCTGTATCTGGGCTCATTTACATTTGCAGTCTACAGATTTGAGTTGATTCAAACATTTGCACCCATTTTAATTTTGACCTGAAGTTATTTCAGGCATTTCACACATGTACTGGAAGCGTGAGTGTTGATTATCAGTAGAAAACACAGCAAGCTTCTGCTACTGAGTGAGTGCTGGGTGAACATATTTTCAAGACATCCGGTAATAGTGGCTATTTTTATGTCCGGAACAAATAGTTCCTAAATGAAAATTGAATTGACGCCTGTGACTTGGCCTTGGACATCTTCTCAGCATGTTCCACTGAAATCAACAGTCTGTTATTATCTGCTTCAGCAGGCTTTACTGTTATTCAGTCCATTAAGGTTCTTGTATATAGTACACATCCTGCAGCATTCTACAGCTTGTAGAATGATCTGTTTAATGGTCCAACCAACTTCATGTCTTACTTGGACATCTACAAGAAGACCTACATTGCTTTGTTTTAGTACTGCCATGTTGTGCTTGCTGCTTTTCAGTAGTGTGTGTGTGTGTGTGTGTGTGTGTGTGTGTGTGTGTGTGTGTGTGTGTGTGTGTGTGTGTGTGTGTGTGTGTGTGTGTGTGTGTGTGTGTGCGCGCGCGCGAGTATGCTTGCATGCACACAACTATTACTTTTTACTATAATACAAGATGTCTTGTGAAAGACGATACCATAACCCTACAGGACTGCGGTATTGTAAAAGATAAAGAACACAAATAATCAGAAACATCCCAATAACTCTGCTAGTAAGAATTCAAACACATATTCACGTTTATAAAGGCTCGGGAACAATATTTATTTGTTAACGATTCAAGTTGACTTAAGCAATATTTAAAGGGTTTAATCCATGGTCTAACACACTGAGACACCAAGTAAGAACCCCTCCTCGAGAGGTCAAGTTTGCAGACCGCTAGCTTACGTAGTTTTAGCAACCTCAGAAAAAGACTGCGCAATAACAATACATTGCGGTCTATGCCTCCAAGATAAAACCGCCATCAAAAAGCCACTCATAGCCACAAATAATGCTCAGAACAGCACCAAACGTAAGCAACAGTACAAATAGGGTCCCAGCACATAGTTCGAGGCATCAAACAGCTTAGCCAGATTGCTATTGTGAAGTGAGCACAACTTTCGCTATTTGCTTTTTAAATTTATAAACAAAATCCCTTGACATGTTTCAGGCTTTTGTTTTATGTTTTTGTTTTTTTCTTTTTACGCATTTTCGCTGCAGCAAAGTGTGCAGCAGCTGAATTAAAATGCAAAAGTGTGCATTGTCTCTCCGCAACTTGCAATGCGCATCAGTCTTGTCACCTTGTTCTCCCCCAGGCGACTTCGCTGTGCTGTTTTGATGTGGTTCTGCAGAGAGAAACCACTTGTGCACAACGGGAAGCGATGGCATCCCGTTGTGCACAAGTGGCATCGATAAGCGGGGCTGTAGCTGCCGCCGACTCGTCCTCACTTGTAAATAAAATTAAAATTGTGC